>CP137667.1:26157742-26307507 GCA_037976565.1 Mesocentrotus franciscanus | reverse complement strand
AGATAAATTATCTGTACCGACCCTAGAACTATTTACTTTTCACATAGACTACCCATGACACATGAACACTAAATTGCTGCCCGAAATAATCAAGTAAATGAATATGGAATGAGATATGTACAATTCTGTACTGTAAGAGTTATTTCTTCTCGATTTCCTTTCATTTCTGAAAGGCATTCATCTCGGATATACGAGGTCATCATCGCAGCCGTCACGTCACTATACTACTCACTCACTACCAAAATTTTACCAAGTATAGAAATACCACTACATACCATACATCATTTGATACATGTGGGGCTAATATCGCGTGCATCACGTACTCGAGATTACCCGCGCAAACGCCCCAATTCCCGCGACTGGCAGACTATGACTGTAAAGATTATCACGACTTCCGGTAAAAATAAAAATCTCGTGGCTTTTTTAGGAGAAAATAAACACATATAGGATTGATGCCCCTTCTAAACTTTCGAATGGCGATATAAACGGTGTCCAATCTTTGGAAAAACGCAACTGGTTCACAAAAATGTTTACAATATCAGTCAGGAACTTGAAAAGTGTCCAGATATGTTCAAAACGGCTCTCAGAAACGACCGTAAATTACCCAAATTTTGGCACACATTTTCGACCTCATATTTGCCAAAAAAAGAGGAGAATTTGGTATCAAAATGACGAGTAGAAATCACTTATCCACTTACCTATTCATGCTACACCCCGGAATTGCATAGAAACGATGCACGCTATAGTTTGTTGACCCTTGCAGATACGTCACGAAATCTCGCGAATTCCGAGAGTGCGATATGCGCTGGTAACGGCGTTCGAGAAGTTGAATAGGATCGGCGTAATCAGCTTATTTGCATACGCTGTGCGGACAGACTGTCTCGGGTAAGCGTGGAGGCTAGGCTCCGCCAGCGGTGTACTTGCTCGCTTGGTTTTGAATTGCTTTTCAGTAATGAGTCCGTGTGTTAGGGTTAGGGTTTTATGGTAAGCGTGGAGGTTTGGCTCCGCCAGCGGTGTACTTGCTCGCTTGGTGTTGAATTGCTTTTCTGTAATGAGCCTACGTTAGGGTAAAGGTTAGGGTTAGCGTGAAGGTTGGGCTCCGCCAGCGGTGTTCTTGCTCGCTTGATGTTGTATGGCTATTTAGTAATGAGCCTGTGTGTTACGGTATGGGTTAGGGTTAGTGTGAATGTTTCGCTCCGCCACGGTGTACTTGCTCGATGGGTATTGTATGGCTATACAGTAATGAGCCTGGGTGTTGGTGTATGGGTTAGGGTTAGCGTGAAGGTTTGGCTCCGCCAGCGATGTACTTGCTCGCTTGGTGTTGTATGGCTATTCAGTAATGAACCTCTGTGTTAACATGAAGCTAAACATTATTTAATGATTATAGCTGCATGATACATTTATGCATCATCATCCTCTTCTTCCCCTGCTCATCTCTCACCACTTTCTTGTTTCACTCTCTCTCCCTATTCCCTCTCTCACTATACCCTCTTCTTTATACCCCTTTTCTACTCCTTCGTATCCCCCTCTCTCGCTCTCCTATCCGTGGGTCTACTACGTAGGAGTGAGGCGCTCTTCCTATTGTTCCCTATTCCATGTAAAAAAAGAAAAAAAATCGACTTAGAATATCTATAGGGCTTTGTTATTGTCTACCTGTTGAATGGTGTGCGTACTTCTGTAGGTTTTTCACCAGACTCTTTAATCAGTAAAGGAGGAGTGGTGCTGGTGATGATGGTAGTGGGAACTCATTATAACAAGGTCCTTGGGACCATGGAAATTACCTGTTATTTCAGGAATCTTGTCATACCAGCGGGTGAAAAAAACAGAAGAATATAAAATGCTGGGACCAGCAAAATAATCTTGTTATAACAGATACCTCGTTTTATCAGAGCTCTTTATGATGAGTTTCCACTGTAATAAACTGGGACTACGATGCAATCACAGCCATGAAAGAGTTAAATGAGAGGCCTTTGGATTTGTCGGTCACTAACGGTTACTGTTCTAACGGGGGAGGGGGGGCATTCTTTTAAAATCTGTTACCACTCGTTTATGCAGCTCATATATTTTAATGCGCTTGATTACAAAAAAATGCGTACGCGCATTAAGAATCTTGGCATTGAAAACTGTTAATCCATTTTCATTTTGTTATTGTAATAGCTATATTATTATTATATATAAATATATAATAAGAGTAAAATAAATGTAGACAATATATTAAGGGAGAGGTGGCATAATATGGAGGAAGAGCGAGAGAAAGAAGAAAGAAGAAAAAAGTGTGAACAAAGTATAACTGTATGAGGAAGAAAGAGGGGAATGGGACCGAGGAGAGATCGAGCTGGGGTTTAACCTTTGGGAGGGAAGGCGGAGATGCACGATGGCGTAGGTAAAGAAGGTTTAGGGAGAGGAATTCTTTCTTTAGTTTATTTTAACCCCTGAGGGGTGGGCCGATCCCGGAGGTACTGCAATACCGGGCCAACCCGTGGCTAGGACGGAGCAAGCCCCTATTCCATAGCCTAGATTCAAAAATCAGTTTAATATACAAGCGACTCAGTGAGTCGCGTTTCAGATATTAAGCTGAAAAGAACAGATACTTTTCTTTCAATTTTATTGAATATCAAAACTCAACAATATAAATATTTACAATATAACATAGTAATATAAAGGTGAAAGTAGAAAACGAGTTATACTTTACATCAAGGTTACATGAGCCTTCCTGGCAAGGTTACATACTGCTCTTTCCTAACTCTACGATGTGAATACTAACTGTGTAACGAGGTAATACGGTGAAAGGTAAATACGAAAAAATATACTTTACATCAAGGTTATATGTTCTTTCCTGGCAAGTTAACATACTTCTCTTTCCTAACTCTACTAAATGTAACGAGGTTATAGGGTGAAAGGTTAAAATATACTTAACATCAAGGTTATATATGTGCCTTCCTGGCAAACTTACATCTGAAAAAGTAATGATTCATTACTTTTTCAAAACTCGACTATATGGTTATTTACAATGTAACAGTGCAATAAAGGAATGAAAATTGTTCAAACAAAATGTTCACGGTAACAGGTGTATCATTCCAGATTTTATGAAATGATTATACAATGTATATCCTATGTTCCGGGCAAATATAACTTTATTTCATCCCCAGAGACCGAACAAAATGTTCTCCCCCGAGTCCAGATCTTCCTGAATTTATCCCTAGACCATCTCTTTAGATCGACTATAAGACGTATTCGAATTTCTTCTTTAACTTTTAATAACAACGTGTCTTCTGAAATGAACTCCTTTTCAAATATGAACGAGCACCTCCGACTCCACAGTGCTTTCTTAGTTATCACATAAATAAACCACACGCGTGCCCATACTGATGGGTCTAGTTTATGAGTAGAAACTCCATACAGAAACGAATTTCGTTGAAATGAAACATCATTACCTAACAACGTGGTTGTCACTTTATAGACCCAACATAAAACTTTATGTATTGATGGACATTCCCAAAATACATGACTAATACTTTCTAGCTGGGAACAGAAGGGACATTTCCCGTCACTTATTCCCCATCGAGAAAGCTTTTCACGAGTGCATAAAGCCCCGTGTACGACTTTCCAACTGAAGGACTTTAAGTTATTGCACATCAAAGAATGGTTCGTCATCTTCCAGATAGACAGCCAATCCCAGGTTGGATTTGCCTTAACAATCTTTGGCACATGTTCATTAGAAACAAGTGTATTAACTATATGATCAATACCCTTGCAGTCGTTAACAAAATTACTATTGCGATTATACAAATGTACAATGATAGCCCATGCCCGTTTATAAGAGGCGGACATTACATCACAATGAGGAACACAATTTGACCATAACACAGGAAACATAAGTCTCAACTTACTGGCCATGAAATAACGAAAAAACAAATAATTACAAGAGTCCGTATCTTCACCAGACATAAAAGGGAAAACGTCACGGATGAATAACGCTTTCATCTTCAACTCCAAGTTGTCTAAACCAAAACCTCCTTTCCCGGGCTTTAAAGTAAATACCTCCCGAGACACCAATTCTGTTTTTCTTTGCCAAATAAATTTGTACACCGTCTTCAAAATATCTCTAAGGAATTCTTCACTCGGAATATATACAGAAGCTGCATAATAAAACAGAGGGAAATACACGAATTAACAACCACAATCTTCCCTTGCAAAGTAAGGCCTCGATTTTCCCAGGCAGTTAATTTTCTCCTGGCCTTACTCAACAAATCTTTCCAATAGGTACGAATAAAATTTTCAGTACCGAAACATACACCATTAACCCGGATCCCCTCCTCCGACCAAACAATATCACCTCTTAACTTTCTTCCTACAAAATCGCCTAATTTCAAGCCATGTGTCTTTTTCAGATTCAAAGACGCACCTGTGGCTTTTTCAAACATGGCAAAGGCTTTGAACAAATTAACAATATCATTTTGCGACGTCGCAACACATGTTGTATCATCCGCATATTGCAAAAACTTAATAGACTTCCCACCTCCACCTGGGATACGGAACCCCCGTATCCCTTTGTGTGACATAATGAGTTTTGCAAGCGGTTCAATAAATAAAACATATAACACTGGTGACAGAGGACACCCTTGTCTAACACCTCTTTGAATATAAACATCGTCACTCATCTTGCCGTTAATTAAAATGCGGCTCTTAATATCCGTGTACAAAATTTTAACCCATGCGATAAAATAGTCGCCAAGATTTAATTTCTGTAAAACTCGAAATAGGAAATTCCATTCCACCTTATCAAATGCTTTGTGCTGATCCATCGAGATGAGTGCACATTGATCTCCCCTCAATTTCGAATACCCAACAATGTCCCGTAGAAGGTGTAGATTCATATTAATGGATCTACCCGACACAGAGCATGTTTGATACACATTAACTATATCTTCCAGCACATTCGAAAGACGTAATTGCATAATTTTTGCAATGATCTTGTAGTCAACAGTTAGTAAACTTATTGGGCGTCGATTAGCTGGGTTCAATTGATCTCCCCCTTTTGGTAGCAGCGTTATAACTGCCGTACGCTGTGTATCTGAGAGCACTTTATTACAAAAATTTCATTATACACCTTCAATAAATCCTCACCAACAATATCATAAAATCGTTGGTAAAACTCGGCCGAGAGACCGTCTTTGCCCGGAGACTTGTTTTTGGACAAGACGGATAGGGCACGTTTAATTTCAGAAACTTCTATAGGTTTATCTATCAAAGCGGACTTCTCAGGACTTATACCCACATTAAGTGAGTTTAATAGAACATCTTGAAGCCCTACATCAACATTGTGATCAGCTGTATACAAATCAGTATAAAATTCATGGTAAACAGAGATCACATCGTCTCCAGTTACAACATTCCCTTCTCTATTTCTAACATCTTTAATATACTTATACTGAGCATTAGCTTTTTCACTTTTGTGAAAGTATGACCCGGGACGTTCTCCACTCTCTATGAATTTCTCCCTTGAGCGGATAAATGCCCCTTTTCTTTCCTCATGTAACACCCCACATAAATCTTCTTTGTCTGCATTAATGCAGATTTTTTGCAAGTTGTGCAAACGGTCTCGTCTTTCACGAGCGAGCCTTACTCCATGTTTTACACAAAGTTCTTTGATACGCCCTTTAATATTTTCCCACCATTCAACGATTGAATCGAAACCAGGTTGTAAAGACTGCCACATGCGATAGTAAAAATAAAAATCCCGTACAAAAGATTCGTCATCACACAACATGGTATTAAATTTCCAGTATGTTTGACGGTCGCCTTGAGCACTTGGTATTCTTATAACAGAATTGACAACATCATGATCAGAAAAATGAAAGGGGATTGTTGTTGCCTTGATCACACTGAAATTTTCGTTAACATAAATTCTATCTAGTCTTGAACTTTGTCTTTTACCAGCGTGCTTCCAAGTGTGACCTCTCTCTTTAGGATTGACCTTTGACCATGAATCAATCAATGAAAATGATTTTAAGATTGACAGTAACTCTTTCTTACCGACAAAACATAAAGAATTTGAAGAATCACTAGAACGGTCTTTTTGATGTAGAACACAATTAAAGTCCCCTCCCAGTATTATTGGAGAGCTTCCTCTCGAATAACTAAATATGTCGTTGAAAAATAAAACACGTTTCTTAGGATCATTCGGTGCATACACATTGCACACACGAAAGGAAGAAGAATTAGCAAAGGAACATAGAACTGAAACGTAACGACCTTCATCATCATATCTGACCTGATTGTATGTACACTTTAACCTCTCAGAGAATGCTATCGCAACACCGCTCGAATGGTTTGAATAGGCAGAAGAATGAAAAACAGGCCCTTTCCAATATCTTTTAAATGTTTTGAAATCAGCAGAGCCTAAATAGGTTTCTTGTAACAACAAAATATCTAAAGCAAAAATATTTAAAAAGGAAAGTGCGTTCTTACATTTGACTGGATCTCTGAGTCCATGTACATTAACGGTACAGATTGATAAATTGGTCATTAAAAGGATAAAAGGAAAATACACATACATCAGTTTCTAAGAAAGTAAGAGTCGAAAAAGTCGGTCTTATGATAAATCACGAATTCTGGGTGTTTGGTTGCCAGGTGATTTATCCACTCACAGGGACTGTTACATGATGTTGAACAGTGTTTGAGTGGACAACCGTACCTGGCCAGCTGGACAGTTGGGTGACTTTCCCTGATGTGCCTCGAAAAGTCTTTGAAATATCTAAATTTGTTATTGCATGTATCCACGGTGCATGCAATCCATACTTTCCTTTCTGTAATGACGTTGGACTCGTGGACGATGTCCTTCGCCATCACAAACCGCGCTTGACTCCGCGAGTGTGAACGCGACCTATGTCGCTGTGATGGGGATGACGCTCTTTTTATTCCCTCTTCACTTCAATAAATGGGCCGTCATCTCCGTCTGACATCTGAGAGGGCTCCACCATCGTGGTTTGTGAGTCCACGTCATCTGACTCTGCCGCCCAGTCAGAATGCTGCGTCTCCATGACGACATCATCGAAGATGCTGGGGCTCGCACGTGGTGGGGATTCCCCGCACTCGTCCCTAGGCCCTGCGTCTGGCAATCCTTCCGCCTGATGTTCCTCCGCGGGAGCTACATCCGCCTCTGTCTCTTCACGAGGTTCCTCCCTGGCTTGGTCGACGGTGCTCTCAGCCACCACCTCTCCTCCTCCACTCACCCACTCCCTGGACTGCTTCAGCTTTGAAGCGAAGGAGAGCGGGCAAGATCGAAAGGAGTGTCCTGCCTTACTGCACGTCGTGCATACCTCCTCCTCGTGGCACCTCCCGCCACGTGGCCCTCCTTATGGCACCGAAAACATCTCACCACGTGGCACTCCTTAGCGTCATGTCCCACTGCCCCACATTTCAAACAGGTACGGGACTGCCCCTGGTACCTCACCCAAACATTCCGTCCTCCAAGATTAAGGGCTGACGGGATGTTCTTTGTTACCTCCATCTTATACTGCCGGATGCCATTAAAGACATCCGGGTACTCCTTGTACATCAGATGGCGGCCAGCCATCACCTTACCGTAATTCTTCAGAATAAAACGGACGGCGTTGTCGTCCACTTCAATCGGCACGTGAAGAATTGTCACCACCTTCACTGGGTTAGAGTAGGAGGTGACGTCCACACTGACTTCGTCTTCTAAAACTGGCAAGAACCGCTCTTTAACAGCAACCGACTTAAAGGTAACATCAAATTTCGAACCTGGAAGACTCTGGACCGCAGTCAGATGATCCGCCGGGCTGACACCGCATCTTTTTAGTAGCTCGAACACATTCAATTCCTCCGTCCTCCTCCCAACCAACAAAACTGAACAATCTCTTTGAATAATTGAAGACATGATGATCGCAGGTAATCTCAGTCAAAAGACGAAGAACAGATACTACACATGATCTTAGCCAAAAGGCCGAGAAGCGATAACGATAGATGAATTTAAATCAAAAGTGATTAAAAATGTGTATCTTTTTAGTTTCAGTTGGAGAAAAATCGGTTGAACCAAAACGCTCTCCACTTACGTCCACGTGGCGCAAAAACGAAGGAAAATACCGAAAATGCTTGTGAACTAACCGAAAGTTAATTCCGAAACGAATATTTTAAGACACACTTAAGATTAAATAAATCATTAATTTATCCGTTATTTAGAAAAGTCTCTTGATAATTGTAAAAGATATGAACGTCTTTGAAACGGTTTACAACGCGTTTGATATGTACTGGAGCACGTACGGAAATTAGTCTTTGAAAAAAAGCCGCTGTGATGTTCTATAGTTTTATCATTGGAATTGTTTTATCATTTAATCCCCATTATCCCAACTAATCTGAATAAAGAATATAATTGGCACCAAATATAACATTTGAATTACATACGTCTACAAATTATCGTGAATTATTTATTTCTGTCCACAAATCTTGCATACATCGTATGCCTTTGAGTACTAGCCTACACAAGATGATCGAACGCACGACCGTTAAGCATAATGACGCACGCACAGCATAGATGCACAGTGAGTCGCTCATTATGCATGACGTATACGGTGTGCTATACATATGGTAATATAAATCATGCATATGCATTAGTACGACCGCATTGTGACGATGCGCGTGACGTCATTAAGTCCAGCAACTAATTAGATGTGCATGCTGTCACAGGACCATTACCCCGTTTATGATCGTGACAAATCTGTTCAAATTGTATTTGTATACGGATATACAGATTATCAGTGTCATACCAGTATAGACTTTACCGTAGGCTTACCAATTGTGCACGAACTGGTTATTTTCTTTTAAAATCCGGGTAAACTGTCTTTTTGACCACCTCATTTTAAAGCCCGTCTGCATTAGTTTGGCCAGGAGGGATTAGACCTCCCAGCATGGTCACTGACAGGTGGTTATCTCATCAACTCAGCTCTCAATAAAAATAGGAAAATGTGGATCATGGGGGACCAACGCGCAGCGCCTAGGCATTGTTTTCTACATAGAGGGAGCAAGTAGCTACAAGTAGTGCAGTGGGGCTTTAAAAAAATCCGGGTAAACTGTCTGTTTGACCACCTCATTTAAAACAATTAAACTTGTCTGGTTTTGCGTCCGGGTTCGGTTCACACACGCTAGATTAAGGCTAATCAGGGTGATTGACAACACCTATTACATGTATTGGGTGGTACTCGATCAGGGAGGTGTTTCACAAAGGCTAATATTGACTTTAAGTTAGACTTAACTATAGCAGGCCGTTCATGCCACTGTTTGCTCTCACCATTTACCGGCACTGGTCTCTCAAGGGACGTACAAATCGTGGTCACAAATCTACAGAATTTTACCTTTTTTGATAGTTCATTATTGAAGGAAAAAATGTTATCTATCGATCATAATTGACAGACCAATGGTGATACAGTAGCACCCGGTGGCATGAATGGCCTGCCATAATTAAGTCCAACTTAAAGTCGTTCTTATTCTTTGTGAAACACTCCCCTGGTGTCGACTTCCCCTTGAGAGCCCATTCTCTTTAATTGCCTTAGGTTAAGTTTATGGAAGCATTTGCGATGCATGGCTTTCGAGGTAGGGCCATGTCATCAGAAAATGAAATGGTGAATTGTTCGAACTTGCTTAAAAAAAAACTTTTCGAAGGTTTGCAAAAACACATGTAAATGTAACACAAGTACAGTGTACTGTACATAGTTTTCTGTGCGATTCTTTAAAAATTGCCACCGAGGCACATGTCACCCAAGAGGCATTTTCATTGGTCTCTTACTTTTGTAATACCCGGTGAACTATAGGCCTTCGTCTAACAAAATATTACTTAAAGCCCCATTGCACTACTTGCGCCCTCTATATTGTAAGCAATGCCCAATCGGTAACCGTTGGTTCCCCATGGTCCCCCTTTACTTATGTTGAATGTGAGCTGATTTGATGAGATAACCATCTGGCAGTGACCACGCAGGGAGGTCTAATCCCTCCTGGCTAAACTAGTGCAGATAAGCTTTAAAACAAAAAATTCGTGAACTCATCCAGTCAGTGCCTGGATCGGAAAAAGTGGGTAACATGTAGATGTGGATGTGTAGTGGTAGACGTTCATTCGCTCTACTCTCAATCTAAGTGTCGAGTTGTAGAATTTCAGGCCGGCACCAATGTTCTTTAGCAAGAAATTTATTCACATTTGACACTCTCCATCCGTGTGTAATCTGGCAATAGATGGGGTAATAATTGGAGGGCCGTATTGAAGAACAGCATTGATGCCGATGAGGCTTCTGTGGGTAAACACATTATTATTACATGTACAATATCATACATCATCTGGTGTCTATAAATTAAACACACTTTGCTTATTTAGTGATAGATGTCGAGTCGTATTTAAATTCTTGATTTTGAGAGAAATATACATCAATGTTCTTTTTTGTTGGTCAACTTCATGACGAGAATTTTCGTGATTGGTTATCTTTATTTGAAGTAGAATTTAATTAGAAGTAAATAGTTTTTATGGTATCGAATGTCTATAATACCTCTTTTCTATCATGGTGAAATATACATGTACATTTACATTGTACTTTCTAACGATCCTTTATTATCATGCTTATTATATATAGGCCTATATTATTATTGTTATTAAGCATTTGGCATCACCTTTGCCTGGGAGACAAAAAGCGAAATTGATCACTGTAAGACCCGGATCTCTCCTCCCGGTATAACTGATTGCATGGGGTGTAAAGGTGGACCACAACTCCGGTGTTTCCCCTACACTTATACGATTATAAGAGTAGGGGAATATATTTATAAACATGTACATGAATGTGTATACATGTATGTAACATGTAATACACATTGTGCATGTATATGTACGTATAATAATAATAACATACGGGTAATAATACTGCAAGTGCTTTGGTCTGGCACGCTGTAACGGGTAAAGTGCTACAAGTTACAGTTGATTACCCCGGAGTCCGACTTAGTTTTAATTCACTCCCAAATAAATGAACATACACATCACTTTTCAGGCGTTTATTAAAGTGAGAATAGTGAAACAAAATACCATTACAAAGTAGATTTACAAACATAAAGTAGACTTTCAACAAAATATACATTACATGTACATGAAGTTTCATACAATCGGTCAAAAATAAAGGGCACTACTGCTAGTCCTACTCTAACTGCCACTACTATCACTACTACATGTAATTCTACTAAAGCTTCTGCCACTACTAATGCTACTTTTTTTTTAAATACTACTCCTACTACATGTACTACTATTTCTACTACTACTACAACTACACAATGTGCAACATTCCGCCCAAAGAGAGTGTTCCAGACGCTTAAAAATAAACATTAAGTACGAACATGACAGCTTATGGTCGACGGGCTCACAACTGTAAGTTTATTCCATTTTAATTTCCGGAAACAACAAATCTCCTTACACTACTCTTTCTAATCAAAAGAGATGAAACATGACTAATAACATTTTTTTAATGAATAGACCTTGTCAAGAAAGAAAAGACGTTTTTCTTAATGTCTATTTGGTCTCAATAACAAAATCGTGTTTTCCTTTGGCCTTGTTTGACTTCCTATCTTTAGGAGCCGGGACACACATATTCCAGTCCTCTTCCTTGCAAAATACTTTTCACTGAAGTCCCTGTCACTGTTAACTTATTTGATCGGTCTGTATTCAACTAAGTATATGTTTATAAGGTCTCTTCAAGAGAAGGTCGAGTTATGGGAAGAGTTGAAAAATAATTTGTGAGCGTTATCATTGTTATTATGCAAGTGTGGAAGAACATCAGATTAAAAATGTTCCCTGAAAAGAATGGCTCTTCAAATGCCTTCATATTCTAAATATTTGGCATGTAACAGCATACAAATCGGGACTGATTTTTATGCCACATAGATGCGGAGTCGTATCTAAATTCTTGACTTTGAGAGAAATAAACCTCAATGTTATTTTATGTTGGTCAACTTCATGACCAGAATTTTCGTGATTGGGTATCTTTATTTTAAGTAGAATTTAATTAGAAGTAAATAGTTTTTATGGTATCGAATGTCTATAATGCCTTTTTTCTATCATAGTCAAATATCTGGTACATTTACATTGTACTTTCTAACGATCCTTTATTATCATGCTTATTATATTAAGGCCTATATTATTATTGTTATTAAGCATTTGGCATCACCTTTGCCTGGGAGACAAAAAGCGAAATTGATCACTGTAAGACCCGGATCTCTCCTCCCGGTATAACTGATTGCATGGGGTGTAAAGGTGGACCACAACTCCGGTGTTTCCCCTACACTTATACGATTATAAGAGTAGGGGAATATATTTATAAACATGTACATGAATGTGTATACATGTATGTAACATGTAATACACATTGTGCATGTATATGTACGTATAATAATAATAACATACGGGTAATAATACTGCAAGTGCTTTGGTCTGGCACGCTGTAACGGGTAAAGTGCTACAAGTTACAGTTGATTACCCCGGAGGCCGACTTAGTTTTAATTCACTCCCAAATAAATGAACATACACATCACTTTTCAGGCGTTTATTAAAGTGAGAATAGTGAAACAAAATACCATTGCAAAGTAGATTTACAAACATAAAGTAGACTTACAACAAAATATACATTACATGTACATGAAGTTTCATACAATCGGTCAAAAATAAAGGGCACTACTGCTAGTCCTACTCTAACTGCCACTACTACATGTAATTCTACTAAAGCTTCTGCCACTACTAATGCTACTTTTTTTTTAAATACTACTCCTACTACATGTACTACTATTTCTACTACTACTACAACTACACAATGCGCAACATACCCGCCCAAAAGAGAGTGTTCCAGACGCTTAAAAATAAACATTAAGTACGAACATGACAGCTTATGGTCGACGGGCTCACAACTGTAAGTTTATTCCATTTTAATTTCCGGAAACAACAAATCTCCTTACACTACTCTTTCTAATCAAAAGAGATGAAACATGACTAATAACATTTTTTTAATGAATAGACCTTGTCAAGAAAGAAAAGACGTTTTTCTTAATGTCTATTTGGTCTCAATAACAAAATCGTTTTTTCCTTTGGCCTTGTTTGACTTCCTATCTTTAGGAGCAGGGACACACATATTCCAGTCCTCTTCCTTGCAAAATACTTTTCACTGAAGTCCCTGTCACTGTTAACTTATTTGATCGGTCTGTATTCAACTAAGTATATGTTTATAAGGTCTCTTCAAGAGAAGGTCGAGTTATGGGAAGAGTTGAAAAATAATTTGTGAGCGTTATCATTGTTATTATGCAAGTGTGGAAGAACATCAGATTAAAAATGTTCCCTGAAAAGAATGGCTCTTCAAATGCCTTCATATTCTAAATATTTGGCATGTAACAGCATACAAATCGGGACTGATTTTTATGCCACATAGATGCGGAGTCGTATCTAAATTCTTGACTTTGAGAGAAATAAACCTCAATGTTATTTTATGTTGGTCAACTTCATGACCAGAATTTTCGTGATTGGGTATCTTTATTTTAAGTAGAATTTAATTAGAAGTAAATAGTTTTTATGGTATCGAATGTCTATAATGCCTTTTTTCTATCATAGTCAAATATCTGGTACATTTACATTGTACTTTTTAACGATCCTTTATTATCATGCTTATTATATTAAGGCCTATATTATTATTGTTATTAAGCATTTGGCATCACCTTTGCCTGGGAGACAAAAAGCGAAATTGATCACTGTAAGACCCGGATCTCTCCTCCCGGTATAACTGATTGTGTCGTGAATGTGTACCACAACTCCGGGGTTCCCCTACACTTATACGATTATAAGAGTAAGGGAAAATATTTATAAACATGTACATGCATGTACAAGTACATGACTGAGTATACATGTATATAACATGTAATATTCATTGTGCATGTATATGTACATGTACGTATAATAATAATAAAATACGGGGTATTAGTGCTTTGGTCTGGCACGCTGTAACTGGTAAAGCGCTACAAGTCACATTTGATTACCCCGGAGGCCGACTTAGTTTTAATTCACTCAGAAATAAATGAACATACACATCACGTTTCAGGCGTTTATTAAAGTGAGAAAAGTGAAACAGAATACAATTACAAAGTATATTTACAAACACAAAGTAGAGTTACAACAAAATTATACATTACATGTACATGAAGTTTCATACAATCGGTCAAAAATAAAGGTCACTACTGCTAGTCCTACTCTAACTGCAACTACTATTACTACTACATGTAATTCTACTAAAGCTTCATTACTACTACTGCTACTTTACTACTAATGCTACTTTTTTTCTACGACTATTCCTACTACATGTACTACTCTTTCTTCTACTACTACAACTACACAATGCGCAATATACCCGCCACAAAAAGGGTGTTCCAGACGCTTAACAAGGAACATTAAGTACGAACATGACAGCTTATGGTCAACGGGCTCACAACTGTACGTTTATTCCATTTTAATTTCCTGAAACAACAAATCTCCTTACACTACTCTTTCTAATAACAAGAGATGAAACATGACTAACATTTTTTTTTAATGAATAGACCTTCTCAAGAAATAAAATACGTTTTTCTTAATGTCTATTAGGTCACAATAACATTTCTTTTCCTTTGGCCTTGTTTGACTTCCCATCTTGAAGTGCAGGGAAATACTTATTCCAGTCCTCTTCCTTGCAAAATACTCTTCACTCAAGACCCTGTCACTGTTAACTTATTTGATCGGTCTGTATTCAACTAAGTATATGTATATAAGGTCTCTTAAAGAGAAGGTTGAGTTCTGGGAAGAGGTGAAAACTAAATTATGAGCGTATATCATCGGCATTTCTTCACATCTTAGCCCTGTTTCATAAAATACTAACAAATGCTGAATTTATATATTTAAATTTGCTCTCAGCCAATCGAATGCCACGATTTCAGTAGCTTATAAAGCTGATTGTAACCTGTTATAGGATAACAAGTTTTATGAAGCAGGGCTCTGGCTGGTTCTTAATAAACGTCATCGTCCTTTATCAACGCTTTTCAGTTTCATTTTCTGTCATGAGATGGCTTAGCTCGATCGGTCGTTGACCTTAAGTGGTTTTGCCTCCATGGTACATGCACGTGTTAACAAACTGACAGTTGTTGGGCACAGCGGCAGATTCATGGCTCGCTACCTCAGTGACATCACTTAAGGACGATGTTATCCCTTGATCTTGACCTTGAGCATAACCTTGGTAGAGACAGCAGGGGTGGCCTAGTATCACGTAATGTAGACATGTCAGTCCAAGTCTAAATCAAAGTCACAAGACACCCGGACCTAATGCACAGAGGGAACGTAAAAAAGCAAATTTCTTCTGATCATTGTTACGTTTATACCGTTGGTCCTATTTGGGTAGTTAGGCCGAATTGATCGTTTAAGGTATGTCTCTGTGGTTAGGTATCATCTCGTTAATCCTAAAAGGCTCCCAAGACATAATGATTTGTTTATATTAAAGGTAACAACTAGTCTTTCCCCCGGACGGGATTCTGAGAATAACCCTCAAAACTTCGGATCTGGTTTATGGTGGTAAAAAGACAGATTTTCGGCCATTTAAAGGGCATGAGTCAGGTTTGTGGTGTGACCCAGGATTCCCTTAAAGGACCCCTCCTCTTAACCATCATCTATATCTGTATTAAAGATAAGATTAGCCTTTTCACCAGACCCTCACTTTGCAAAAACTCATTTCAAGACGTTTTGGGGGCTAAAAACGTTAGTTTTGGGCCGTTTTAAGTAGGGTTTTCGGGAAATTATGGAAATATGATGATTCTAAAGTGCAAAAATATGGAACGCTTCACGATTTTGCGTGTCATCTTTGCGCCTACTCCCTGACGATCTTTGAGTTGGATTTTGGAACAATTCTTCCGAAATCAGCCAATCAGCAGCCTCCTTTGTTCCAAAATCCAAAGCCGCATTTTCCGTACGTTCCTAAAATAACAGCCCGGCCAGCCTGCCATACAGCGTGTGTTATTGTTTATGCGAGTACTTTTCAGTTCTCACGACGAACAATTTCTCTGCCTTAAAAAGCAAATTCTAGCAATCATCGTCATCCTTTTCGGTAAGAAATTACATGGAACTTGAGATCATTTTATGTTTTATTGATTGTGTTAATCATGTTTATGAGTGGGAGGTTTTAAAAGAGTTTTTTAATGATGATTGTGTAATGGTCAAATAGCTGTTGCATATCATGTGCGAGTGCTGAGCTGCGTAATGCTAATTGAATGGGGTTCCGAAAACTTTTTTCTTCTGGGATGTCGTATTGAAAGTGATTTTAAAAGAACGCAATACGTTTGAGTTTTATCATGAGTTATCATGATTCTATGCAGTAATCCATCCCGGCCATATCCTTGTTCTGAAAATGTGCCTTTGAACGAGTATTGTTATTGTGAAAGCGTGCCTTTATCGACTTTTGGGGGGTTATGACAATGACTGATTCCGGCCAAGAACCAGGCGAGACCACGGGTGGGTGCCCACGGTCACCCCGACCGCCACCCGTGGGCTCACGCTCGGCGCGGTGCTGTGCCTGCGGCTTATGACTCGTTTTACTAGAGGCTTAGCCTAAGTCACAATGGTCCTAAGAAGAGACAATTATCACAAGCAAGTTATTGTGAGATTATTGGCTTACATTATTCTACCACCTCAATTCAGACTTAGTGTGTGCTTTAAATATTAAAGCCTTTTTAAAGGTTTTGTACGTATAACTGTACAGTAATCAGTGTTGAGATGTTTGACTGGTCTAGTCATGATTGATTGAGTTATTGAATCTGATATCTAGTCTAGAGTTTAACTAAAAATAACTTCCAGACAGGCTGATACTTGCCACCAAGGGCGTCAATCCGAGCTTGAGCATGGGGGACACAATTACACTCATAAGGAAATATTTAGCGGCGAATCAGCCAGCTGGTGAATAAGCGGGGGTTCATATGTATAATTTAACTAGTTTCATATCTAATTTATCATTGCAAAGCTGTTGGACCAGAGCTGACAGTACCTTGGACTGACTGAACAGAGGGATCTAACAGGGAACAGAAGAATCTGCACATCATTATAGGAGACTACAAGCATAGGTTTGTATTTCTCTTTTTCTCTCTCTCTATTTCTCTCCAAATATCTCTCTCCTTCTTTCTTCCTCTCCCTTTCTTGCTTTCTTTGTCTCCCTTTCATTCTCTCTCTCTCTCTGATAAAGTATTAAAGTAAACAAATTGGATTGAGCATTTTATTTTCAAGACCATAATTGGTTCTGTTTTGTCTTCCCTATTGATTTTTAATCCAACCATGCATGCCCCGAGGTTTCGTCGACTGACCAACAACGACCCCATCCTGATGCCATCAGACGCTGCCAGAGCCGTGGATATAGCCAACCAGAGAAGCGGGACACCATGGGTTACGCCATCACCGGAAGCAGTCCTCGCACAGGCTAAGGCTGAGGTCAAGCCGTTCAAGCAGAAGAGAGGAAATGGCCAGCACAAGATGTCCGTCCTTCCTTGAATATTTAAATACCTAATGTATGTGGATATGCTTCATTCTGTATCTGCTATGTTGAAATGTGTCATTACAGAAACTACAACTCGAGCACCTGTACCTCCAGCAACAGCAACTAGAACAAAGGCAGATGATGATGGCTACACGACGAAGAGAGAAGAAGAGGGAGAAGGAGAAGAAGTAGAAAGACTGAATACCCCCGCCATAATGAAGCACGTCATAAGGACTGTTGGTGACTATTTCATGCGTTCACAAACTCTTTCTGTGGAGCTCTTGATTTGTTTTATTGTTGAGCATCTGCTGAGTATTATTATTATTGTTATTTATTAATGTTATGATAATGTCAACTAGTTTGGTTTTTAATGCAGCCAAAATCAAGGGACAATCAAGTTTTATTTCATATTGTGCCATCAATTGGATACCCAACCAATTAATGATATTCTTCACTCGCACAAATTAAATCTATAAAATATGATTGTCCTTTGATTTGAAGGTCCCCAGCCCTTGTCTAATGCAGAGGGAAAACCAAACGGAACCAATAAAGGTCTTCAAAACAAATGCAGAATTCAATTTGTTTACTTTAATACTGACAAAGAGACAGAGAAAGAAATAGAAAGATTGCAAGAAAGAGAGAGAGAAAGAAAGAGGAAGATTGCGAGAGAGAGAGAGAAAGAGGAAGATTGCGAGAAAGAGAGAAAGAAAGAGGAAGATTGCGAGAGAGAGAGAGAAAGAGGAAGATTGCGAGAAAGAGAGAAAGAAAGAGGAAGATTGCGAGAGAGAGAGAGAGAGAAAGAGGAAGATTGCGAGAGAAAGAGAGAAAGAAAGAGGAAGATTGCGAGAGAAAGAGAGAAAGAAAGAAAGAAAGAGGAAGATTGCAAGATGTAACAACATTCTGTTTATGTGATCTAATTGAGACTATAATGTTTATAATGAAAGAGGGCGCTAGAGACACCCTTCTAATATGACTGAATAAACCATACAGCCTGACAGAGTTAAGGCACTGGAAATCACCGTTTGTTGCTCAGGACTCCCTCACCACAACAAACAACTAAACATTACACAAGAGAGAGAAAGAGGAAGATTGCGAAAGAGAGAGAAAGAGAAAGATTGCAAGAGAGAGAATGAGGAAGATTGCGAGAGAGGGAGAGAGAAAAGAAAGAGATCGAGAGATAGATTAATATAGAGAGATATATACTAATTCCTAGACTGTCTTGGGTCAGGGACTCAGGGTTCTTGCTGTTTTATAACACTTTTTAAAATCTATCAATCAATCAATCAATCAATCACTCCCACCCACACAATCAATCTATCAAACACACACAGCCTATCAATCAATCTCACAATAAATCTCGATCACTACCTATCTATCAGTCAATCTCACAATCATTCATTCATTCATTCATTCACACAAACACACAACCACCCAATCAATCAATCAATCATTCAATCACAAAACAGATACAGCCAATCACACTCACCCTTCCCCCTCCTTACATATCTATCCGGGGAGGGGGTACTCAGATTTGGTTTGGAGGTTGGACGGGGGTGTACGTGCCGCTGAAGCCTCGAACCCCTACCCTTTTTTAGTTAGTTTTCTCGAAGTAAAGCCCATTTTTCACAATTTTCGGGTGTTGGCATACACCCGGAAATTGTGGAAATTTTGAAAGAACGGACCCATGTTTAGGAATGTTTTTGTGAAAAAGTGACCCATTAGAGCGGCACACCCCGTATGTCTTAATATGTGAGTACCCCAACCGGGTATATATCTATCTATCTTTTTGGACTCTTATTTATTTATTCATTCATTCATTTATATATTCTTTTATTTTGGAAAAAAAAAGAATTATAATAACTTATAATACTGTACTTTAAAAACACCTTCATAACACTCAATCATAAAGAATGAAGGTTGACAAAAAAGCAAGAGAGAGAGATAGAGAGGGTGAAACTGAGAGAAAGAGAAAGAGAGAGAGAGAGAGAGGGGGAGGGAGACAAATAGAGACACAGCAAACACTAATAAAGACAAAGACTCGGTTTCACTTTATTTTTCAAACCTTTATTCAGTTATTTAGTTGTTAATACTTACCCTTTTGATCGAAAGAGGCGTCCAATGCGCACTCCATAAACTTTTTACTCGTTTTTATTGTCAATTCCTGAGAATACGATCCAAAGTGGCGTCAAATGCGCACTCCATAAAGCCGAATTTGCCGATTTACTATGGTGGGCCGGCTGGGCCCAAAAAACGGCAAAATGCGCCGTTTTCGGCCGTAACTTTTCTTGTTTTGGTCGCCATCTTTTTCCACTCGCGGGGAGCACAGAGGAGATTGAAAGGGAGCCTTTGCGCCCAATATCACAGAATCTTCGGGGTGAGACAGACCAATGAGCGCTCGCATAGTCCAATTGTAGATGCAAATTTTCCCTAATGTTGACCATTCGGAGGCTTCGAGAGTCTAACCTTTTCCAAATGTCGACCAATCGGCGATCACACCGTCCTATGACGCGAAATAGTGACTGTGACGCTGGACCAATGGGCGCTCCCGATTTCCCAATTTCCCTCAGTTAAAGGATGCACAATACTAATCTCCCCTTTCGCTCCATGACTGCCTAAACAAGTGGACGAAAGTTTGAATTACGGCCTAAAAAGCTAGATTTGCTCCGCAAAACAGACTTCTTATTTCTGTGAGTATTAATTTTTGTGTGTATTAGTAGTTCCTACATGCACCCAAAGAGTGATTAGGGGTAAGATTGCTCTGAAAGTGTGAAAAAAGATACTTAAACTGGCATTTTCGAAAACGTGCTCGTATTCATCGCATTCATCATTTCATGCGTGTGATGGCCCCTCTTGCGCTGTGAACTCCCCCGACGGGCAGGGGATGTTGCTGGCTGGCCAATTGCGCTGGCTGGCGGGTACGAACGACTACCATAGATATCAAACACTAATTGGTTAACATTGTTATGATGGATATTATTGACGAAAACCTGATAAATGTCTAATCATGTGAGTGTTGCAAGTAGGTGATGTGATTTGAAGTCGTTATCTTGACATGATGGCTATTAATCATGTCTATTATAAATAGATCTATAATGTTATGAATATGAACATGATCATGAACTGATGAAGATGCTTACAATGTTATTGTAGGTCTATGTTATGACTGTGTCATGAATTTAAGACGTAGATCTAGTCCTGACATGGTGATTATTACCTGATAAATGTCTAATCATGTGAGTGTTGCAAGTAGGTGATGTGATTTGAAGTCGTTATCTTGACATGATGGCTATTGATCATGTCTATTATAAATAGATCTAGAGGTCTATAATGTTATGAATATGAACATGATCATGAACTGATGAAGATGCTTACAATGTTATTGTAGGTCTATATTATGATTGTGTCATGAATTTAAGACGTAGATCTAGTCCTGACATGGTGATTATTAAGATGATAGTCTGGACATGCCAATGATGATTATGATGATGATTATGAAGATGATACTGATAGTCTGGACATGCTGATGTCTGTGATGATGATTATGATGATGACTGGTTAAATCCACCAGAGGCAACATTTTTGTTCGACATCTTTACAGATACGTACCCCCCCCCCATATCATATTTTGTTTCAACTTGTAGTTGTTGTGTAATTTGTAAGACCAAGTTAAGCTCTAGAGTCACGTAGCGTAGCTTTTACCAAATGAAACAAACTACAAACCTAGATGTAGTCTAAATGACTGCTGATTGTTAAATTAGATGTATGATAAGAAGAAATTTTCTTCAAGTGAATGCAGGAAACAAATTGAGACATGTACTACGGTGTACTAGAGATGACGTTCTCAAATTTACGTGTTGACTCGATGAGAACAAGGGCGTCAGCCGGGGTGGACATTGTCCCCCTATGTTTTGTCAGAAAAGAATTAGGGCCGGTGACCAGCAGGAACAATGATTTTATATACATAATAAATTACACCCCCCCCCCTTTATTCACCAGCTGGCTGATTCGCCGCTAAATATTTCCTCACGAATTGCCGCCCCCCCCCACCATGCATGCTCAAGCTCGGATTGACGCCCTTGGATATGAACAGTTTTAGAAGTGTGTTTTTGAAGAGAGAAGCAAGGATAAAATAAGAACATGTTTGTTCCTTAATTGTGAAGACAAAGAGAGTGCTGATACTAATTCTGGGAGTTACTAGTGAGTGCAGTGCACAGGGCCATTATTTAAGCTGACCACTTGTGATAAATAGCAATTAGTTTTGTAAAATTGAGAAATGAAGATGGAAATGAGGATAATACAATTGATCACGATGATGACAATCCTTTCATTGCAATGCTCAGGCATAAAAATAAAAACAAAGGGATAAAGAAACTATTTTTTTCTGTTTGAAGAGGAACATGTAATTGATGAATGGTATGAGTAGCAAGTCTTTTTTAAGGGAAGTGGGGGGTAGGCATTGTCACAAGTAACTGTTGCCCCCATATTGTTATTGTCCTTTTCTCCTAGCTAGCTACACTTCTTTTATTTAAGATTAGACTTAACATTTTTTTCTCTTTTCTCTCGACAGCCTTTTCAAGTGTTCAGGTTCTGAGTGTGCCAATTCTACTACCAATCCACCAGGAGGACATCTACCAACCCATCAGGAGGACTCTGCGCATCTTTTTTCCCCTTTTTTTGTCTTTCCTTTTGTTTCTAAGCTCTCTTTTATACAGGTAGGTAGTTCTAGAGTTTCCATGATGTCAGCACCCAGGAGGACCAAGATGCCAAAGGATGAGGAGACTATTTCCGCGGGGAGCAGGTCTGGACCCCAAGCCCCTAGCAGTTCGAGCAAGACTAAGCCAAAGAAGGGAGATGTAAGACCAGGTACGTACTACATAGAAGTTGAATGAGTGGCATTATGAAAGGTGATCATTGAGTGTCTACAGTATTGAAGTGATATGATTTGTCATAGGAAACTGCCAATTGCAACTTCTCATTGGTGTTTGTAGTTATACTGTCATATACAGAGAAGTGCATATGCGTATTTATATACATATAACATATATATTGTCATTTATCAAGAGAAGTCATACGTTTATTGCTTTTATAACAATTTTAATTCGAAATCAATCTGGTGGACATTTACACGTATGCTCATGACTAAAGTTGCAGCTTCCAATTCATTAGTGATGTGATGAAGAGAATAATGATACATTAAAAATTCATTAACTCGAGTTGAATATTGTTATTTATTTTTTTCTTTATTTTCTCTCTTCAGGAGTCAACACTCCTTGTTTCCGGTATCGTCCAAACGGGGAACCGGAACTGCAACCTACCAAAGAGGCAAGGGTGGTAAAGTCCAACAGGAGAGCGGCTGTGGTTGCCAAGCCTCACAACATCGTGCACCGTGAGGCCGGTCATCGCTTGAGAATAGAGGGAGGTGACTCAGCAGACAAGGTGGCCGTGCTTGGAAGCTACGAGCTGCAGGTCGGCCAGTACCAGAGGTCTACCTTCAAGTGGCTCCTCAGCAACGACCTCGGCTACGCAGCGTTCTTGGTCAACAGCCTGGCAAGCGAGAAGCGCACAGACCAGCCACTCAGCAGGAACAAGTTCAGCCTGAAGGACTATGTTGAGCTGTTCGACGAGGGAAAGAGAGCAATGCAGCTGAAGGAGAGGATAGAGAAGGAGCAACGGAAAGCCCTAGCAACACCAGTCGCTCCAAGTGCAAGAGCTAAGTGCACTCCTCGTCTAGTTTTGAAGCCTATCTGCACAGTATCCAAGCCGCCTTCAGGTGATTGTAATCATATTTTGATATTCATTCATGCCTGACACCTGAATTTATATATTCCTTCCTCTAAGACTGACCAAGAGTTTCAAATTTAGTTACCCTCCATTTCCCCATCACAATTGCATAACTACTTCACTTTATTTTAATAGTGTTGAAATATAATCACTCTTGTTAGACCTTCTATCTATTTTATTTTTTTATTTATACATATATATTTTGTATTGCTCTTTTGTATTCCCAACAATGCATTCACTTATCCATCCTTTGTTTTCTATTTCTCTATAGTGTCTTTTGAAGAGATAACAGATGCTGAACTGCAAGCAGACCCTGATCTCATGGAGACCCTGGCAACTCGCACCATCAAAGACAATTCAGGTAATTAGAATGTTAACATTTCATTTTTCAGAAGACTAAATGTATTATTAGACCATCAGCATTCCACCACTTGAGGCATATTGATTGTTTGTCATGACAGATGAAAGAAAAAGAACTTGAAATAAATTCATGATTGTTGTTGCATTCTATCTATCTCCCAATTTTTCATCTTCCTCTTTTGTTATTGCATTTTTTTTCTCCATAGATTTTTCCCAATGCAATCTTATTGAAGAAGTTTTGTTACTCAACCACAAGAAGTAATTTTCATTCTTTTGTATTCCTCTTGTATTTGCTCTGCCTCTCTAGAATTATGCCCCCTCACGGATGGATGGAGAACCACCCTACCAAAGACTGATCACCAGTGGGTGTCTCGGGCCTTGTTTCACCGTGCAGCGAAGGGGAGGTCTAAAGTGGACTACAGCAAAGTCAACAGGCTCTGGTACTATCCTCCT
The DNA here is from genome assembly GCA_037976565.1 of Mesocentrotus franciscanus. NCBI lineage: Eukaryota > Metazoa > Echinodermata > Echinoidea > Camarodonta > Strongylocentrotidae > Mesocentrotus > Mesocentrotus franciscanus. Next base: position 26,283,352 of record CP137667.1, on the reverse strand, counting down.
CAAACTCCACTGATCTGCAGCCAACCTCCAAAGATGGCGCAGTACTTCACCAGACGACTTCTGCTGTGGATGCCCCGGAAGCTTTGGGCCGTCAAGCTTCTGTGCCCGTCTGCAACATGCGCTGGACAGGAGCTGACATCGGCAGGGATGCACACCGTTGTCCGTCAAGTTCTGGACATCGACGGTTGGTACAACATGGCTTCCGAGTACCTGGAGTGCAAGGCATGCAAGAAGAAGTACATCAGCTGGAGCAACGAGATCCTGAAGCAGCTCGACGTCGGTCATCGAGTGCAGTTTCCAGCAGTTCTCACGTACCGCTACACCTGTGACCTGAGGGTAGTGAGGCTTCTTCGAACGCGGGGTGTAGGGAATGGCTCTCACCAACTCCGCCGCAAGCTGGTCGAACAGCACAGTGAGGCGTGGCTTCACAAGACTGCATGCTACCTGACGGACTGCCAGACGTTTCACCAGGCCAGCAGCAGAGGGCTGGTAGACAGACCCACTTTCGAGGAGCCCATGGAGATGCCGACACTACCTACAGCAGCATGGCTTCTTACTGTCTTCTGCAGCGACGTCTGGGCTCGGGTAGAAGAAGTGAAGGCTTCCATCACCTCCATCTTCGGCAGGGTGCTGAAATTGGATTCCACAAAGAAGGTGATAACATTTAAAAATGCTTTCTCTTAAAATGGCAAATGTAACACATTGTTGGGGAAAATCGTCTCAAATGGTTTAGTATTGGCAGAAAACAAGGAAATAAAAAATGTACATCTTCCAACTCTAAAATGTTACATCCAGGCACCAAGATCCAAGAACATTCCACAGATTACCCCTAACTTTTCACAAACTACACGTTGCACTTTTTTATTTGTTATAGGAAAATTGATTATTAACAATTCTTCCATGTATCCATGTTCTAACACAGATGGCGAAGAAACTGGCTGGCCATGCAGACAAGACAGCAGCCTGGGTCACCAACGTGGGGAACGAGTACGGGCAGGTGCTGATGTCGGTGCTCACGGAAGGAGAAGGAGATAGCCTTGACCTCATGCTACAAGGCATCATCCGTCGCTACGCAGATGCGGGTGTGGCACCTCCAGAGCTGCTCTACGTGGATCGAGACTGCTGCAACACCAGCTCCCGACTGCGAAAGAAGTTCGAAGCCTGGCCAGACACGACGATTCGATTGGACATCTGGCATCTGATGCGAAGGCTTGCTACCGGCTGCTCGACAGACTCCCATCAACTCCACAGCGTCTTCCTCGGTCGGCTGTCGGCCTGCATCTTCGAGTGGAGTGAGGAGGACCTCCGGCTCCTCATGGAGGCAAAGAGAGCGGTACTCGTAGAACAGCACATCTTGAATCCCACAGACCGCGATGTCATCTCCAGCATCTCACGGAAGGAGATGGCCCGACACTGCAGGAGGAAGACCAGGGGAGTCGAAGAGACCACGCGGCTCATCGGAGACCTGATTGCAGCCTTGGATGGAGAGCAGGGACTCGACACCCTTGGAGTGCCCCTGTTCGATCACGACCGCATCTGGCACGAGTGGGACAAGCAGAAGAACCACATCGAATGCATCCAGGATCCAGAGGGCATCAGTCTCTACACCAAGATCGGCGAGATGGTAAAGGGCGGAGTCACTCTCCCAGTCTTCAGGTGTGCGAGGGGATCAACCTCACTAGAGTCATTTCACTTGCACATCAATACCTTCATTCCAGGTAAGCATAATTGAATACTATACTGAATAATTTAATAATAATATAATAATAATAATGTATTTATAATTCATGAAAGTTCCAGTTTTAATACAAGCAACACCTGTTACGCAAGAGTTACAAATAGGTATTATTCCACTATATATATATATATATGATTGTTTTTTTTGCTATTTGAAATTGTCATTAATGCAATAATATATTAATAATTACATTCTTCCCTCTCTTCCTTCTTCTCTAAACAGGAACTCGTGCAAATGGCCTCCACTTCCAAGCCTACCTATTGGAAGGAGTATCTCGCTGGAATCGAGACCGGGCAGAACAAGCCGTAAACTCCAAGGGCAGCGGACACAAAGTCTACACCTACAGTGGTCTGCTGCGACATGCAGTCAACAATCTTGGGGAGGAAGTTCTTCACAAGAAGATCGACCCATCCTTTGTTGCCCCCCAGGAGTACACAGGTAGGTTTTTATCAATTTCCCATTCTTGCATATGTGGAGTTGTACACAAAAGTGAATGATGAAATGTGGAATAAAGCATCATAATTAGCTCTGATGTAATCAAATGGGGAGGTCTAAAAATATATCATTTGGTTTCTTCTTTACATATGTGGCCATGAAAGAATAAATATTCTATTTCCTAGGTTGTTTGCAGTCAATTTCAATGTATGTGTGTATGTATTTATATATTGTTTTAAATTACTTTGTAGGAGAACTCATCGGAGTGGAGTACCTCTATGCTCAGACGAATAGAGTTCTCGAGGTCACAGAGCCAGAGTGCATGGAGGCAGCTGTCGTAGTAGACGAGGACTTTGATGAAGGATTTCAGGATGCAAGCGAGGTAGAGGATCTCACACAGCCTGGGATCTCTGCTACATCGGCAAGCACCCGTCAGTCCGTCAGAGCAGCACCTCCTAAAGATCAACAGACATCTTCACTCGGTAAGTGCTGACTCTAAATGAATTACAATTCTCATGGATATGTCTATATCTAAATAAAATTACATGATATATTGCATGGTATAACAATATGCTTCATTCCATTCTTCCCTAGTCTCTCTGTCTCTTCGTACTTGTTTGAAGGAGTGTGAGGCCCAGGGGGGTCGGTTTTGTAGTTGCTTTTCCACGGGGCTACATTCTCCTTTAATCCCCTCATTCTTCTCTATTTCTTCCCTCTAGTCTAGTCCCATTTATACATGTGTTCAATGTAATTTGTAATATGTATGTATTATTTATCTATTCATACTTTTTATGCATTTGATATTTTGATATGAATGCCTTTATATTATACATTTTGTAATAGTTGTTAATTTGATGTAATATGCTTTACCTGGATGGAGAGTTTCTTTTGTTTTGGAAGAAGACAATAAATAAAATATTCTATTCTTTTCAATTCTTCAATGCAGAACACGGTGTCAAGAAAAGACCTCGCCGAGTCTCCCCAACACCAAGAGGGGTCACACCATCACCACGGCGACGAAAAGTCACCCCGACCTCCATGGGAGCCACAACGCCACCCCGTGTCTTCATCCCTATTCCAACAGGTACGCCACCACCACCACCACCTCTTCCCAGATTCTTCAGAGGGGCCACTCTATCATCGGGAAGTGGGGCTACACCACCACCACCACCACCACCACCACCACCACCACCACCACCACCACCACCACGCCGCCGCCAGCAGAAGAGGTCAAGAGACACACCCTGTAGAACCAATGGAGACTACTGAAGCATCATTGGATTCCATCATGGATGTAAGTAGCGATCTCACTGTTTCAGTTAGAGAAATTGATAACTATGTAGAATGCAGTGTAAGCTCTATACCATATTAAATCCTTTTGGAAGTTATAGAGAAAAGTCTTATGTACAGATAATATATTTTATCTTGCCAAAAGTAATTAAAAAATACATTTTGCCATTTATTTAGAACATTCTAACTAACACCCACTCTTACCTTTTTGTACATCAACAGGATCCCGAAGAGGTGTCTGTCGGCCCCGACAACATCCCCGGATTCGACAAGGTGGAAGAACTGGCCGACTATCTGCTGACCTTTAGTGATGACTCTGGGGTTATCAACGAAGCTCAAGCTCAGCGAGTCATCGCTCTCTGGGATAAGCTCGACCAATACGACAAGACCACAACCGAGCGACATCCCCGCTTTAAACGCACACAACTTCATGGAAGATTTAAGGCCAAAAAGACAAAGTCCACTACAGTTGTTGCTGGCCTTGAGAGCACTAAGAGGTAATTTTTTGTAGAACTTGTAACAAGAATTTAAAAATGATTAAGAAAATTGGTCTGTAATTGTAATTGCCAGAAGCTACGATATTAATTTTTCATCCATCCATTTATTCTTTCATGGAAGTTTAAATATGATTCAATAACAAAGAATTAACATGTAATAAATTCTCTGTCCAACAATTCATTTCAACATTTCTAATTTTCAGTTGCAAATATATAATTTCTATTTCATTTCATTTCATTTCATTTCAACAGGTGTTTCCTGGGTCAAAACGCTGGACCCGCACAGTGGCCGGACTACAACAGGTACATAGAGTGCACCATTTCTAAGCTCTGCAGCCGATTCCCAGGAGCTGCTCGTACCAAGGACTCAGTGACCAATAGGTGGACTCTCATCCTCAAAGCCTTCAAGAACATCAGAAGCAAGGTCCTGAATAACGCAACCATCATGAGAGGCACCCAGATTCAACTGGTAGAGCTTAATCAGAGGACTCTTTCACAGTGGTAAGTTTATCATTTATTTCTATTTGATAAATATATATATCCCTTTATCCCTTAAACTTTATTCTCTCATTACAACCACTGCTGCTATTGATTGAATGAATGAATAATTATTTGTTGTTGTTGATATAACCGTTTGTTTGTTTTTTTTTTGGGGTGTCCACTCTGTTTATGGACATATGAAATACGGGATATTGCTATCAATAATAAGGATGATTTTACCCAGCAGACATATATATATATATATATACCAACTTGTATCCCAATTGATTTATTCTCTTTACTTTTATTAACATTCTTCTTACGCTATCATTTTATTTACACAGGTACACCAAGAAATCAAAGAAAGAAGAGAAGGAGGTACTCGTTCAAGGCTTCACTCTTGCACCCTCCAATGGCAGCTCAGAGACCGCTTCCAGCACCAGTGGACAGGCCCCATACCCTCTCAGCACCCGTCCACGAGGAGCGGCCTGCATTCTCTTTCCAGACACCACAGAACACCGCTCAGCAAGCAAAGATGAGGCATCCAACATTTGTGTTGATCCCTGCACCCACACAACAAGCGTCGGTCAACATCCATCCACAGGAACCTCATCTTGTACGTATCGCTCCACGTCCTCCAATAGCAAGAAGCACACTACATTACAGACTCAAAGTAGCCAGAGAGGAAGCTGAGTTGGGATGCCGAGTGACGAAGAAGTACAAGCCGAGAACCAAGGGGACCACCTGCAGAAAGTGCAAGAAACTACGGGACAAAGCCACACACAGTCAGTACTACGGAGTGTGGTTTTGCGAAGAGACTGCAACGGAATCTAAGGAACAGTGGTTAACGAGAGAAGAAGAGAAGAGACGAGCGAAGAAAGAAGAGAAACAAGCAGCTAAGAAGAAGTAGACAATTTTTTGGAATTTTAAACGTGACATCATTCAGTTGCAGTAGTGAAATTAGCAGTAATGCCGGAAATGTATGTAAATTTGAGATAAATCATGTGATTGGACCAGAAGTACGAGACAGTGCAAAACAGATTGAACAACTGTTTGTTTGTGATATTTGAGATACACAGGGACCTCCCTGTCTGCACCTGAGAGACATAGGAAAGATTTATCTTTCTGAGAAGCCCTCGTAAGGTACCTCGAGCGGGTTTGTCAGGATGGTGCCGTTTGGAGTGACAGGGTAGGAACCAACCGTGTCGACAAGTATCGCAAAGAAAATGAGGAGAGCCATGTATAATACAAAATAAAAGTATTTGGAAAGAAAGAAATATTGGGTGTCTTTTTCTTTTTGTGCTATTTTTTAATTTAAAAATAATAATAGAGATAAAGTGAGACAATGGGAGATGAGGGAATTTAAAGAGAAAGAAAGATAATGTAGAAAGATAATATTGAAAGAGAGGAAGAAAGATACTATTGAAAGAGAAGAAGAAAGACAATATTGAAAGATAATAGAAAGATAATATTGAAAGAGAGAAAGAAAGATAATGTTGAAAGAGAATAAGAAAGACAATATTGAAAGAGAGAAAGAAAGATAATGTTGAAAGAGAATAAGAAAGACAATATTGAAAGATAATAGAAAGATAATATTGAAAGAGAAGAAGAAAGACAATATTGAAAGAGAGAAAGAAAGATAATATTGAAAGAGAGAAAGAAAGATAATATTGAAAGAGAAGAAAGACAATATTGAAAGATAATAGAAAGATAATATTGAAAGAGAGAAAGAAAGATAATGTTGAAAGAGAATAAGACAAGAAAGAGAGAAAGAAAGACAATATTGAAAGAGAGAAAGAAAGATAATATTGAAAGAGAGAAAGAAAGATAATATTGAAAGAGAAGAAGAAAGACAATATTGAAAGAGAGAAAGAAAGATAATATTGAAAGAGAGGAATAAAGATAATAGAGAGAAAGAGAATAAGAAAGTTTTTGTTCATTCAAAAAACTTATCAGGGAGGGGAGACTTTCTTTCTCTCCCTTTCTATCTTTCCCTTTATTTCGCCTTCTTTCTTTCTTTCTCTCTCTCTCTCTATATATCCTTTTATCTCCTTCTCTCCCTCTGTGTTTCTCTATCTTTCCCTTTATCTCTCTCTCTCCTCTGTATTTGTATTTCTCTATCTCTCCCTTTCTGTCTCTATCCTTTTATCTTTCTCTCTCCCTGTTTCTATATCTCTTCCCTTTTATCGCTCCCTCTGTCTTTCTCTATCTCTCCCTTTCTGTCTATTCTTTCTCTCCCTGTTTCTATATCTCTCCCTCTGTCTTTATCTCTCTTTCCTTTCATCTCTTTCTCTATCTATCTCTCCCTTTCTAACTATTCTTTCTCTCCCTGTTTCTATATCTTTCCCTTAATCTCTTTCTCTCCGTTTATGTCTCCACCCTTTTATCTCTTTCACTGTTTCTCTTCTTCGCGTGTCTGTAATTTCCGTCCTTTCCTCTCTTCTTTATTTTACTTCCCTCCAGCCCTTTTGTTCTCTCCTTTTTCTTATTTAGAACGATCTTTTCATATATGATTGTGGGATAGATTTAAGCTATTGTTACCTTTATTATTAACTTTATTAAGTTTATGAAATTTATATTAAACCATTACCTTTACCATTTTTCATTTTAAAATATCAAGACACATTTACAAAAATACAACAATGCTCAATGATTAGTTTGTTTGATTTTATTTCTGTGTTTTTCTCATAATACAAACTGGGTACATACATACAGACAGACAAACATATATAGTATTACATACATTATTCTAATATAAGGCAAAATACATATAAATTCATCTCATAATACAAAATTATTAATTTAATAAGACTTTTCGTCGCCGTGGTGATGGTGTGACGCCTCTTGGTGTTGGGGAGACTCGATCTGTGTTGAAGAAATAAAAAAAACAAGCATATTGTTATACATTGTTATAGCATACTGAAATATATCATGGAATTGTTTTTTAGGTATACGCATATCATTAAGAATCGACGAATCAGTCAAATTAAAGTATCCAAATGTTAAAACGTTCTAAAGTTTTGATATATCACCAGAATATAGATGAATATGATTGTGAACAACTTTTTAAAAACTTCTCCGATATAGAGAATGTTTTTACTTTTTAACTCTCGGATAGTTTAAAGGAGATGTTTTTGATTCAAAGATTTAAAGGTTTGGAGGTTTTTGAGGCCACAAGAGGTATGTCACACAAGTGACCAAACTTTTGTCAACAATGGAGCGCGCTTTAAAGGGCCGGTGCATGCATATGCATGACGGCGCATGCATATGCATGGCCGGGACGCCGGCGGGGGCGGGCGGCCCGCGCAGGCCCCGCCCGCGGGCCGGTGTTCCAATTTCTTTATTTTTCTTGTCTCGCCAACAGAGAAGATTGTGCCATATCCTTTGCGCAGGGGCCATGCTAATCTTCTCTGTATCGTTCCAATTTTAATAGATGTGTTGCCGAAGCGAACACGAAAGTACCAGGAAACAACCCTCCTTTTGAACTATCAGCCCATAAACCCTTAAATTTCGAGCAGTTGGTGCGTATAAGCACGTGTTTCCGTACGTAGCGGTGTTCCGCAGGGAGTCAATAGTGTTCTATTCAATCAACGATCTTTATAACAACTGGAGAGCATAATAGAATGATCACGTGACGCTTAGTCTCACCGATAGGGACCGCACACACACAAGGCTTTGTGAATGCAAAACGGCCACGTGGCACCGACACATACGGATGCTCACAGTGTGTGATCAAAGTACAAAGGAAGCTATCCATTTGCCATACAGATCAGTGTAAGTCACAGGACTATATAAACCCCGACGTCCATGGCGCCCTAGAACTTCTAGTTGACTGAATAATTGACTCAACAATTTAGCACGTGGCTGTGTAGTGTGATTCAGACAGCATACTGAAAAAAACATCTGTAACATGATAGCCACTATTCCATCATCCCCGACTATCTGGTCTTGGTCTGAAACAAACAGAAAATACAACACATTGGTTACAAGAATATCAACGTATAAAAGCATAATACATGTACATACATATATATATATAGAGAGAGAGAGAGATGATTATCTTTCCTCCAATATACATCTTTGGATCAACCTACAAATTTGAAACATTCACATATGGTACAATGAAGTGAATTCAGGGAACATGACATACTAACAGCGGGTTCAACTATTAGAAAATTACTTTTGGCAACTGTAAGACTAAGAACAAGAGGAGGGAATTCAGCAGTTATAACCCTTCTTCTACTAACAAGAAGGAAGATCTAAAAGAAGTTTACTGTTATAAGACATTCTGTGGTTTCAAATACATGATGACATAATAAAGAATTGAGGAGATTTATGCGATTTTGCTGCAAATATCAAATCAAATCTGACACCCTGGAACATAAAGCCGTTCTACTTTCAGACTAGAGATTGCAATATTATCCATATTATATAATATAACACATCGGAATTTATATCATAAATATCTAGTATTCAGGAAGACTGGTTCAACCCAGTATCGCAACCCATGCTGTTATCAGGTAACGACCCACTTAGATATATCCCTCTAAGCCTGCAGGAGACAGGTCTAGCGGTAACGTCAGTGGTACGGTCAGCTCTCTGTGTCGGCCTACAAACCGACTCAGCGGAGACCGATTCTGACTCTTGTTTCCTGCTTTTTGAGCCTATATACATTATAGCCACACCGTGACTTGAATGAAAGAGAAAGAAAAAAGTCTTTCTGATGGTGACGTAAAAGGTCGGTCCCATACGTACATTTAAGTAATCATATCTGATTGATGCACGTCTGTTAACATCCAAATTTCACAAACATTACACACACGATCTTAACTACACATGTAGGCTGACTCTTCAGGCAATTAAAGAAGCAATCCCACTCCATCCCACCCACCCACCCAAAGGCGTTAGGCTGAGTTTGAGTCTGCAGTTTGTAGGGTAAAATTGAAATCACCCATGCTTTGGTTTGGTCTTAGTTGAGTAACGACCCACTTAACATAAACCCTACCTTATAACAACCCTACCTTTTAATGGTTTCATATTAAAAAAGTACATCGAATTCTCAGTACACTACTAAGGTAATACTAGCCCTCTCATATGATTTTAATCCGTTCAGAACAAGACTGTATTCTGAACTCGTCTCGACCATCTGTTTGACCGCGTTCTTGTTCTCCCATTAGCATTTTATTTTACCACACCGTGACTTTTACGTGAATGCAGCCCCCTACCGTCCGAAGTGCTTTACATCGCGTTTATACCTGTCAATAAAGAAACTACCGTCACATAGCTCTTGGGTTTCTGAAGTAACTCTGAATGGCGAGTGCGGATTACAACGAAAAGATGTTACGCCTGTATACATTTCACAACTAGGCCTACCTACCTCTTGACAACTTTGTAAAAGCAGCTGAATGTTTTTACGGATTCAGTGTTTTGACTTTTCAAGGATCGAGATCTATACCGTGGCATTTGTAATGTTTATGCAGGTATTGAATTGATCGTCATTAAGCCATATTTATTCGATTCTACATATAAAAACGATCGCCTTTCCTGGTGTCGGCCTATCTAATACAATGGACAAATGACAAATACAATACTGTTTGTCTCATAGAAATCATGTATGGATTACGCAATACGTCATTGTCATGTTCGCACATTTCAAGAGATGGCGCACAAGGCTATTGAAATTGCCTTTGATTTTTCGAAAGTAATTGTAGTTGATATCGTGTTAGTAGGTTTACAACCTTAACGCAAAGATAATTTACGAGGAAATCCAACCCTAATAGCAAACTGCTCTCGAGGAAAGCTGAATATTCAGGGAAGTAATTAGACTAGTGAAAGTTTGAATTAAATCACACGAAACATGAGAAACATATGATTTTTTGAAAGTTGTGATCACTATAGGTATCGGCTCTCCAAATTGGCTGAATTGGTAATGTGTCTGTGATGTAGGGTCGGACAACTTTCCCATTTGTTCCAATACACAACAAGACAAAATTTTCCTTTTAAAAATATGTATGACTTAGGAGGGTCTATTATTTGTAGAAGACCAATAATAATATGCTATCCATAATATACGTTGAGTAGTTACCCAAAGGGAGAAGGCACTTAGGAGGAAAACGTAAATCATTTATATTTTTTGTACACGACAAACTAGAATTATTCGCGACTACGTCACAATTCACTAACCACACTGCAAATTAGAGATTCGCTAAGACTTAAAGAGAAGGTTGAGTTCTGGGAAGAGGTGAAAAATAATTTGTGAGAGTTATCATTGTTATTATGCAAGTGTGGAAGAACATCCTATAACAAATGTTCCCTGAAAAGCATGGCTCTTCAAATGCCTTAATATTCTAAATATGGCATGTAACAGGATAAAAATCGGGACGGATTTTTATGTCACATGTTTGTGTAGTCCCATGTACATCTTTCTGTGACAGTGCTTGTAACTTTACCAAGATTGGGCCAAATTTCTAATCATTTTGATGATTCCAGAACCTTGCAGTACACACCAATACTTATACGCTAGATGATCAACCTTTTCTGATCGATTCCACACCGTTTCTTTCACAATGCAATCGCATGACCAGAACTCAACTTTATCTTTAAGTGATCTCATATTCAAACATTCATGACTATTTGATTATTGGTCAGATTTATATCAAACTTTCGCCATTCGGTTTTTCATATTTTTCTGCTTTCATACAAATTACCGTATTACGAGTTAGACTGCCCTTTACAAGTGTAATGTAAGTAGCGACAGGTTAACATGTTTATAGTACAGGTTTGGCAATCAGTAACGGGTTCATTCTTATCCAAAATTATTAAAATGTAATTTTAGTTGGTTTGAAAATGCTTCAAAGTAAACAACATACGTCCCAGAGTGTTCGATGTAGGTGGTAATATACTGGACATAATAGCTTAGACATGTCCAGATAAACATTCGTTTACCTATTACCTTTTTATGCAGCCACGATGATGAATGACACAATTTCGGGATAATAGTCTGTAGCCATGAGGTCTGACCTCAATGTGATGACAGACACCAATTGGCTCTCCACTGCGGCAATATAGATAGAAGGTCAAACGCAGGTCTTTATGGAAAAGGGTTAAATAGTGGTCCAACTTTGTCAATAAACATATGAATTTAATACGCGTGTCAAATTTAATACACCTGGGGGTGTTTCACAAAGACTAAGATCGACTTTAAGTTGGACTTAAGTATAACAGGCCATTCGTGCCAATTGGTCTTTAAATTATAATCTTTAGATAATATTTTTTCCCTCAACAATGAATTATCAAACAATGTAAGTTTTGTAGATTTCTTACCATGATTTGTACATCCCTTGAGAGACCAATGCCAGTAAATAATGATAGCAAACAATGGCATGAACGGCCTGTTATACTTAAGTCCAACTTAAAGTCGATCTTAGTCTTTGTGAAACACCCCCCTGTTCACCTGTCAACTTACACTGAAGATTTGAGACGAATAGTGTATTTATGAAATGGTAATTAAGTGTAATATTGAAGGGACGAGAGAGAGAGAGAGAGAGAGAAAAGGGGAAAGATAACAGAAATGTGAGAGAGGAAAGGAGACGAGGGGATGAGGGAGGGTCAAGATACAAAGAGTGCAAAGGAGAGGATGATAATGATAGAGGAAATGGTAGGGAGAGTGAAGATAGATAGATAGAAAGTGTGGATAGAATAATAGAAGAGAGAAACGAGGGCAGTGTAAATAGAAAGGATGAAGGAGAGAATGATAGAGAAGAGAGGAGGGCTTGAATGTGAAAGGGGCAGAATAATTAAAAGAGAAGAGAGAAGAGAAAAGAGTGAAAAAGAGACAGAGAATGTGAAAGAGAAAATGATAGAGGGCAGGGAAGATGAGATAAAGAGAATGAAAGAGGGAAAAAGAGACAATGAGTGTTAAAGAGAACTTTCAACCGTTTCAAATTTTTACTAGCAATGAGCTATTATCCCAACTCCCTGCTATTACATTAACATGTTATATATTATTGCATCTTAATCGTTACCCTGCACTCTGAAGATATTAGCTGTTGTTTGGTCAAACCAGTAAGATGAGAACCATGTGTAGAAGGTACAAGGTCAAACAAACATTTTGTCTCGCCTCCGCGTGATGTATACAATTTGCATTCTGAATGTTAAAATAGTCTATTCAATTACATGTACGTCGCACGCGTGTTTATTCTTTTATTTTTACGAAAATACGCGAACAGGTGAATGAAATACATGTAGCTTGTAAAGAGGCATTGAAAGCGTGTGAATGCTGCCCTCTTGATTGATTGAGCGTTAGCAGGGATTTTCCAAATCCCTGGTGTAAGTTACACCGAGCCGCGCACATGTACGGAAACAGAGAACCTATTGTTTATTTCGTTTCGCACCGCAGCATTAACAAAATGAACGTTGATGTCTGCGGTATGTCAATCAGCTGTTTTCGCACAGCCTCGAGGCTTCTTCACGTTCCACGCGTTTCGCACAATAATAAGTGTTTATCCTCTCAGTTACAATTACAAGTAGCGGCACTAATCTTATAAGCCAGGAACCCGGGGGCGAAGGAGCGTATAAGATGGACCTCAAAATTGACTGAAAGGACCCCACCCCCTTCTACCCCCCCCCCTTTCTCTCCCCCTCTCTATCTCTCTCTTGAGCTCCGTCTTTCGAGCTCTCTATATTTTCTACCGGTCTAATAGGGAAGTAGCATAGACTAGCTAAAATGCTCAAATCTGTAGGCCTAGAAAAATGAGATATTGTCATTCATAAATGTTAACATCCTTCATTTTTCGCGCCACGCAAAGATTATTATATTACAAAAACAATTTTCAGGGTGGAAAGAGAACAAGAGTTGAAATGTCGGCCTTTCAAACACCACAGAAAAGAATGGGAATGTCTCAAATGAATTGTAGTCTATTTTATACTATGTAGGCTGAAGTTCTTTAGAAGAGAGGTTAGTCATACATAATTAGTTTTGAAAATCAGATGCTATGAACAATGATAACACCTAGCTAGGCTATATTAGATCTGGGCCTATATGGTACGTAGGTCTATGTGTCGAAGGAGCTCTTTATCGTACCTTTGCCGGGCCGAGTGGGAGAGAGAGAGAGAGGGGGGGGGGGAGGCGCAGAGATATGATAAGGCCCGTCTCATAATGAGCTCGTAAATGCAGCTCATTGCAGTTTTTAAATCATAAGCTAAATGCAGAATATCATTAGGGTATGACGTCTTAAACAATATTAAATGAATCTCACCATGGCCAACCGTGTATGATAATCCCAAATAATCCAAAACTGTGTTCATCCCGAAAGATGCCCTTCACTGTATCAAGACAAAGCGAGGCGCTCATTCAGAAACCACCAACTTTGAGCGGATAGTAGGTCCTCCGCATCGCCAGAACGATCGGCATGGACACCCGGAGAATGCACGATCTTTCCCGCCGCATTACATTGGTCGCTCGATCGTTAGAAGTCTTAGAAGTTGGCAATGTTTTAAACATCGAAATTCTTGGATTTGCATGGCTGCAGTTTTCCAAGACAATGTACATGTATCTCCAAACTGTATCCTTTTATTAAAGTCCTTCTATCCATGGTTGGAGCTGTAGGCATACATTTCAGAGGAATCATCATCAGCTGAGACAGGTTTGTAATCCGAGATGAACAAATTAAGAAGTTAGGGCCTACGTACGGACCGGTCCGTAAACGTGGAAGATAACATGAGTTATATGGAAAGTTATAATGTCACTGCGAAGAGGGAGGGTTTCTATTTCGACGAATCTATAGTAAGACAATCATAATGGGCCTATCGTTAAAATTCCTTTTGGATCAGATGTTGAACTAATGATAAAATATAATGATATTGAAAAGTTTAGAATGTTTACATTGCAAAAATGGTGGGGGGGGGGGTGACAGAAGAAGAAATCCTTCGCATGTGCCAAAGCTTACTTACAAATTGATAGTGCAGACATAATGTATGTTTATTGTTTAAACTACATCATGTGCAAACTTCAACAAGGCTTATATTAAAAGGCTTGAAGACTTAAAGGTTTTAAACAGGAACATCCCAGCATACCAACAGTCCACAGGCAAGTCATATACACATTAGTGTGAAGGTCAAATACTATGCATAATGGTTCAAAAATAGGAATGTTTGGCACCTACATTTTAATAGGTCCAGGCCTATATGGTAGGCCGATGAGCGAATGAGCTCTAACATCGCAACTTGGCCGGGCGTGGCCGGCGCCGAGGAGAGACAGGGGCAGAAAGAACAGAGAGAGGATCGACTAGGCCTGTCCTATTCTCTATAGTATACAGTCATGTAGCTCATAAATGCAGCTCATTGCATTTTTTAAATCTTATGCTCACTAATACGTACAATTGCACAATACGGTATGTCGTTACAACAAGAGATATCAATCAAATCTCACCATGATCGACGTTGTATGATAATCCAACATTTAATCCAACAATCAATCCAAAACTGTGTTTATCCCAAAAGATGACCATCACTGAATCTACATGACATATTAAAACGAGGCGCTCATTCAGAAACCACCAACTTTGAGCGGATAGTTGATCCTCTGCAACGCCAGAACGATCGGCCAGGACACGCGGAGAGTACACGATCTTTCCTGCCGCATCACATTGGTCGCTCGATCGTTCAAAGTTTTAGAAGTTGGCAATGTTTTAAACATAAAAATTCTGGAATTTGCATGGCTGCAGCTATCAAAGACAAAGTACAGGTATCTCTAAACTATATCCTATGAAGATATATAGATAGGCCTAGATAGTATGGATAGAACAATAAAAGAGACAAACGAGAGAAGCGGAAATAGAGAGGATGAAGGAGAGAATGATAGAGAAAAGAGAGGAGGGCTAGAATGTGAAAGGGCAGAACAAAAGAGAAGAGAGGAGAGGAGAGAAGAGAGGAGAGAAGAGAGTGAAAGAGAGCCAGAGAATGTGAAAGAGAACAGGATAAAGGGTAGGGAAGATGAGAGAAAGAGAATGAAAGATGGAAAGGGAGACAATGAGTGTGAAGAGAACAACAGATGTAAGACAGGAGAAAAAGAAAAGAAAGATGGAGAGAAGGTGTGGATAGAACAATATAAGACAAGAGAGGAAAAGAGGGGGAATAGAGAGTGTGAAGGAGAGAATGGTAGTGGAAATAGGAGAGAAGGATAGCAAAGTATGAAATGGAGTGAATGATAGAACATGATGAAGAGAGGAGAGAAGAGAGTGACAGAGAGAACAAGAATATGAAAGATAAAATGATAGAATGAAGGGGAGAGAAAAATAGAAAGACAGATGATGTGAAGAGAATGATAGAGGAAAGATGAGACATAAGAAAAAGAGGGAAAAGATAGAAAGAAAGTGTGAAGGAGCTAGAGAACAAAATAAGAAAGAAAACAGGGAGAGGGGGAGATTGGGAGGTATGACGGAGAGATTGGTAGAGGAGAGGCAGAGAAAATATTTAGCGGCGAATCAGCCAGCCGGCGAATAAGAGGGTGGGGGAGGACTATAACAATTAAAAAAAAAAATTGGCCAGGCTCGGAGTGTGAACCCTCGCAAACCGTTCCTCAAGACCCGTTCCTCTGGAGCGGTCTAACAAGACCACTTTCAAAGTGAGTGAGAACGGGGTCAAAGAGACATGAATGATAATAGACATTCACATGTAATAGCCAATAATTTCGCCCTGCACTCTGAAGATATAGCTGTTGCTTGGTCAAACCATGTGTAGTAGGTCCAGGGTCAAACAAACATTATGGCTCGCCTCCGCGTGATGTATACAATCATGCGTTCTGAATATTAAAATAATCTATTCAATTACATGTATGTCGCACGCGTGTTACTATTATTTTTAAACGAAGAGTTTTACTTATAGACCATAAAATACTTATATACCGAAAATATGCGAACAGCTGAATGAAATACATGTAGTTTGTAAAGAGGCATTGAAGTCTTATCAAGAGGTGTGAATGATGGCCTCTTGATTTGAGTGTTAGCAGGCCCTGGGTGTAAGTTACATCGAGCCGCGCACATGTACGAAAACATAGAACCTTTTGTTTTCTCGATTCGCACCGCAGCGTAAACAAAATGAACGTTGATGTCTGCGGTATGTCAGTCAGCTGTTTTCGCACAGCCTCGAGGCTTCTTCACGTTCCACGCGTTTCCCACAATCATACATGTTTATCATCTCAGTTACGACACTGGCTACTCTGAAAAGACAGGCCAGGGATCTGTGGGCGAAGGAGCGTGCAAGATGAACCTCAGAATTGACTGAATGGACCCCACCCCCTTCTATCTCCACCCCCTTTCTCTCCGTCTCTCTCTTGAGCTTCGTATTTTGAGCTCTCTCCTTTTTCTCCCGGTCTTATACGGGAAGTCGTATAGACTATCTACGATGTTCGAATATATAGGCCTTAAAAAATGAATATTTGTAAATCATAAATGTTAACATCCAGCATACATGTAGGACTAGAATCACGTAGGCCTACTTCATTTTTCGTGTCACGCAAAGATTATTATGATATTAAAAACAACATTATTTAAAGAGAACAAAAGTTGAAGGATATCTGTCGGCCACATCAAAAATACTACGAATAATTCTTCCAAAATAGGAATGGTTGAAGCACATAGTAGTTGTATGTGTCGAAACAGATCTAATATCGTAACTTGGCCGAGAGATAGAGAGATCGATGAATAGGCCTGTCTTACTTAGCTCATAAATGCAGGTCATTGCAGTTTTAGAATCATATTACTCTAAATGCACAATGGATGAGGGTATACGTTACAACAAGGTGTATCAAATGATTAAATGAATCTCACCAAACCATGATCAACGTTTCACGATAATCCAAGTAATAATCCAAAACTGTGTTCATCCCAAAAGATGCTCCTTCACTGTATCAAGATACAGGGAGGCGCTCATTCAGAAACCACCAACTTCGAGCGGATGGATGATCCTCCGCAGCGCCGGAACGATCGGCCTGGACACGCGGAGAGTGCCTGACCTTTCCTGCCGCATCACATTGGTCGCTCGTTTAAAGTTTTAGAAGTTGGCAATGTTTTAAACATCGAAATTCCTGAACTTGAATGGCTACTGCTTTCAAAAACAATGTACACGTATCTCCAAACTATCTCCTTTGATTAAAATCCTTCTATCCATCGTTGGAGCGGCCAACATTACTGAGGAGCCATCATCTGCTGAGGTAGGCTTGTAATCCGAAATGAAAAACATAACCAGTTACGGATCGGTCCGTGCACGTGGATGATATTGTACTCAGGGTGGATCCAGGATTTTCAACAACAAACAAAAAAAGGGGGGGGGGCGTGAAATGTACAAAATTGAGAGCGCAATGCGCGAAGCCGTAACGGCATTTCTGAATGCGTAAACTGAACATTTATGTGAAAATCTCTTAGCTTTTTTCTTGCTATGTTTTTTTTAAAGAATAAAAGGGGGAGGGCTTGCGCCGCCACCGCCCCCTCCTGGATCCGCCCCCGGTACTTGAGTTATGAAAGTTATACAAGTCTCGGATATACCGGAATAGGAGGGAGGGGTTCTTATTTCGACGAATCATAGTAAGACACCCATAATACTAATAGGCCTATCATTATGATAAATACCTCTTTTGGATCAGATATTGAACTAATGATGAAATATAATGAAATTTTAGAATTTTCACATTGCAGGAATGGGGGGAAAAAACAGATGGAACAAAAACTCGCTAACTGACAAATAGTACAGACCTACGTTTATTGTCTGCAAAACTCAACAAGGCTCATATTAAAATAATTGAAGCCTTATACTTTTTGTTATAGATTTTAATCAGGAACACTAGCAGACCAATTAACAGTTCACAAGACTGACAATTTTCATTTCGTGAAAATAAGAGGAGGCAAGTCCAAAAAAAAAAGAAAGGAGTTTGAAGGTCAAATACTATGAATAATTGTTAATACCTACAAATATAAGGTCCATGCCTATATGGTAAGCATATGAGGCTATGTGTCGGAGCTAGAGCTCTAAAATCGCAACTTGCATATGGCCGGGCCAAGAGAGAGGGAGAGCTAGAGAGAGAGCAGAGAGATGACTTAAAGATACATGTACATCAAATGAATCTCACCATGGCTAACGTTGTATGATAATCCAAAACTGTGTTCATCACAATTAGAGATGCCCTTCGATTCACTGTATCAAGATACAGGGAGGCGCTCATTCAGAAACCACCAACTTCGAGCGGATAGATGATCCTCCGCAGCGCCGGAACGATCGGCCTGGACACGCGGAGAGTGCCTGACCTTTCCTGCCGCATCACATTGGTCGCTCGTTTAAAGTTTTAGAAGTTGGCAATGTTTTAAACATCGAAATTCTTGAACTTGAATGGCTACTGCTTTCAAAGACAGTGTACATGTATCTCCAAACTATCTCCTTTGATTAAAATCCTTCTATTCATCATTGGAGCTGTAGGCCAACATTATTGCGTGGCCATCATAAGCTGAGGTAGGCTTGTAATCCGAAATAAAAGAAATAACGAGTTACGGACGCGGAAGATAATGTACATGTACTTGAGCTAAGGAAAGTTTTAAAAAGTCTAGTCCTGGACAAGACGGAGGCGAGGAATTCTTATTTCGACGATCGAATCGAAGAAGTAAACAATTTAATTGGGCGTAACAAGCCGTTAACTTGTAAGTTCAGCGAGCGTACGGGATTTCAAATGCCTCCAGCGGTCTACTCCAGCGGTGTCACGGCGCTGACGCCGTGCAATTACGCTGAGCCGCAGTAACTGCACTGCACTACTACAGTACCTGTATAGCTCCAGCTAAACATATTTACATCTATCAAAGTTTCACTTGAGCCGTGCAATTTTATTTATTTATTTTTTTTTTCAATGTGATGTGAATGTGAGTACGGTACATGTTATTACAGAAGTGTCCAAGGAATGATACAGGTGGAAGGAATGTAAAACAAATATACGATGACTCATTCTCGGAACAAGCTAAAACTATTGCACTAAGGAACATCAAAAGTACTATTTCATGTTCCTTCGATGCGAATAGATTTTGCTAGATCCTCGAGTGTCATTGTATAGTTGTAAACTATTTCAAGACGATGATGGTAAACAGAAATGACATTGTGTATCCTGCATGAATACATTTTGATAAATGAATAGATAATAAATAAATAATTGCATTTTTTTGATAAGAAATGTCATATAAATCTCTTGATAAACGAGCGCAAAATTTTAATATGTGACCTTATTGTATACAATGGAAAACAACTATATAAAAAAAATCCCCCAGATCTAGAGAGAGAGAGAGAAAAATAAATATATGACAGATGGCGCATTACCTAACTACACAGTCATCTAACTATCCTTGCCGTTGACAATGGTTTTGTGTAATAATTATATTATTCATCTCGGTTTGGGGAGGCTTCGATAATCCAGAAAATCAAGTCTAGAGAAAGAGGGTGAGAGATGGGTAGAGAGGAAGAGGGAGGAAGAGAGAGAGAGCTGATCAGAATGTTTCAAAACAGCCTGAGAGATTATTTACAAACTGAAGGTAGCAATGGTTACACAAGTAACGCATAGCAAGAAAAGCAACTCTGACAAAGTCATATACCAGGGCGCCGTTGCATAAAACTTACCACTGGTAGTAAACTACTAAGGCAAAACCACGGAACAGTCAATCAAATTCAGTTTCTCAAGAAGTCACCATTAATGCTAATAGTTAGTTTTTTGCAACGTGACCTAGACAGTTATGGTTCACTATTAAGGCGATTACCTCAGCATTGCTTGTTGTTAAATTCTGTTTGAGGGTTAAATCATGGACTTAGTCCATGGTTAAATGGCCCCTTCAACGCCTCGCGCGATCCAGCATCTAGCATCTAGCATGAAACCTGAGTGTCGTGCACGAACCCACCGAGTTACGATATAGCATTGACGTGTGGAACTTCAACGCCGCGCGCGATACATGCAAGTAATACACTTGCTCTAGCATGAAACATGAGTGTCGCTCACGAACTCACCGAGTTACGATAAGGCACTGCCCAAGCGGAGCTTCTGGGAAGCGCCATCTACAGCTTGGAAAAGCAATTGGAAATACAAAAATCCAAGGTAACTCTGTCACCTTTATACTTTAGAGTAGGTAGTGCCTATCAACTACAGCATTGGTATATTGTAGTATACATCAGCATTTGAAGAAAAAAATGCATAAACAATCCATCCCGGCCTTAATGGTTTCGAATTCTACAAAGGGGAATACAACATTCGAGGATGGGTAGCAGATGAATGCGTAAAGAGAAATGTAAAGAAATATTGTATTGGAAACAAATGGAACAGTTCTGAAAAGAGAGTGAAAGAGAGACAAAGAGGGAGAGTTAGACAAAGAGATAGCGAGAGAAAAAAGGAGATAAATAGAGTTCGAGAGGGAGAGCCAGAGAAAGGGAGTTTTTAAGATAGACATACAGACAGATGGGATGGGTATGGTATATCTTAAGTGGCTTTCTGAGTTGGCCTATACCTTTTTAAACGGTGTCGACGATATGAATGTATTTGTAGTTCATGGCAGTCGAGTGCAAATATTTACTTGACGCGTTATCAAGATGACATTATACAGATCAAGAATCACGTATCTGCTCCAGCAAAAAAGTGAGCCAGGCTATTTCGACAAAGGAATAGCGGTATCGATAGGCCTGGGTGGTATTAGGTTTCAGATAAGGTTTAGTGTGAAGGTGAAAGTAAGGTATAGTTTTGGATCCAGGGCTAAAGTTAAGAAACACTTAGGTCAGGATATTAACACTGAGCATAAATTATTGGCAATTGTCGTTTAACTTGGTTTTGTCGTGCTTTCTTCATTTCCTATGTTTGAAGCACAAGCTAAAGTGGCACTTTGTGCATGTTGTAAGTAAAAAAAAAACATAAGATGTGAACATGTAAATTATAATTCTATCAACTTCACATAAGGCTTTTGAAGTTTTACTGTAATTTGTTTGCCCTTAGGGAAGCATTTACCATTTAACTCTTCATAATGCCTCATTTGAACAATGCAAGTTGTAACGTGTGCATGCCCCCTCCTCCCCCTCTCTCTCTCCCCCCTCTTCAGTTCTCTCTTCCATAACCTCTCTCTCTATTTCTCTCTTCGGTTCCCTCTCCCTCTTACTAAATATTTCTCTTCAATACGCACACACACACACAAACAAATCTCTTACAAATGCTCCTCTCTCTTACATGTATTACCATTTATGTGTATAGTCACCCCTCCCCTCCCTCCTCCCCCCCCCCTTCCAACATGCATAATCTGCCACTAAAATGTTCTAGTTAAAGTGAGGGTGAAATCTATGACCCGTCCCTTTCGTGGTAAGTACATACCTGTTCCCGTTGATGACAATGGGTTAAATTGTAATTGTTTAATTATTACACCCTCCCCGCGTCTTGATTAACTTTCAGAAATACTTCACGCATGAGAGGCATATCAATGCCAGACGTATATTCAAATGATTTATTAAGCACTTTTATAATATCTAGATTCTCTTGCAAGTAAAATTATATTGAGCTGATGAGCGATCTCGTATGGAAATACATATTAGTGATATATTGAAAAAAGACAAAGAATTGGTATTAGTAGCTTACATATTCGAAATGAAATCAAAAGTTATGTCACTTTATTTCTTACATAATATTCTGAGTATCATCTACAGAAAATTATCCAACCATTGTTATAAACATGGTAACAATTTCATCTAACTTATAATATCAAATATAATTTCCAGGATCAATTAGATTTCCCAAGTGCTATACAGAAAAACACATATTTACAAATCGAGGATACACAGAAATCAAGAGTTGGTTGATTTGGTATGCCAACTAAGCTCATAAGATATTTTGCTCCCAGATACGCCTGCATACTGTACATGCGAGTATTATTTATTTACGTTCAATGCGAAAAGTATTTATGTATATACAGAGTATTAACAATTGATATCACAAGCGTAAAGTAAGACATGTTCATCTGTTTAGTATTTTTTGTATTAATAGATTAAGAAATTAAGAAATTTATTTGCATAGTTTTAATTATAACTAAATATATGCATTAACTGATATTAAATATCTTTTTTTCAGCTCTTTATTTCCTTTGATCAATAATTTAAATGATGTAGTGCAATAATAATCAACAACATTTACATTCAAAGCGCTTCAATAAGTGCCCTCAGATTCGATTCCGAACAATATCCATGAAAAATTAAAATTATACAGTATGCCTCATGCCTTATTATACAACTCACTCCCATATCCTAATCAAATGATTGGTCATGCGCGGTCACGTGTGATTCATTTACTGAGCCTATTGCACGCTTTTTCATGAAAGAGCGTGCAATATTTTTCAGACGTATTGCACGCTTTAGCGCATGTATATGATGCGCAGTAGTGCGCGTAGAGGTTAGCGCTTAATACTGTGTCTGCATGGGCCCAGGGGCATGGCCCTATTCTTCCGCAGGCCTATTCTTGCGCAGCAATATGCGTAAATAGGTATAGAGGTAAGTGCGCTTGCTATATCTATGTATGCGCTAAATTAAGCCTTAAACTTGAGATTTATTTGTCAGCCATACTGTCATCACGAAACAATCTTGAATGAATTTTTTTTACATCAAATAACAAGGATCTAGGAGTTTCGTTGTACACAACAAATGATGCATGTTTTCATTCGTTCATTATACGATCTATCCGCCCTCGTTGATGCTGTGTGTATCTATCGCACTCAGCCTAACGGCTTCGTGCAATAGATACACACAGCCTCAACTCGAGTGCGGATAGATCGTATAATGAACTCATGCGCATGCATCATTTGTACAATATATCATCTGCTGATAGCCAGAAAGGCGTCAACCGGTGCCCATGAACACTGTGTTAAACACAGAACACTGAAGACGATATAAAATAGATTTAATTACCATGAAGAAACAATTAAGGTGCTGAGTTTAAGTTTTAAAGTGTCGTCTGAGTTCGATAATGTCAAATGTTGTAGTAGAGCATTACAAATGTCCGATCCTGTGTATTAGCATTCGTCTTTCCCTGTGTTTGTACGTGATATTTTGAGGAATAAGTAATTTGACATATGGATTTGGTAAAATATAACCTATCGGGAAATTTAGAATTGGTCTTTAAATTTATCTTGTTATGGTAAACGCTGGTGAATGCATTATTCGTATTATTAATCATTTTCCCTTTTTGTGTGATTTGAGCAAATTTATTTTATGTATAGTGTATATTCATATATTGTATATCTATATCATGTATTGACGAACATGGTTCAGTGGCCATATCTCTATAAAGACCAGGGGGGTGTTTCACAAAGACTAAGATCGACTTTAAGTTGGACTTAACTATGCCATCCATGCCATTGGTTGCTCTCACCATTGGTCTCTCAATTATGATCCTTAGAAAATATTTTTCCTCCAATAATAAACTATCACAACAGGTAAATTCTGTAGATTTGTCACCACGATTTATACGTCCTTTCAGAGACCAATGCCAGTAAATGGTAATAGTAAACAGTGGCATGAACGGCCGGGTCATGTTTATAGTTGTCACCCATATACCATCCCTCTAGAAAGATATACGTGTTGAAGAACTTGTCTAAAGATGCAACCTGTCTACGGTGGCCGCTTTTTGTGTTTTCGTGGGGTGGCCTTAGATAGGCAGGTCCGACAGTACTTATCTCATATTTAATTTTTTTAAATTAAACATGAACATAAATTCTTTTAAAATTTGCACTTAATTTAATATTTGGGGAACATGAAGTATAGGCCTAAATTACAGGCAGATTAATTTACTGAATTTGGGTATAACTGAAGCGGCAGCACCAGGAACAGCAGGGCTTCTCTGCGGTAGGTTCTTCTGTATCCACCAAAGCTGTGGTACTGCCATCGTCTTCGCTGTGGATGCGATGTGATACGTGATCATCTCCTTCCATGTCACCATCAGGAACCTCCGATATTTCATTATTTCCGGCATTGGTATGGACCGAATCGGATATGTGGAAATTTGGCTGAACTTTCGGTGCTGTAATGTCTTCTGTTACTTCTTTCCGTTCTTGATTTAAAGGTTCAGATACCCCAACAGCCTCTGCTAAAAGATAACAAATTGTATAAAAAAGCATCACCATAATTGTAATAATTGATATGTTCGTCCTTTGTCCATATTGTACAAACAATGCATTATTGGCGCTTTAGACAAAACATATAATACTGTTTTACTTACCAATACGCAGGTTTGTTGTTATTGTGGTATTTCAGTGTAAGTGGCACTTATACGCTAAATCAAACATGAATTTGAAAAAAAGATATATTGGTTTCCAAAAACATGTATCCCCCAAGGACAACCACCCCCGAGGACACTCCACTCCTGAAAATTACCCCTATGACAAATACCAAATACTCCCCCAAGGGCAATCGAGAACAACCACCGAGGACAATTCCCCCTCCCCGGAAATTACACCCTATTCATTAAAGGGGAAGTTTACCCTGATAATAAGTTGGTTTA
Organism: Mesocentrotus franciscanus; assembly: GCA_037976565.1. Taxonomy (NCBI): domain Eukaryota; kingdom Metazoa; phylum Echinodermata; class Echinoidea; order Camarodonta; family Strongylocentrotidae; genus Mesocentrotus; species Mesocentrotus franciscanus. The sequence goes on along the minus strand of CP137667.1, from coordinate 26,258,373 downwards.
AATAAAAGCATACTTTTTTCCGGGGGCAATTGTCCTCGGAGGGTTATTTTCCCGGTGGGGTAATTTTCCGGGGGAGGGATTGTCCTTGGGGGGTAATCGTCCCGCTGGTATTAGGCTGGGGTGACTATCCGGAGGGTAATTGTCATAGAATCCTAAAAAACATATAGAATTACTGATATCATGATTATGTAGAACTTAGCACAGTGAATTTCAATTGCCTTACACCGTAACGGCTTATAGGAGTTTACGATACAGAAATAAAAGCCGGATTGTTCTTTGCAGAGTCTGTTTTAAGTTGCCAATAAGGATATGTTTTTGTTCTGTACACAAATATTATTAAGAAATAGGGTAACGGAAAATAGTACATAATATATTTTCTCTTCATTAAGTCAACTTACCATCAGTAAACAGAAAAAAGTACATATTTTCTCAGCATTACGTCAAAAAAGAGGAAATTAGTTTGATAGGGGGACACACAAAAAATTAGAAAATACCATCTATCTCTGTAACTAAAGACATGGTGGTGTATCATTGAGCAAATATGCCAGTAAAACTCATGTTGCCAAAGTGTTGATTTTGGTCTCTCTTTCGAGAATATCATACATTACCTTCTTTGAGGTACCGGTCTGCAAGGTCGACCAACTTGGCAGCTTTCAGTGCCTTCCTGAGTTTCATCCGTTCTTCTTCCCTGGACACACCTCTTCTCCATTGTTCCAGCATATGACGTGTTCCATCACTGGTAAAACGGATTAACTTCACATTGGTCATTAACGCTCTCTCTATATCACCATGTAGGATTCCCAGCTGACCACCAAGGCTGTCAATTTGTGCATTATCGTAAAGTTCGTCAGCTATCTGCTTTAAGATGTATGCAAACTCATCATGTGCGGGCCCCTCTCTAGGATGGTACATGTTAATACAGAATACAGATAAAAAACATGGGGGCGGTAAGAGAACGTAGGTATAATGTATGACGTCAAATATTAAGCATAATCTTTTAAACGATAAAAACAGATTATTCCGATAATGAGACCATACTCAACATGCTCAAATTAATAATAGAAATTCGTTAAAGGAATTCACGTTTCAAGCCGAGGCCTTTAAAGTGTTGGGAGCCCCAAACATTGGATGGCAAAATTTCACTTAATTTTGTATCATAATGTGAAAAAGGGTGTCATTTTAAACAAATTTATGCAAGGATTTTCAAAAAAATGTGTTTGAAGTCGAATATTGATGAAAGAATACAACATTTAGGTTTCTGCGTACAACAGAAAACCCAAATTATGTATTCTTTTATCAATAATTGTCTTCAAACACATTTATTGGGGAAATCCTTGCAGAAGTGTGTCTTAAATGACATCCTCTTTCACATTATGATACAATTTAGGTGACAATTTACCATCAATTTTTGGGCGAATTTGGGGCTCCCAATACTTTAAAGGGGCTTCACATAAATCACCATAGACTGGAATGCAGCTACGCTTTTTTTCGTTTATGGTTTTTAATTCTTCAATTCTACTTATACATGAATCAATAAATAGATAAATAAACAAATAAATAGAAAAGAAGAAAATGAAATTTCGAAACATGATTTTGAATCTTTGGAACATAAGTGCCGCCGTATATTTAAAACCGTTATCTAGCATCACTCATTTTACACCCCCTAAAAAGGTAAAAGTAGCAATTTATTTCGTAGTGATTGTTGTCACTACAAAACAAAACCAATGCATACATTGTCATGTTAGGAGTAAAGTTATTTCATCTCACCCTGTTTGTAATGTATCGGTCCTTCCCATTCCTCCGGGTGAAATATCCTCATTAGATGATATCCCTGCCATGATGGAATGAAATCAGTTAAATGGAAACAAAATAATAGAAATTAGAATAAGAGAAAATTATCATTATTGTTCACTGTATCTATGTTTAAAAAAAGAATCCAAGTTTAAATAATGCACAAATATCGTCATTGCTCGATTTGCCCTGGATAATGAAATTCGAATGGCATTACTGTTGGTTAAAACCACCTCCTTGGTTAAAACAACAACAACAAAACAAACATATCAATAAGATTTTCAGACCATTTTGGGCGGTGATAAGCTTAATTTTACAAGTATTTCCAAAGTAGCGAAAATGGGGTAGGGACCTACAAAGACCAAATTGGAATTGATAAGCTTCATATTATAAGTATTTCAAAAAAGTAGCCCAAAACGGGATGGGATGTATTTAGTATAATGTGAAAAAGAAAAAGAAAATTGTATTGGAAAATATAGTCTTACCACCTAGCTTGTTTCTCAGAATTCTACCCAAGAATTGAACTTACATTGATGTTTCTCTGCTTTCTTCTTTCGCTCTACTGATCGTATCTCACTTTCTAGTTGGGTTCTCAACTTCCTTGTCTCACGCTCAAGTTGTTCTCTTTCTTCCGTTAACTCTTCAACTTGCTGTCTCAGAGTCGTCTCATTTCGCTCTTTCTCCCCTACCATATCTGTCAAAGTGTCTACGCGTTGTTGCTTAGACTCGAGTTTTTTGGTCATTTCTGCTTCCATTAAGCGCCTCCTTTTCTCATCTCTTGCTCTGTCTTCCTCTCTCCCTTTGGTTAATTCTTCAACTTGCTGTCTTGCCTCTTTCTTGGTTTTGTCATTGAGCGACTTACATCTTGGATTCGTGCATATCTTCTTTGGTTCATTAATTGCTAACGCTCTGTCACCATGTTGGAGGCATCCATGTAGAAGGTCAAGCCACTTCAAGTGACCCTCATCTGAGTAACAGTATGTAGCCCAAACTACTTCGTAGATAACATTGATCCCGTGTCGCTCTAATTCATTTCTCGCTTCGGGGATGTCTCCGTCAGGATGTAATGCACACAAAGGGACGTGGCCTATCCGATCAAAACATATCCAATAAGTTTAATCGAAATTACGTCCAAAAGTCATAATAATTGTATGACATCTACATACCACACATACGTCACATAATAATTTTTTCAGGGGGGTTGACACAAAGGAACTAAGAAAATCTGAAATCTGAATATGAGGAAATATTGTATTCCCATAGGCCCATTATATAATATAGGCCTAAAACGAAGAGGTAAGTATCAACATGCAAGTCACAAAGGAAGAAAAAGGTATCCAATGTACAAAGTGAACGCATAAATGGCTTGTCAAAGTCAACGAATTCAACATGATCGGAATTAATGATGTATAATAAAGTTCTTCATAATATGACATAATGTATAATATAGAAAAATAAGATAAGTACTTAATTTCAAGGTCATATTGCCCGTAGAAATGTGCATATAATATAAAATGAATAATGCTTGTTCCTCGCATGTTTCAAGTCCAAGTTTCTTTTCCTTCTGTGGCAGGTGTCATTATCGTTAGATACCTATCCATTTGATAGCAGTGGAAATAACAAAAATCACCACACATTTAAACAAAATCTACCTACCTGAATATACAAAAGTTTCAAGCGTGGAAGTAACCCGGCTCGTAATATTATTCATTTATTCATCTCTTCATTTATTCATTCTTTAATCAATGCAGTGGTGTATATCACCGCATTGTGGTGTGTATGATTTGAATCAACGGTGTAATTGTTCATTAATTCAAAATTGTTTAAATATACGCCTGCATTCATTGATTTCCTACCCACCGTTAAGGATTAGAAGCAAACTCACCAGTTATCCTCTTTATAACACTGATCCATTCTGCGTATTTATGAACTTGAGTAGGGCTGAATATAAAAATGAGATTCATAATCATTATTATTCTCTTAGTGATGATTACAGGGTTAATGATAACAAAATGCAAGCAATTTGATTATGCAACTCGCCCCTCCCCCTACCGAAGGACACACTCATCATAATAAAATAATTTGTATATATTGATTATACACTACAACGAAGTGTTCTTACACTCTAAAAACTGAAATGTTAAATCACCATTTAAAAGGGCCGAGGAGTGACAACTCTTTCAAAATGGTAGATTGATACTTTTAACATAATGTATTCAACCTTTAAAGTGTTGGATCCAGCATGTTCAGAGTGTTAATCTACCATTTTGAAAGAGTTGTCACTCCTCGGCCCTTTTAAATGGTGATTTAACATTTCAGTTTTTAGAGTGTACTGCTCTAATGCGAATGTTGTAGATACCCTCCGAGAGGCGTTAAACGCTAGGGCCATTATGTTGCCCTCCATTAACATGATTAAGGGGAAGGCTAAATCGCCTGCGCAGCCTTTGCAGTATAAAGAATACCTCTAATCACTGTAAAACTACAATACTTCAACATGCAATTACCTGACTTTTTGTTAGGTTTGCTAGTTTCAAGTACTTATACTCAATTGTGACCCCCTCATTTAGCACCCTCCCAAGACAGAAAGCAATAAAGAAAATGACGTGAAATGATCTTCTTTTATATAACAATAATGTGCTATCTCTGACTCGAACATGTAAAGTTTTAACATTCGAAATTCCACATGTTCCGTCTCGATCACTACGCTCTCTCACGCATTAAGTGATGCAGTACTTCTTGTACATTACAAACCATCTATTAAAATGCCGCCAAAGTCGAAGGTTGGAGCAAATGCTTATCTTAACAAAATGAGGTAGGAATACGTTCTCCTCGTACACCTCGCTAGCTAACATGATAACATTACACTCATAATTTTGCAAAACCATCAGTTCAAAAAGATTGCTAGACCTCCATAATACAGACTTTCATGATTCACAATCCTTTTTAGTATGACTTGGGCGCTACGTTCTCTTGCATTTTTACAGAAGAAAGTGTGTCGAGGAAGAAGTGTAGGTAGGGGTTTTCCCGCAAAGAGGGGGTAGGTTAACTCCTTTTTCGTCGCCCGGTTGGCGTAACAACAGTATTAAACATGTATTTTATGTAATAATTTATAAGTAAATGTATAAGCTTTGGCACGCATGATCATAATTTGGAAGTAGGCTGTTCATTTTCAGTTCTAGTACTGGTTAGGTTACTCGTTATTACCATTTTCTTTTGTCTAAAGCAGCAGCATTTTCCACAGACTGTAACTTACAGTTGTTATGCAAAAACTATGATGTACACAACTTTAAATATGATCTTGCTGTGCAAGACTGGTAGCGCAAAAAATAACTGTTAAGATGTTAACATTGCATATTTCATAATATGTTTAAGAATGTTTGTAATAAACATGCACCAATCAAACAGAAGAGTAGCCGCAAAGAACGCGCTTATAAAAAACCTTGGATAACCAAAACAATAATGAAGTCTGTTCGAAAACAAATATCAAATTGTTTTTAAAGTAGGAAAATCTTACTTTGATGTAAGTGTCGTACAAAAAGATCGGAGCTATAGAAACGTATTATTTAAACGACTGCTCTTCGCAATGCCAAGATCAATTATTACTGTGGTTTGTTAGCTTAGAACAGCAATAATACTAGTAAACGTGGAATATCATGAATGAATTACTATCGGGGAGAAATAATGGTAACAAAGGTACTAAGGTAGAAAAACTTATAATGCGTATTAATGGAAGTGATGAAGTTCTAACAACTGATTCTGAAATTGCCTATGAATTTAATGATTTCTTTGTAAACATAGGTTCAAATCTAGCATCAGCAATACTAAATGTGCCCACTTTATATAAAGATTATTTGAATAATAGTGTTAAGCAGTCTCTTTTTTGGAAACCGGTCACAATGAAGGAAGTTCATGACCACATGTTAGCTTTTGGCGGGAAGAAAGCTCGTGGTTACGACAACATTCCAGTACGCCTGATTAAGGATGGTGCATCTATTTTGGCTGAACCATTAACACATATCTTCAGTCTTTCATTGGAAACAGGAAATTTCCCTCATCAAATGAAAATTGCTAAAGTCACTCCACTGTTTAAAAAGGGTTATAAACATGAGACAGGGAAGTATAGACCCATTTTTGTGCTTCAAATTTTGGGTAACGTTTTAGAGAAAAAAATAGTTAATGTTCGATTCACCAGTTTCCTACAAACGCATGCCATTTTATATCACCATCAGTACGGATTTAGAAAGATGCATAGTACTAAACTATCAGTAATTAATCTTATGAATACGGTTTTGAAAAGAAAAGACGAAGGATGTGTTACGCTTGGTGTGTTTCCTGACTTTCAAAAGGCTTTTGACACAATAAACCACAACATATTAATTAAAAAGCTATTCCATTATGGCATCCGGGAACATGCACTGAAATGGCTCGAAAGCTACCTTAGTGACAGAATCAAGTTTGTGAAATACAAAGAGTCATCATCAGAAAGGAGATATATACCAAATGTGGTGTACCACAAGGTTCTGTCTTAGGAACAACTCTCTTTTTAATCTATATAAATGACTTGCCAACTGTGACAAATTATTTCAATTTTAGACTATTTGTAGAGGATTCTAATATTTTTCATACTTTTCCCAAAAGTGTAGATCAAATAGATGAGTGTGAAGTAAATACAAATTTAAAATCGATACAAAATTGGTGCACTGCAAATAAGCTTACTATCAATGCATCAGAAATGTTGTATAAAGCTCTAATAGAGCCACATATTACATATGGCATCGTGGTTTGGTGTAGTACTAATAAATCACACTTGAATTGTATATTTTATACTCAAAAGATGGCTGTACTTTCAAGCCACATCGTACCCATACTAATGCACTGTTTCATGACCTCCTATTGCTGAATGTTTTCAAATTGCATAAATTATCTATTTGTACTAAATGAACGATAACCTCATTCCTTAAAAAAATATTGCATTATGATACCACATGGATATTCCACACGACAAAAATAGGGTCGACAATTACGTCTTCCTTTATTCAAAACGGCTCATGCTAAACACTCGGGTCGCGGCGCGCTGGAAAACACTCGGTTCACGGCCAGCTGGGCCAATTTTTTTGTAATGGTGTCTTCAAATCGGCCCTACACGCTGTGAAATCTTATCTTAAATTAGCGACTGTTTTAAACCATTTTCCAATGGGGGTGCGTGGGTAAATTTACTTTAAAAAGAAGTTGGAAGTTGCGATTGTTTTTTGTTTAATGATAGAAAAGTAAGAAGATAATTTCAGAATCAAGGCTGACATTAGGAAAGACAAAAAAAGGTGGATAATGTAGATATTAGAGAAAGTGTATTACTACAAGAGAATATGATAGGTATATTAATAGGATGGAGACAAGGAAGAATGGAAAGAGTTAGAAGATGAATTGTGGAAAATTAAGAACTACCAAGAGAGGAATACAAAGGAAAAATATATGAAAAGGGGAATTGAAATAATTCATTGGCCAGATTTAACAGTGATAAAGAATAGAGTGGAGAAAATCAAGAATTACATAATGTAAAAAATAGAAGGGAAATAAAGGGATATAATAAAATGTAAAACGATAATTTTTAAAAGACTGACATATGAAAATAAAGTGAGGAATACAACTTAATAGGATGGAAATTACAAGGAATGATGGAAATATAGAAAGAGAAGATAAAGTGTGGGAAACTGACATGGAACAAATTATAGAAGAAAAGGGAAAAGATATAAATACAGGAACAGAGTATATTATAGGCCTTATGGAAAATTGTGGCAGAATGCACCAGAAGAATTATCAATTAACATAAAGATGGGGAAGATGTATTGCAGAAAATAAAGAATTACATTGTAGGCCTAGAAGAAAAGAGGAATGAAAAGGGGAAAATGAAGGGAGAGAAAGAATTAACGATGTAGAAGAACGATTAAAAAAATGGCATAAGAAATCATAAGATGAAAGGGGAAACCAACAGAGACTATTGTAATGATTACTATACATGATGGAATTAAAATTAAAAAAACCCTTATAAAGCCGATTTGAAGACACCATTAAATAAAAATTGGCCCAGCTAGCCGTGACCCGAGTGTTTTCCAGCGCGCCGCGACTCGAGTGTTTAGCATAAGCCTTCAAAACAGACCAAGGAAAGTTTTCTGTTTCATTGGTTGGAGGTAATTTTTTTAATATGCTTCCTACTGATCTAAGAATGGAGAGATCAAGAACCTCATTTCGTAAAAAGCTCACAAAATTACTCTTAGGTGAAAACCACGAATTGTAACTTTGTGATTATATAGTTGTATATACAGCAACCAGTCTGGTTGTTTGGATTGTAATATTATACACACATAAATCTTATTTTTAGGATTTGGAAACCCATCATGTATTCTTCTTTAACTATATTTTAGGCTTGATAAATAACGAGAGTTAGGCTCGACTAGCACATGTGCTTTTTCTGACTGTATTTTACCATCGATCACAAACTCATTGTAAATAGTCATCTATTATTTTATTCTTGACACGAAATTTACTTAAAACTATTTATTTCTCATAATGTATGGTATGGTATGGTATATTTTATTTATTCACGGTTTAAAAACAAATACATTAATTGTGCCCGCATTCAGCAAATGCTGTTTTTCAGCGAGGCCGTGATTACATAAAATTCGAACAATAGAATATAAAACAATAAAATTACATTTTACAAACAAATATGCAAGTTATAAAAAATGAACATATTTACAGAAATTTAAGTACAAAATCAAATCATAGTGTCAAAAAGAAAGAAAGAAGAAAAAAAAAATTAGTATCCACGAGATGAAAGAAGTGAGCCAATATCTTTAATTTTGCTGATCTCAATACTGTAAGATTTAACGACATTTATAATTCTGAGATCGTTGGGCAAGGTATTAAAAAGCTTTGATGCATGGTATAATGGACTATGCTGAAGAAAATTTGTGTGAGGTCTTGGAAGGGGAATTTGTGAATTAGCATAACGAAACATATAGCCTACATCAGTATTAAATTCGATCAATGAAGATAAAACAGGTGGACCAAGATTATGTAACAGCTTAAATATAGTAACTAAAGCCTGTTGGACCCAGTACTCTTTTAGCATGTCAATTTCAAGGGTTTTATAAAGAATTTCAGTGTGAAATCTACTATTCACTCCGAGTACAGATCTCAAACATCTATTTTGTAGAGTTTGAAGTTGTTTTAGCCGAGTTTCTTTACCGTTCATCCAAATTGTGCTGCAATAAGCGAAATGAGGCTGAATTAAGGTTTTGTACAGTATTAATGCTATTTTTTCGTCTGTGAATTGCCTCATTCGCTTTAAAGCAAAATACGTCTTTATAACCTTTTTCTTTACATGGTCTATATGTGGGTTCCATGAAAGATTGCATTCAAGCAAAATCCCAAGATATTTGCATTCTATTACTCTAAGTAATTTTTTGTTATTTAGACGAATATCAACATTACAGAAACGACCCAAATCTGACGTTGAACCTGTTAACATGACCTGACATTTGTCAACGTTAAGCAACAATTCATTATTTGAAAACCATGTCGTAGCTGATTTCAAATCACCATTGATTACTTTTTCTAATATCTTTGGGTCTTTTGCAGCAAAATACATGCAAGTGTCATCCGCATACAGAGAAAGGGAACATTTGTTGATTGATTTATATAAATCATTCAGAGTGATAATAAACATCAATGGCCCAAGGATACTTCCTTGGGGCACTCCGCTTGTTACTTTTCTGCTCTGTGACATGTTACCGTTTACCAAAGTGCATTGTTCCCTATCATGGAAATAAACCTAAAACCAACATATTGAGTTTTGATCAAAACCATAATATCTTAGCCTTTTAAGCAAAATCTCAAACGATACAAAATCGAACGCTTTTTCTAAGTCAAGCGTTACAAAACCTATTACATACCCATTGTCTAATTTTTTACAAACATCATCTGTGAGAGATAAGAGTGCAGTTAAAGTCGAATGTTTCGGGCGAAAACCGTGTTGGTTATGACATAATAGTTCATTCTTTGAAAGGTAATCATACACTTGATTAAACACAAGTTTTCTAGCACTTTAGATAATACAGGTAAGACCGATATTGGCCTATAGTTGCAGGGATTAGCTCTATCACCACTTTTGTGAATAGGCGTTACCCGGGCCCTTTTCCAGGCACCAGGAATTTTCCCTTTCTTAATGACGCATTGATGATATGTGTTAGCGGTTTAACAATGTATTCAATAGAGTCTTTTACGAAACTGGCTGGTATTTGATCGAGGCCAGTGGCCTTATTCCTTGCAATATCATGGATACATTTCAAAACCTCATTATTTGTTATCTCTTTAAACCTAAATGTTGAGTTTATTTGAGTCATATACTGATCCATATTACCACCAAATATTTTGGTTCCCTTCCGCTTAGATGGTAAATCAACAAAATGATCATTCAAACATGATGCAATATGTTTAGATCCTGTTATTTCTTTATTGTCAATAACTATCTTTTGAAAACCGCTATCATTGACATTTTTAGGTATGATACGTCTCAATGATTTCCACATTGCATTTAATTTACCTTCATTTTTCGAAATGCTTTCCGAAACATATCTCTTTTTAGATTCCCTAATCATGGATGTGACAGCATTTCTTAGTTTTTTATACATCACCCAGTCATTCGATGACCCTGATCCTTTAGCTTTTCTTTTCATTCGATCTATTTCTCGCATTCTACATAAAATTTCATTATTTATCCATGGTGTAGCTTTATGACGAATTCTTTTTATTCTTAATGGGGCATGTTTATTTAGGACTAAATTGAACTTAGAGCTCCATTTATCAAAAGCACTGATTGGATCAGGGTCAGAAAGCACATCATCCCAATGAACTTTAGAGATCCAATTTAAATTGAGCTAAATCAAATCTTTTCGTATTTCGACTATATATGTACTTATGTTGTGTTTTCATGGTTCTTACTCTACCAAGATTACATACTATCATAAAGTCATCGCTCAAGCTCAATGGGATGACGTCACTGAAAGAAACTTTTTCATGATTAGAAGAATAAAACACATCAATTAATGTCTCAGTCATACAGGTTACTCTTGTTGGCTTATTTATGTATTGTTTCAAATCGTATTCTTCACTTAAACGCTTCAAAGTTTTCGTTTGACTTGACATAGGTCTTTTTAATAAATCACAATTGAGATCCCCAAAGATAATAAATTCTTTCGAGGATGACTCTAAGAGTTGTAACAGAGTTTTAAATTTCTCAAAGTGTGCATTATGGGAATTAGGTAGTCTGTACCAATAAACTATTAAGAAGGGTTTTTGCTTTGGTAAGCAGATATCTAAGCACATTAGTTCCAAACCATCAACAAAGAATTCATTTTTTATACTGAATGGTACGGTGTCTTTAATATACAATCGGTGTATATCGGTGTAGAACATGTAATTTAATTTGTTTTATGTTTATGTTTATGTTATTTTGACATTGTCATTGTACATTTATGTATATTTTCTTTCAATGGTTTCAATGGTGGTGAATAAATGAATTCAATTCAAAATTCAATTCAAAATGTCACATAGAATCTGTACAGTCCTATCATCGTTAGTACTGTAGAGAAACTGTAACAAATTATACATGTTCTTTTCATGGAAATTCTGAAGAAAAGTAAAATTCAAAACCGATGATATCCCATTAACCTTGTAGATACTATTTATGGCAGTGCTCCTTCTCTCTCTACCTTCCATTATTACCCTACCTTGCTGCTTTCTCATTCCTAATAAGTGTTGAACACAACAATCCATATAAAAGGTGTACATACAAGACGGCAAAGAATGTTTCTTTTATCGAAAATAAGCAAACGTTGCTCTTTGGAAATATTATTATTTAAGAAAGTGAATTTCTTGTTTTCCTTGTTTTGGTGGGGTGGGGGTATATTCAAATAGCGAGCGTATACATTTTTCGGAGATTGAAAACACGTCGAAAATCGACCTCCCCCACCTCTCCAGAAAAAGAGACAAAGACAAAGAAAAAACAAGGGTTCCGGCGCGCCTGAACATAATATATCTAAAGAATGTATCCGGCGAGCCTGAACATAATATATTCAAAGAATGGTGAAACTGCAATCTTCCATAACGAGCATGTTATAACTTCTTTCTAACCCACACACCCCTCCTCTCTCTCTCTCTTTCTCTCTTCCTCTTTCTCCATGTTCTCGTTATTCCTTCGTGTTAGGTTTATCAAAATTCATATTCCAGTTGTTTGCGTTTCTCCTTTTCAATAGCCAATTGCATTCCTTTTACAACCCATTCACCTTTCTCTTTTTTGCTCCCCCTGAACCGCCCGTTCACCCCTCTCTCTATCTCTCTCTCTCTCTCCCTCTCCCTCTATCTCTCTCTCTCTCTCCCTCTCTTTCTCTCTGTATTTATCTCCCTCTATCAACCTTGTAATAGGGATGATATTATATTAGCAAGTTTGTTATAATTCGTCTTAGTTACGCAGTGGTATGAAGAACAAGAACATGAAACAAGCTGTGAGCGATGTTTTATTTATCGCAGATTATCTGGAATATCAAAAAAAATCATGCAGACCTGCGCATAATTTTGAAAAAAGTTTTCTTCAACAGTAACTGAAAGACTTAACTTCAAAATTCATTCATCGTCAGGGGCTGATATTTTTCTTCATTTCTGAAAATGTATGTATTTGTTTACTAATTTTCGCAGATCATGTGAAATACAAAAAAATCATGCAGACCTGCGCATAATTTTGTATAAGTTTTCTTCAAAAGTAACTTAAAGACTTAACTTCAAAAATCATTCATCGTCAGGGGCTGATATTTTTTCTTCATTTCTGAAAATGTATGTATTTGTTTACGAATTTAATTATTTATGTATTCGTTTTTTTTTTTGTTAATGTTATTCCACTTTTCTCTTCCCTTGTTATGAGGGGAATTGTTGACGTTTTCCTAACATTTGTATATAACCTGGGTACGTTTGCTTTATCTTCTTTCTGCTCATTCATTCGAACTTTTAAGATATTTCGATACGCCTACATGATATAACGAACTACGAAAAAAACAATCGGAAAAGGGCCCTTTAATTTCATTGTTAGAATATCATCATAAGTATCATTCTAGTATTTCCCTTATATTTTGCAGTGTATTCTGAACAGTCACAGTGAGTTTCAAAAAAAAATTTGAACAGTTGCTGGATGTGGATTAAATCTCTTTCTATCGTGAAGATATGATGTACGATTTGAAGGCCACTTAAATACGTCTTTTTTAATACAACATGAAACATATTCAACAATTCATGTCGTTTCGAGGCTAGGATCATCAGCTATTGAAAGAGGCAAAGATCGTGGAAAATTATTTTTTATTTTTATTTTATTACACTCAAAGAGTTCAAGTCAGTTAGTATTGGTTGCATGCTAAGGCTAGTATAGATATAATGACTGCCATTAGAGGGATAGTTGATTTTAAAGGCTCAATAGGACGTTACATCCTGTTATCACCCAAAGCGAGCCGAGGGGTGATGGCAGGATGTAACGTCCCCGAGAGCCTATAGAAACAAATATGCCTCGAATATTAAAGCAGTCATCATATCTTTTATATACCGAATTGACACAAAAATCTACCAAGAATTCTTATCTTATCCTTTTCTTGAGTAAAGATTGGTTAAAACATCACAGAAAATCTGAGACACTGTTAATTTTCGCTGGAAAGATGACTGAATTTTACAATCATTGCGGAATCGCAGACAGAAAGAACTGTATGGTATCCGCGCTCGCACAAAGAAAATGTTAAGACGTAAACCAATGGGGATCGCAGCAAAATGTATTTTTGCGGCCAGTTAACCGGGGCATGAGGGCATTTTAAAAAAGACTATTGACCGGTAGGCGGGTATGAGGGCACTTTTAAAAGACTATTGACTGGTAGGCGGGCATGGCTAAAATCACGACTCCAATTTCGACCAATCAGATGGCTAGATTTCTAAAGTGAGGTATATAAAGTAAATTAATTGACTTCGTACTTCATCCCTCGCCCAGACTTATCCACGTAACCATAAAAGTAATCAAGCAAAACAAATGAGCCGTTGATTTGTTTTGTTATGTTAACAAAACAAAAACAAAATCGTATGCTTTTAACCCTTTGGATATGAAGCACGAACTGATGTGATAGGCGTACCGGCATCGTCATGAATACAGTGAGGCCTTTTGGCGGAATACCAATCATATTGCGTATAAATACAACATTGTTGTATTTGTCAAATGGAACTTTCATTGTGGTATTTATGATAATTTATTATGTAAATATGCAATGTGAGATACAATAAATGTATAAGTTTAGATACCTCGCTATTATAATAGTGGAACTTAAAAAATACCCTGCAATCGAACAGTCGAGGTTTGAGTTTTTAACGTTGGTAAGCAGTTCGGCCGTAATCTGGCAGAACAACGTAAGTCGACTATAAATATTTACGGCCCGGTTAGAGATACGTTGTTTTGCCACATTACAGGGCATCGGCATGGAGCGTGCATAACGACATACGTTGCTTTGCCAGATCACAGCGCAGCGGCGCAGAATTGCAAGATCTAGAAGCAGCAAAGTAATGCGACAGAGCAACGTGACAAAGATTTTGAAAATTTATTGTGTTAACAAAGGGTATATTTCCAATGTACGTTTTGCTTCGTACTTTGATCCATAGTCTATTCATATGCCACATGTTATGCCACATGCTGTGAGTCTTTGAATAACCTCTTTTCACGGACTTAGGCGTGGCGTCAAAAATGTCTTAGCATGTTGCACGCCGGGGGCATGGGTCGCACGCCAATGGCATGCCTTAATCTTTCATGCCGCACGCATCCGGCTTGCTTCACTCGATCAACTGATTACACTATGCCGCCTGCGTCCGCACGAAAGTCTGAGCATGCTGCACGCAGCGAGCATGCGTAGCTTAGCGCTGAAGATTATCCCCGTGCGCCTGCACCCGGCTTGCTCCACTCAATCAACTGATTACCCCATGCCGCCTGCGTCCGCAAGAAAGTCTGAGCATGCTGCACGCAGCGAGCATGCGTAGCTTACCGCATGGGTCTTTAAAAATCCTAATATTGCACGCAGTCCACACGCACATATATTGCATTTTAATAAGCATCTGCGAGTTGCAATGATGACCATTATATCAGCGGGCCCATTTATCATGTTTATAGCTTTCTAGGCGAAATTTCCTTAAGAACTTAATATTAATTAATAAGAATTATGGCGATGATCGCATTTGTTCCGAACAAATATGAGAAATACGGAGAAGGGTTTCGAAATCGCCATTGTAATTTTAGAGGTTTTAGAGATTTCATAAACCAATCCGATTGTATGATATTGGGCCTTGAGGGGGCGCAAAATAAATCTGAAACTAAGGGGGGACGGAAAATTGATATTTTATTGAGGGGGCACAAAATTGATCTGAAACTTATGATGGTTCTTTTTTCCCTGTTTAACACTTTTTGGTTATCTAATTGTGATTCTTTCGTTCAAAATCTATCACAATCACTAAACATAAATATGGCGCATAATATGAGAACGCAACGTAGCCATAGCGTGAAAGGCAAGTTCATTAGTTTAATAGAGAAAAATAAGGGGGGTCGAGTAACAAAGGGGAAGCGTTGACCGTGTATTGTTCGTGACATCCATTCAATACACTACTATGGCGCGCCGTTTGACCAATAATTCAGATAAACACTGTTTATCGTCGAAAAACACTGTTTATCGAGAGAAACTATGTTTATCGAGGGAAACTATGTTTATCGACTGATAAACACAGTTTTTCTGTACAACAAAAACTCAATGTTATATTACCTTTATAATTATAAATTATTTGTGGGCTACGAGGCGACGCCCCCGCCCCACACCCCTATATGATATTCTTGCCGGGGACTCCTACCCTAATATAGTTCAGAAGCTCCTAAGGAAGCCCTGTACCAAAAATGGCATTTGTACAACAACAAATTAATGTTATAAAATTATTTGGGGGCTCCAAAAAGACGCCCCCGCCCCCACAGCCTTAAATTGAATTTTTTGCCGGAGGCTCCTAGCCTAATATCGTTGAGTAGGTCCTAAGGAAACCCTGTACCAAAAATGGTGCTTTTATCAGGCAATTAAGTAACGGTAATTTCACTAAGCCACCTGACTAACGTGCGGAGAAGTGCATACGGCTCTGATCTCGAGTAGGCCTACGAGTGCGCGCCATTTGCCAAATAAATCAGATACTTGAACATTGTTTATCGCCAATAAACACTGTTTATCGACTGATAAACACAGTTTCTCTCGATAAACACTGTTTATCGGCGATAAACACTGTTTTCGGCGATAAACACTGTTTATCGACTGATAAACACAGTTTCTGTCGACAAACACTGTTTATCGGCGATAAACACTGTTTTTCGGCGATAAATTGTTTATCGAGAAAAACTGTGTTTATCAGTCGATAAACATAGTTTCTCTCGATAAACAGTGTTTATCGCTTGATAGACAGTATTTATCGCTCGATAAACAGTGTTTTTCGACGATAAACAGTGTTTATCTGAATTATTGGTCAAACGGCGCGCCATACACTTCCATTAATACCCCCATGTAGGCCGGCGTGGTAGGGCAAAGGCAACATTAGGGACTTTTAGATTTGCACGACGAGAACGTGGACTGCTAGCTGTGACATCCTTTTAAGGCAATGTGACGTCCTTTTAGACTGCCCGGCAGTGCCTTAAAAGGACGTCACATTGCCTTAAAAGGATGTCCACGTTGCAGTCCGCGTCCTCGTCGCGCAAATCTAAAAGTCCCCATTAAATGTACGAGATGCCATTGTTACCTCTATTATTACGTACACTATAATTAGAACGCGCTAATAATGGATCGGCGGCCTGTGATAAACGGTGGGGCTGGCTAAAGTGAAAAGAGCTTTTCGTCGGCTATCAAACTATTTAATACTAGCTTTAACGCTATACACTGAACTAAACATCATGGACGAACATAGTATTTGGTGGAAAGACGGAATACATGTACTTGGGCTATATATCATTGCTCTTCTGTCAAATGATTGGCAGTGAACATTTCACACAAATAATATGATGCATTTACTTCAATCAAACTCGATAAACATGTTCAATCACAATGTTAATGAAAAGTAGATAATATTATTGATACAATCGTGAAGGTGACTAATGTGCCTTTATCTTTCTAACTAATTTATCAGTTGAAGTTCCAGATATATAGGCCCGACATGTTGAGAGTAGCCAATTTTATGTTCTCGTATTTGCGCAATTTCCGCCCCAAGTTTTTAATTGATTGTTTTCAGGAAAAATTTTCTGTTATATAACCTATAAATTATATACTCCACCTGGCGATCCGCTCACATTCGGATACCAAAATTTAATTACGTTCCTTATCAAACCATAATTACATAAAGTTATTCAAAGCTGTGGAATCGTCTTCAGTTTATTAGAAAAAAGGCCATTCTTTATCAAGTTTAGAAAAGAATTACGAAAGATATAATTCATAAAATCTCAAAATGTTTGAGAGGTTTAGTTTGCCCTTTCGTTTTGCTGTGTTAATGTTTCTTGGTTAATTTGTTTTATAGCAGTGTAAATGTGTTAGATTCTTTTGATTTCATAGATCTGAGGACGGAACTTTGAAAGACTTTTGGTCTTTGTTTATTTTTCATGTAACTTTATTCTTTTATTGAAATCCCTCCTACGATCCTAGTCTATTATTTTTGTCTTAATTCATCTCCTTCCTCTCTCTTTTCTTCCCTCTCGATCACTTCTATTGTTTCATTTCATATTGTTCATGTCTGCCTGCGTTCAGCGGGACGTACAATGCGCGTTCGTTCAAGCCTGGCCAGTGGCTTCGACGAGCAGGAACATAGCGCATGCGCAGAGCATTTAGAAATCTTGCCCACCTATATACAGCTAAGTTACGTAAGAGGAACAATAGACGTGGCCGAGGGTAAAGGTCGTTGTCATGGTTATAAACTCCAACAATAGAAGAGCGGAAATAAGGTAAGGGTAAAGATTTATTCACAATGATCCTTGTATAGTGTACAACTGTACTTGTATATCGGGTTCATATAACCCTTTTTTTTGGGGGTCTTGTTGTTTAGCAGTCGTCGTTACTTTTTTCAAAGAATGTAAACGGGATCACGTTCCGAAGTACTCCCACATAAAAAAATTGTTATTAAACAAATAACGTAGAACCAGATTTTACCCTATTTGAAATAATAATTCAAAGATATAACAATCCTGCAAGATAAAGGAATGAGCAAAAAGATGTGATGATGCAAAATGTCACAAACAAACAGATGATTATAAGAAATCATTGTTTCTCTCTCTTTCCTCTCTCTGTATGTCTCTCTCTCTCTCTCTCTCTCGCTCGCTTTCTCAGCGCCATTTTCCATCTTCAGCTCTGGTCCTGTTTTCCGTTCCGCTATTTGCTTTTATTCCGAAATTATTCCTTTCGATCTTGAGATAAATTATTATACCGTAACCTCGATATGGAGAAGAAAAACACGGAACGAGCGCATTATGATATCGAAATAAGAAGAATATTACTGTACAATAATTATAACAAGTACAACTTTTGAATGTAAATCATGATAAATGGAAACTAACTGAAAGAGGAATCTAGAGCGGGTGGGGTGGGGCTGATCGGAGAGACAAATAGCGTAATAATAAATAACAATATGCCCTACTTTCTCCCTCTCTCGTTTTCTCAATGTCGTTTTCCATCTTAATATCTCGTAGTGTCTTCTGTTCCGCGATTTTTGATGAGATCGCGTTTCGACGTACTCCTAAATAAAAATAGCTGATCATAATTATAACGTAGAACTAAATTTGACACTATCTGAAATATTCATTCAAATATTTAACTACCATGTAAAAAAAAGGAATAATACAAATGTGATTTAGTAAAATGTCACGGACGAAAAGATGACATGAGAAATGATTGTTTCTTTCTCTGTTTGTCTCTTTCTTTGTCTCTCACTCTTTATAGTTTTTTTTTCTTTCTCTTTTTCTCTCTCTCCTTTTCTCTCTCTGTATTTCTCTCTCTTCTCTCTTTCTCTCTCTCTCTTGCTCGCTTTTTCAGCTCCATTTGCCATCTTCATCTCTGGTACTGTTTTCCGTTCCGCTATTTGCTTTTATTCTGAAAGTATTCCTTTCGATCTTGAGATAAACTATTATACCATAACCTCGATATGGAGAAGGAAAACACGGTACGAGCGCCTGATGATATCGAAATAAGAAGAATTTTACTGTACAATAATTATACAAATTGTTGAGTGTAAATCATGATTAAAAAAAGAAAGTAAAGAGGAATCCACAGCGGGGGCGGTGAGTGTTGATCGGAGAGACAAATAGCATAATAATAAATAACAATACGTCCAACTTTCTCTCTCTCTCTCTCTCTCGTTTTCTCAACGTCATTTTCTATCTTCATCTCTCATGGTGTTTTCTGTTCCGCGATTTTTGATGAGATCGACTTACTCCTAAATAAAAATGGCTGATCATAATTATAACGTAGAACCAGATTTGACCCTTTCTGAAATATTCATTCAAATCTAACAATCATGGAAAGATAAAGGAATAATAAAAATGTGACTTAGTAAAATGTCACAGACGAAAAGATGACATGAGTTGTTTCGCTCTCTGTATGTCTTTCTCTATCTCTCTTGCTCGCTTTCTCAGCGTCAATGTCGTTTTCCATCTTCATCTTTCATGTTGTTTTCTATTCCGACATTTGCTATAGTATGCCGGCATCATTCCTACCTTGAGATAAATTATTATAACATATCCCTGATAATGTACACCTATACCTTATATTTATTATAGGGAACGAAAATGGGGGTCGAAATGAGAAGAATACTACTGTACAAAAATTATAGAAAGTAAAAGTTTTGATTTTGAATGTAAATCTTTGTTGCGTCAAATAAAATGAAACGTTTATTTATGTTATTGACAGAAATAATATACATCGGACATTATACTTTAGCACAAAAGGATCATCTAGAAGAAGGTGGACAACATTATAAGAGAAAGAATAAAACTTTCTCTTTATTTATAAACAATAAATAGCATAAATACCCTACCAAAACCGAAGAAATCTTGAAAAGGGAGACAAGAAAAAATATGAAAAGGACACAACAATTTTTTAAAAAAGTAGGATTCTAGAGCAGAAGATGATAGGGGAAACGTAATAGTTTGTAAGTATTGGCAAATTTAGACAATTATAGTTTGTATGTATTGACAGAGTATATACAACCAAAAATGACTCAGAAATATTTGAAAGTATTTTAGACCTATATAGAATATACGAAAAGAGTTATGACTTAGGCCCCTTACAGCTAAGTTACGTAAGATGAACAATGAACGTGGCCATGGGTAAAGTTCGTTGTCATGGTTGTAAACTCCAACAATAGAAGAACGGAAGTAAGGCACTAGGGTGCGTGCCGTCATAAGCTTCTACAGGTCGAGCGCGGATTACGCTGCTCCCAATGAGGTACTAGCAGTATCAGTATTCTGTGTATGGAAAGGTATCAGCGAAAGTCAATATTTGTGGGACAGACATCGCGGAGCTGTATACGCTGCTGTACGAATTTCTTGTGAGAGAAAACTTGACATGCCTATGAACAAGTACAATTATAATAAATAATATGAAAGTACAAAAAACAGGAGCAATGGAAAATGATATTACATACTTTGAAAATACCCTCAAATCCACTAGTTTAGAGAATTAGTGGCAGGGAAAGGCAATTTTAGGCTTGTAAAGACGTCATTCACCTACCTATTATGGGAACCGGAAGGAACGGGTTAATACGTACACTATAAGCCGATCAAAATATAGGTGACGCATAAACCCTCAAAACATATCTACTTTGATGAGGTGTATCGTACATTATATGATCAGATATATAAACACATGTAATATGTTCATAGCTCATAATCAGCACAAACTTACACTTGATGAGTGTTTATAAATCACTCAGATTTTTAAACATTTGTTCAAGTTTGTGTTTAACTTAAACACAAAATAAACGCATATGGGTGATAATAAACACGTCATATGTGTTATTCATCATGTTTTAAGTGTTTATAAATGAGAAAACTATGTTTAGGGATGTGCAATACACCCCGTTCAAGTACATGTATTTACGTTTTAAGGGTTTAATGTCTCAATTATAATTACATGTTTTGATCGGCTCTCGAGTTTGCACGTTCTATAAGTATACAGTTGGTTGTATGTTTATAATCTTGGGGAAATTTTTTCATTACATTTTTCTCTCGCTCTCTCTCGCCCTCTCTCTCTCCTCTCTTTTTATTTTCAACCTCTCTATCTACGATCTTTAATTTACTCTCAACATCTATCTCTCCCTCTCTCTCTACAATTCCCCCTCTTTATCTACGATCTCCTTTTATTTCCTCTCACTCTCTATCTTCTCCTTTTATTTCCTCTCATCATCACGTTTCTTTCACAATGCTATCACATGACCAGAACTGGTCTTTATCTTTAACTAACGAGGATCGTAAGGACGTAGAATATCGTGCCGTCAATCACTCGCAGACGGGTCACATTGAATGACAAATAATTTCTTTACCTACCGAGGATCGTAAGTACGTCAGGCCCCCTTGTATAATTGGGTTGCATCATCAATTAAATCAGACTAGAATAACAAGTAATTTCGTTACCCACCGATGATCGTACGGACGTCGCGCCGTCACGACTACTTTAGTTGCGTTGTTGTCAAAGAGTTCCTTTGCAATCAATCGAAGGCGGGTCGAATTGAGTGACAAATAATTTCTTTACTCACGATCATAGTTAGTACTTCAGACCGTCTTGAAGAATTTAATCACGTCGCTCTGAATAACAAATAATTTTTTTGCTTTACGGATGATTTAATTAAAGAAATAATAAACCCATATTTATTTTCAGACATACAAATCATCCATTCATGAACCCTTTTACGTTTTCTAAATGACGACACCGCTCTCTTTTTCATAACAATAAAAGGGCCCTTGTCACAATGTACTAGATCTAGGTTAATTATTATTACAAATTTAGATTATAAGATTAATTTTTAACAAGATGGGAAACGCGGCCGGGCGCGAGAGGCATGGTAGATTATTTTACAAGATAGATAAACGCAGCCGGTCGCGAGCAGCATGATGGATTAAGGTAGACAAGGAGGGCGTTGGCGCACAGCATCACAGTAACCCGCTCCTTCGATCGTTTGCCGCCCGAACAGTCTTCGCCTTTCAGATGAAGAGTCGAATCTACCGATGCCTTGTAGAACAAACCCGTCTCATCCATGTTGTAGATATCGCGGAGTTCGTAGCCGGCACAGATTTCGGGAACCTTTTCTTCCACTCGTCGACGGTGTTGGTGTCCACACCCCCGCTCTCTCCATTCATCTTTCCGTAGACGATGTTATGTCTCTTGCGGAATGACTCCAGCCAGCCGTTGGACGCCTTGAATTCAGGGAGGTTCAGCTGCTTGGCGATTTCAAGGGCCTTCTGTTGAAGTAGTGGACCTGACACCGGAAACATTTTTGATGTTGAATCTTTGAACCATTGATACAAGAGGTCATTCATCTCTTCTTTCCCCGTCTTCCGCGACTTCTTCTTCCGATCAAGAGGGGCGTTACTCTCGAAGTCGTCAATCCACTCCCTCTTCCTCTTTATGATGCTCAGCACTTGAGTCTTTCCACAGCGAAGACCGCGAATACCAAGCTTCTCGACTATTGCCCGGCTGCTCATGTTCTGCTGGTCGTGCATCTTGATGACTTCCAGCTTCACCTCAAGTGACAGCATGTGGCGAGAAGGCTTGTTGTGATTGGCGTGAGGAGCCATCGACAACAAAAACTTGATCAGCTGATGACTTGAACTTGATTTGAACTTGACTACTGCAGGCGGCGGGAGAAGATGACTTGACCACGGCAGGCGCTTGTAAGACGTTGGTTGGTAAATCACAGCAGACGACAGAAGACATGCACAATCGGTGAACGATAGAATACAAGTGATTATGAACGCCATTTTTCATGTCTTTATAAGGGCTCTGTCCAGCGATGAGGCAGAAATCCGATCGATAAATCAAACAATGCAAAGCGAAATTTGATAACAGAAATAACAATGAACGAACCTGAACAATTGATTGACAAGACGCCGCCGGCCCCGCCCACTACACATGACTCTCGTAAGCCTGTCCGAACATTCGAGAACAATCGACGCATCGATCGCATGTGTACGTGACAATGATGCTGTATTGTTCTGTTTTCAAAAGGAACGGCACATAATGAAAATGTGTAAGGAGCCATATCTTGTCGGTAGTTCATTGTTTTGGTTGAAGTTTTACTTAAAGATTTGGGTTGAATAGTTTTATTGTGCGTAAATGACAATTAGATCTAGCTTTATAGTTAGCCGATGTGGCGACGATCGCTTGACTGTGTGAGCGAAATTGCACTAGCGCTGCTGTGGCTGCGGTCGCTACATTTACACGGCTGCTGTTGGCCGCTAGACGGCTGGCTCTGGCGGTCGTTGTGTGGGCATTTTCGGTGGCCAGCGGAAGCAAAATGAGTGGCCGCTGGTCGCGTTAGACAGGTGGTCGTTGCGGACAGGTTCTTTACTACATGAAATCTCACGGGGGGGATTTAAGTGGTCGTTATGGACAGGTGGTCGCTACAGACAGGTGGTCGTTAACACAGGTTTGACTGTACAAGCGGCGTGCATGCAGGCAGCGAGCAGCATGGTGGATTAAAATAAACAGCGAGGCCATCCCGGACGCGATTGGCATGGTAGCAAGCCATGCCATACGCGGCGGACATGGTAGCTTACAGCGAACAGGATGTAGGCATGCCAGCTGCAGACACATGCTGAGAACAATAGAGGCATGCCCGGGCGTGCCACCGGCGTGCAGCATGCTAAGACATGTTTGACGTCACGCCTTATTATTTCTTCTAGATTCCCGAAATTAAGAGGTGATGAACAAATTTGAAAGGGAAACGCGAACATACACTCGAAATTGAAGTTACTGTTTGAGCGACATAATTTTAGAGGAAATGTAATTTTTATAATCATAATCATAATAATCATAATCATTTTTTTGTATTGAGAGCGTTTACGGATTACTGGCTAAGCGCAGACACATTTTCCCTATTTTTTTTGAGTAACATTTTCAAATTTGAGATGAAAATATATATTATTTGATTGTAGTCTCTCTCTCTCTCTCTCTATATATATATATATGGCCCATGGCAATTTGGAAAACAAAAAAGATAATACTCACGTCACTAACATCACCATACATCCAACCTTCCCAGCAAGGTCTTGTAGATCTTTTTCCATTTCAGACTGTATGACTGTAAAAGAGAACGTGTTTCATACGTTGTGCATGATGGACCTTTGAGATATTATGAACATGAAATATATAGCTTACATACAAAAGAACGAAGTAGACACATTTTTGTAGTTCTTTAAATTGGCTGCAATATGCCAGAAAAAGGACAAATTAATGTACTGTTTGTGCAATAGCATTTCAGGAAACCATAAAAAAGATTGTAATAATAAAAACAGTGAACATAATGCGTTTCATAAAGATAATCTTACATGGGTTTGAAAATCTTGGAATCATACTAAGAAGGGGGAGCCGAAATAAGAATGAATCTATGAATCTATGCAGGCCTATAAGTATAATGTCATGTAGGAATTGCAGTGGGCAGTCATGGTACAATTCCGAAACCAGACTTAGGAACACCCATAACAATAACAACAAAATAAGGATGTTTGAAAAGCCCAAGACATCACTTCCTTTTGATGAAAGTATGCATTTACATGTATATATCAACTCAGTTTGAGCTTTATGATTTTGAAAATGTATTTGAGAAATGCTTGAAAGGACCCCTTATTCTTATCCCTATGATTATGCCTTTAAGATAGAAAAGGGTTAACTATATAATTATTCGAAGTTCCTTTTTTTAATAATGCCAATGTGGTGATCTGACGGTTGACCATGATCGAAAACTTGTTTCTACAATTTACACACACACGTGTATGCTCATGCATAATACCCTCCTGTTAGTCTCGAAACTAATTACGTCAGGCAGGTCAGGTGTATGTCACAGTGAAACATACACACCATCCAACTAATAATTGTTTCATATAGTTGACATATTAAATTAATCAACGGCTAACATATATTCGTTTTGTTTCAATTCTTTAAACAAAATATGATATTTTGCGCTCCATTGTTTTATGTGCGTCATATAATTAGTATTATAAGAGTTTAATCTTTACAGTTAAATCGATGACTTTATAAGAGAACGCAAGTGTTCACATAATTCCCCCGTTCAGACGATAGAGGTAAGATTATGTAAAAAGTTAATGGGTTACTTAGGCGTATGTCATGGTTCATACCCACAATATACAGACAATTGAAATGTTAAAGTGACTCGGTAACACATTGTTCAAGGTTGATGAAAAAAATGCCTATTTTTGGTATGAAATGTTAGTTATTATATTCCTTCTATTGAACTTACCTTGAAACATGCAAAAAAATTTCCTGAAAAATTCTCAAACCACAAAGATATTTATGGTTTTCGTTGAAGGCGTCACTGTGCAACACCATCTAACAGTAAATTCTCCCAACCATTTTTGAATTCTCCCAACTGTTTTTCCATGAAAAAAGACATATGACAGGCTTTTAAGAATCTTTCAACACTTAAATGATTGGAATGGTATATAGAACCAATTGCTTCGTGACGAGATACATTCACCTAAAATGTAATTAAATTGTAAAAATATAGTTGCGAGAATTAAGAAATCGATCAGATCAATTTTTATCATTAATAATAGTCCGTTCTCACTCAGACTTTCAGATTATCTTTACTTGTACATCTAGCATTGTATTCACTACCTAAGCACCATTTTCTCTCATCTGAACAATGTTACCAAGTCTCTTTTAGGACGACTGATATACAGCAAACATAATTATACAATTAAAGCGACTAAGTAGAGCTATGGCATTGTTGAATAACGTAGGATTGCGATGCATTGTAGTATCCTACCAACGTCAAGGTAATCTAAAGCCCAATAAGGATCATCGCGCGGTTAATGAAACCGCCATTATTTTTTACTACAAATTTATAAACACGCAGTTGGGTATAAATTCTGTAATTCTAGGCACGTGGACATGAGTGTGTTATCTAGAGACAATGAAGAACAAAATAAGATATACAAATAAATAATTGTTTTACCCGACATATTTAGAGTGTATAGACATTCTTCACCATACTAGTTTATTTAGGGAATTCCGTCGGTTTAGTAATACTAAAAACATAATTTGCCAATACATTTCAGTATTTTACCGAATACATACCTGGGTTAAGGAAATAGCTTCCATCCCATATATACAAACTTATATTAGAGGCGTAGTTTCATTTGCATTTAATACAACAAACACAAATAACACAACATTGCATTTATTTTCAATATACAAACCACTGGGTCTTTGTATGATGACAGATATAGAATCGGTGAGATATTCCTGCTGATCCTCAGTTGATGCTTGACGTTTATCAGCAAGCTTGCATGGCTCTACGTCCCCATGAAGAGCGCGTCTTAGGGCAGGGACTATGCAGACCTTTAACATATGCATATCAACCATACCAATGACAAGATTATCAGGAAACTCCAATTGTTCATCATCACGAGGCACAGTCTTGCCTGGTTTATACGACAAGATTTCATGTCGTAATTCATCCTTCCCTTTCCCAATCCCCGTGCTGGAAGTAGCCATCTTTGTACAGATTTCGTCCTGAATACTCGAACAAACACGTTACATGCTCAATAGAATACAGATTTGTCGTATTTGTTTCATGCAAGCATGTAACGCAGTAAGTATATAGTTATTACTGGGTGTAGTTAATTCTTTATCAAAAGTCACGTACAAAGGCAAGTACAAAAGGAGAAACGGATGAGGGATTTCAATCAATGACCAACCGACTTTTGATTTGTGGTATGAAACACGAATGTATTATTTGAATCACATAATCTGCCAACTCTCCGCATGCACACGCACAAATTTTACAATAAGTATCTCCATGTTAATGGTGGAAGCACAATGTTCCGCGAAAGTTTATGTCCTTTATGTCAATGTTTGAGCTTATATCATCATATTTAAACCTATAATATTATAAGATGTGGCTATTCTTGAGGTTTCAATCATTCTTAGTCATCAAAGTTAGACAAAATTAACCATCAACACTTGGAAATGGGACTAAATGTTACAAATCTTACTGTATGGTATCTTATGCACGGTATGGTCTCTATACCTGAGACTATAATTTGCTTATCACTTTACGGATATTTTTCTTTTCTTAAACCAACCTTATAAGGTACACTTCTCAATAGCGAGTGGCTATACCTTTCATTGGCAGCATATCATGATGTTAAAACTCCACGTAACAGTTTGAAATCATAGCATTTAGGCAAGATTCCTAGTTACTGTATTTATGTTGCAAAATTTGAATTTCTTATAAAATGCCTGATCTTAAAAAAAGAATATGCGATTTGGCGTCGTCAAAATGAATTCATTAGTCCTTTTGGATAACCAAACGCACATAAAGCACCCCCCCCCGTAGTACTAGAGGTTGATATAATTTGCTAAGAAGTTCCAGTTTCACAACCATGTCGTATCTTGTTGCAGAAGTATATAGCGACCAAGGCTTTGAATATGTCAGCCTCTTTTAAAGTGGAGGCGGATATCATTTTTAGGCACTGGCAAACAAAGAAAAACCAGCAGCAAACAATAGAGTACCGAAGCTGTGACGTCATCAAAAATCTATTTTTTGAATTTCTCAATTTTTTCTTCATTTTCCGAAAGAACACCAAAAATAATGTCCAAATGTCGAAAACCAATTGAAAATGTTAAGTATTCGCTGAGATATGACCATCTGAATAAATAGATTGCCTATGGGAACTCAGTGTTATATATTGCTCTGGTTCATAACATTAGGAGCCAGAGCGATATAACACTGAGTTCCCATAGGCAATCTTTTTATTCAGATGGTCATATCTCAGCCAATACTTAACATATTCAATTAGTTTTCGACATTTGGACATTATTTTTGGTGTTCTTTCGGAAAATGAAGAAAAAATTGAGAAATTCAAAAAATAGATTTTTTGATGACGTCACACTTCACCACTCTATAGACTGGTCGTGTTACATGAAATAGGGAAAACCCTGAGGAAAAGTGGGGTTAGAAAATAAAAGCGGTTGAATGTAGTTGTCACCAACTCACGCGTGCCGAAGGTAATCCGTTCAAAGAGCGCTAACATGTAGATTTGCAAATTTGATGAGCGTATAGATCGCATCTTATACGTACAACCACTGTGCCATGGGTTAATTTGCCAAGTTTTCTATGTTAACAGCTATGTGGTATTTTGCTGCACAACGTAACCATGTAGCGACAAATGCTTAGAATAAATAACAGCCATATTTGCCAGTAAATCATCAACTGGTGTATAACAATAACAACTGTCAACCAAAGACAAACGAACATTAATCTATAAAATGGTCGTGTTACATGAAACTGGGGGAAACGAGGAGCAAACGCGGGAGGGGAAACGACTTGTAACAGAGACCCTGTTAATATAAAACAATAAAGAGGTGTCGTAGTCGAGTGGTTTCAGCACTTGACTTGAAATGCAAAGGTCGTGGGTTCGATCCCGACATTGCACTAAAGTCCTTTGGCAAGGCATTAATTTACAATTTCCCCGGAAGAGAAATATGGACCTGGTGTTAGATGAAGAAAGCCCTTGTCTTCGTATTTGATGTATGCCCTCATGGTGACCGCATGGTAGGAATATACTTCTCAGGGAGTTGAGATGGGGCACATTGTGCGTGAATGAATCCAATTACCGAGTAATGATATGTGTAAAGCGCTTAGAGACGGTTTTCGTAGTAAGCTATTGCTTTGTCTTGTTTGTTTGCTTTGTCAAAGAATTCTATAGAGGGAAACATTGTTTGTCACAGGGTTGTTAGCATTCAGAAGTAACATTTTTGGGGAAAACCCCTTTAAGGTTCCTTTTTTCTCCCACTCTCTCTCTCTATCTCTCTTCTTTCTATCTTCATATACATGAAGTTAGTTTCTTCATCGCATATTCGTATTCTCGGTTATCCTTCCCTGTTATACTTTGATCCATTGTGCCATTATCTTACCATTAAAAACAAAAATCTGAAATATCACCAACCCTCTTTGCATGAATCATTATAAGTTTTGTTGGCTTTATTCTTAAAATATTTTTACCCAGTCTTGCTCATAACCAGTATATATCGTACTTGTTCAATTTGAATAGGCCAGTTTAGCGCTTTTCATCTGCACATAACCCTATGCGATTCTTCAAACGTTGTATTCCTCTTTGTTGTATTTTAAATCGACCTAATGGGAGGCATCCCTCGGGCAAGGGAATCTGAAAGTGTTCAGATGGAGAAACCTTCCCCACTGGGGGAGCTTGGAGTGACACCCCGTCGCCAAGTGCCTCACTTACTGCAATTTCACATGGCTGGGCTCTAACCAGACTTTGTAGGAATGATCCTTAAGCAGGGAGGATCTGATATCGTTCAGATGCCTGGGGCATCTACCTGGAGTATCTACCCCTCCGGGGCAGCACCTCTCAAAGTACCCCGATGGCAATAATTATACAAATTGTACTTTTTCATTGCAATTTGTTGTTGTACAGTAGGCTTACGTTTCGTCATGTGAGAGGGGGAGGATTGGGATGTCCTGAAAAAGACTGTTGGTAATCTTTATTTCTTGACGGATAGTCAACCTGTTCGTAACGGCGTCTGGCCGCTATTCGTAAGGACCGTTATTTTTAAGGACCGCTATTCCTAAGGACCGCTATTCATAACGCAATTTTCCGTACTTCCGGGACCGCTATTCATAATTGGAGAAGAGGTTCACTATTCATAAAGATATAACGACCGTTATTCTTAAGAACCACTATTCATAATATAAGAAGAGGGTCCCTATTCATAATACTAGAAAAGGTTTACTATTTATAATACGAGGAGAAGGTCGCTATCCATAACAGGAGAAGAGGGTCGCTATTCATAATACGGAATGAGAGTAGCTATTCATAATACGAAGTGAGGGTCGCTCTTCATAATAAAAGTAGAGGGTCGCTATTCATAATACGAAATGAGAGTCGCTATTCATGATACGAGGAGAGGGTCGCTTTTCATAATATGAGAAGAGGGTCGCTATTCATAATACGAGGAGAGATAAAATAATGTTATTTACACAACTGTTAACAAATCAATTTCTCATAATTTTATATAAAGGTGTAGTAGGCATTTTCACATAAAATCACAAAAACGTTTAGAAACCTAAGGAGCATTTAAAGCAATTTTAATAGATCTTTTGATAATGGACATCATGATTTCAATGTTTTCTGGTATCTTTTTCCTAACGTTTATATGGATATTTAAAGATTTTAATACAAAGTAACAGTAATAATTGAATGAATGAAAAATATTGAGTTAAACTAGTAAGTATAACTTCAAAAACATCAACAAAATATTGGATTGTATTTTTTGCTTATCGTACATAAAATAAAGTCCGTAATACATATTAAGAGGCTTGCAACGAACAGTCACGTATCACGTATCACGTGTCAAGTTCACGTTTTGCGCTGTTTCGTAAAAATAGGTGACTCTAATTTACGAAGTGTAGGGCCTACCATTCGTTGTTTTCCACGCCAGTAAAACACGAATGATCACGTCTACCAAAACGTGACGTGAGTGTTTAATCAATATTTTTAAAATTGCAAGCGCTTGTTACTAAGACTAGTCATGACGTCATCGTAATATGTATGATTTGTGTTTTTACGTACGTACAGTATACGTATCGCCTGCGCCTAGCTAGCTGACAACGCGTCGCGACGATATCGACGAGGACGAGGCCGGCACGGTTCGACGACGTGGCGATCGAGGCTAGCCAGCGCTCAGCGAGCCGCAGATTATCGATGATACAAAGTGAGAATGTAATTTGGGATGATTATAAGTATAACTTTTCAGCTGTTGTGATTTCAGCTAGTATAGACTCTGTAATGACATGCGAGTGGGCCAGGGAGGAACAAAAGTGCGCCCAAACTCCTTTTTGGTGATTTTTTTTTCCTGCCTATTGATATGAAATTGCTATTGATATGAAATTGCTCTCACATATTCCTGATTTTTTTTTTCTTGTCCTCTTACCGAGGTGTTTTATTTCACATATTTCACATTTCATATATATTTACATCAATTTACATTTTAACATAATCAAAAAAGACAAAAAAGTAATTAAATAAATAGTTATAACCTTAACATTTTTTGAAAAATTTCTTTGTGTTTCGTCAATAAAAAACTTTGTTTATTTGCTATATAATATCGTAGTTTTAATTTGAAATTAATGAACAGACTATTACTATTGTATTCTTTACCATCACACCGAAGTTGGATATCACATCACATATTCCTGATAGTTCATTTCAATGCATGAATGGGTTAAAAATGGATAGAAACACAATCTTCATAATATATTATAGGGTAATTCACTGAAAAATGGACCAATTATCCATGTTTTTTATAAATCCAGAGGAAATGTTTAGATTTCCAGGGATTTCCACTTTAATTTTATTACCAACCTTTTCTCTGATGTCTAAGCTTTAAGTCGGTACCAGATTTGGCTGCCCTCTTTAGCCTGTTTCTATGTTATAGCCGATTTTCCTTGCCACATTGCCCCGAAAAATGTGTTTATTTTGGTCCGCGGTGTCAGAACAAGTGTCACGCGCCCCCACGCGCCGTAGTTTATGACCGCGAATCCTTCATGATTCAGCCGCGGACCAAAATAAACACATTTTTTTTCGGGGCAATGTTGCAAGGAAAATCGGGTCTAACATAATGAACCGCAAAAAGCCGCAGCCAAATCTGGTATCAACTGAAAGCTTAGACACCAGAGAAGATGTTGGTAATAAGATTAAAGCGGAAATCCCTGGAAATCCAAACATTTCCTCTGGATTTATAAAAAATATGGATAATTAATCCATTTTTCAGTGAATTACCCTATCATATATTATGAAGATTGTGTTTCTATCCATTTTTAACCAATTCATGCATTGAAATGAACTATCAGGAATATGTGAGAGCAATTTCATGTCAATAACTTTAAAAATTCATGTTAAATTGAAAGATTTATAAAATATGTCACCTTTGCACTAAAACTGTGAATATGTAAGATTCTGTAGTTTGAAGGAGTAAATTTATACCCTTATTGTGCATACCGAAATTAAATATTTTACTGAGGTATTCGTCAATGTATTATCTTTCAACTGGGCAAGAAAAAAGAAAGAAAAAAAAAACCCCAAAAATGAGTTTTGGCGCACTTTAACTCCTCTCTGGCCCACTGTGTCACGACTCAACACGGCTTTGCCATTGCAGTGGACCTTGGGCATGCATTTTTGTATGCATACATGCATTGGCCGAGCTACTGGCTTAGCCTGGCCGAGCTTCCTGGGTGACAATAGGGACTTTTAGATTTGCACGTCGACGTAGTGGACTGCAACGTGTGCCATTCTTTCCAGGCACTGGCCCGTGCCCGGCAGTGCCTTAACAGGACGTCACATTACCTTAAAAGGATGTCACCGTGGCAGTCCACGTTCTCGTCGTGTAAAATCTAAAAGTCCCTAATGAGTCGAGTGAGACAGAGTAAGAGTAAGACTGGTGATGGCCTGGCCTAGTGTTTCATAAGATGCATGTTCGTAAAGTTATGCATGACATTTTGAACGACTGGAAGTGGAATATGGAAAGCCAAATGGGTGTCTCATTCATTTTTAATCGCATTATTTAATTATTAATGAATAGCTAAAGTTGAAATATGCGGATGATGATGAACATTCTCACATATAAGAATGTTCATCATGTTCATCATGGCTTTTCCTTGCGATCGTGATCATTGCACCGTACAAGATACTTTATTTTATATTTTTACATTTTATTGTACATTATATATTTGTTAACATTTTATTTTAGTACAAGAAGTAATGGTAGTAGTATTTGTTTCATCCATTTACTGAATTAGTCGAGCATACATATACGCAGAGTAAACCACGGAGTTACACAACAGATTCTGGCCTGAAACAGCTTTTTTGCCATTAGTCTCTTCTCAGTGACAATTTGCATTATTTTTTTAAACGCCAGCGTCAATTTACGTGAGCTTTCGTAGATTGCATATAGCAAATCAACAAATTGTTGGGTCACGTAACCGAACACTTTGTAGAATTTGGGTGACCTGTTTCACGAAAAGGCGCAAGACGTGATCGTGAACGTGATACGTGATAAGTGACTGTTCGTTGCAAGCCATATTAAGAACATTTTACAAATCAAACACTACTCTGACTAAAATATGTCAGTAATGATTACATTATGGGATTCTGCATGATAATGCATAAGCGAGAATTATATGCATAGTGTGCACCGATTCTATTTAATTAGTCATTTTTTAACATTTGAACAATTTAATTCTTTTTACAAGAACTAGCATAATTGTTTAGCTACACCTCAATTTTTTACGCAATTTTGAAGAAGTTCTTCTATAAGAAATATACATCTCGCTTTTTGTTTCTATTTTAGCTACGCCATATATGCACAGTGAAGTGTGCAAATTGAGTACGAATTTGAAGATTCCTTGCGAGATGTTAACGCATACCTGTGAGCTATGGACGTACGCAACCAACGTAACACATTACAAAGTATAGCCTATACTAGTTATCCAATGTCCATTACTCGGCGTGGAGCAAGAGAAGCAATGTATGTATACTAAAAAATAATTTGCATTTGCTTTGCCAGTGATGTATAGATGAGCTATTATACGCATTCTGCTATGGGGATTGTTTTTTATGTAGTTATATGGATACAATGCATTTTCCCCATGCCAGTCACTATATTATATAAGGCTTTTGTTGTGTTGGTATGTCTATTTTAAAGATACGGTACTAACTAACTTAGATTGTCATATAAAAAAATAAAAAAAGTACGTCATACATATCACGTGAAAATCATTGGAAATTTGGAATATATAATGCAAACAGTATGCATAGACTCAATATTAATGATGCAAAAATGATTTGTAAGGTAACATTGTACATTTCATTGTTTTTTTTATTCACCTGATTTTCCCCGAATATATTATTGTAGTAAGTATATGGAACAATCTGTACTCGTACCGTTAATCAAAATGACATATCTAGACGTTTACGGTAAAACATATACATAAAATGCTCATATCATAATGTGATATACAAGAAATATATTCAATGGGAAACAGTAACACCAATATAGAGTTAGAAACTTACATGTTTTATGAGTCGCTTTCAAGCAAATTCTTTTAGCTTACATAGAGTATTTTCTATTCAATGCATTTATTCACAAAATGCTTACATAACAATGAACAATTTACATAATGCCAATGCACATTAATTCTGCCAGGCATTTTTTTCGCAGGTCTAACGCTGAATTAAACAATCAAGCCAAAATACATTCAATTAAAACGATATTTAAGAAAAGGCCAAACAATCAGTTATATAAAGTAAAGTATCATTAGGAGCTTTTTGGTCTAGGTTCCTTTGATGAAGTCCTTTGCATTGCTTTATATCTTACACTTCGAACTATAGAGCCCCCGTCGTTGCGAGGACTCAGGCGAACGGGCGCGGGCTCTATGTTGACTTTATGTTGTATGTATTTGACTCTCAGTATGTCAAATATGGTTATGTTATAACTTTCTATGGCGCATGTATGGTTTGTTTGGTATTTGTTTATTTTTATTTTGTTAATGGCACAACGGTATTGACGTGTAAATCAAATCTGATTAATCTATCAAACTATTTATCATATTTTGTGAGACTGTATAAGAAGCATTTTGGTTACATCATGGTTATACAAGATCAAGGATAAATAATGATATCTCTGTACAGTCAAAGTAATTGATCTGTCAATGTAATTCCAATTTGTGTAAAGGTCACTTGGGTTAATGTATTAGCAAGTAATGTAGCCGTATACTCTTGTAGAAAATATAAACACATCAACAATAAAGGATGTCGGTACAGGTTTATCGGCCAAATGCTATTTTAGGAACATCAATGATTACTTTCATAAAGAAAAGCATCAACAGTTTCTCTGCAGATGTCTCAGTCAAGGCGATATTAGAAAGCAAGTCGCTATAGTTATTGGTCATATATCCTACACCCCTTTTATCCGATGTGTTAGTTCCCTCATCAAACGGCTCGTTAGAAGTCACATCTACGGATGTTTCTTGTACATCATCTGCGATACTGTTGATTGGTGATTCTTCAGAGTTTTGATCCATGCTTTCACTCACCTCCTCCCTGGGGTTCTTGGAGAACTTGTCTTCTTGAGGAGGTTGATCAGTAGTTGATGTAGTCGTCTGTATATTCGTCAATCTTCCAGAGTACCCTTGTGATTCATCTGCTTCCTGAGAGTATTCAAGTCCTGTTACTCCCCCAATTATTAGAGATGGAAAGTACAAATATCAACACCGGTGTTATTTTACACAAATCGTAATTTTTCTTTATTTTGGCTAACATCAACAAGTATAACCACACCATACCTTAAAACCTTGTCCATTACGATGAACTTTATAAATATGTATTCGTAAATCTTACCACATCAACGCGTTTTGAGTATAATTGAATTAGAATGCAAATCAGCTTCAAATGAATAAATAGTCCTCGATTGTTTTCTCATAAAATTCAATGTTTAGTGGTCCCTTCCTAAGTTTCTTACCTCCGGGTGTGCCATGTACACCATCAATGCATTCACTCGGCTCATCCACTTGGTTCTTGGATAACTGGTCGTGCAGACGAGATTGGTCAGTGGCTGCAGTAGTCTCCCGTGTCTTTGTTTGTCCACCCGATGACCATTGCACTGATGTAGTGCTATCTATCCCGATTAGCTGGTGATAATCCTTCATTTTCTGAGGCTGGTCTAGTCCGGTTCCTCCTCCTGCTTCTTGGAGATGGTAAATATCAAACATCAAGGCCCTTTAACACGAGCTGATCCAGAATAAATTATACGTCTTGTTCTCTGAGTGACCACCCCTCCCCCTTCCTCTTAGTTCAAGTTGAAATATAACAAGAAATACAAATAAAGTTAACAGCAGACAACGACAAACCTACAAACAAATCAGTAAACATAAACCGATATACCCTTATTCATGTGACATGTTAACTGTTAACGTGATATTATCAGGCGGATGAGAACAGCGCATTATCAACGATAATGTTGACTTTAGTTTTGAAGGCAGACAGAGAGAAGAACTTTATTACTATCTGTTATGTATTAGATGTAAATCACAACATATATCAAATTATTAAACCCATTTCATGATGACCTTACCTTGTGGAAAATAATGGTCAGCAAGTTCTAACAACTTGGCAGCCTCAAGCGCCCTCCTTATTTCGATCCGTTCATCTTCCCTAGACACACCTTCTCTCCATTGTTTCAGCATGAGATGGGTTCCTCTACTTGTGACCTGTTCATATCTCATGTTGGTCTTCAGAGCTCTCGCTATGTCACCCTGTAGAATTCCTAACTGACTACCCAAGCTATCGATTTGGGCCTCATCAGAAAGATCATCGGCTATCTGCTTCAAGATGTTTGCAAACTCATCATTGGGTGGTTCCGCCCTGAGATGTTTCAAAGAATGAGACAAATATGGCACATTTCCTTTTGTTTGGCATATACAGGTATATATATATATATATATATATAAACGTGTCAAGATAAAAATACGCGGAAACATCCACAATATGTCATAATTGTTATACCCAAATAAATTAAATGAAGTTCAATACCTGGTTTCGTTTGCAGAAGGATGTCCCAACACTTGCAAGGAAATATTATGATTTAACACATTATATTCAAGAAGAATACAAAGAAGTAGAAGAAGAAGTAGTAGTAGAATAAGAAGGAAAATAAGAAAACAATTATGAGTAGAAGGTTAAAGAAGAAGAAGAAGGAGGAGGAGGAGGATGAAGAGGAGAAGAACAAGAACAAGATAAGGAGAAAAAGAAGGAGTAGAAAAAGGAGAAGAAGAAAAAATAAAAAAGAAGAAGAAAAATTGATGAGGGAGAGAAAGATAAAGATCAAGAAGAACAATACAAATAAAAGGGATTTGGAGGAAGAGAAGAAGAAGAAATGATGTTTAATATGATTTAAAGTTGATGTTTAAATTTTAAGCTAAATTGTACCATCCATGACTGTAATGTTTAATAAGCATTATTGTTAGAAAGCAGTGTTGTAAATCGACAACTGCTGATTTTGAGACTATTTCAAGCTATCAGAAAAGCGAACAAAAATTATATACAACTGTTTCAACTTACTCTGCTTTCGGCGCATTGATCCTTTCTGATGGATATACTTCTGCCCTGGAAGTATCTTCAGAGGAAGTTATTCCCGTTATGAATGTAAAACGAATCGATTTGATTGAAATAATTCAGTTATAAATAATTAATATTTTAAATTCCCAAATTGTGGTATTGTTGCAGTAAATTTAAATTTCTTTTAAAACATAAGTAAACGAAAATAATCGAATCGTAACATCGCATAATAATGCAATACACTTGATCATTTTATTTTTAAGTCCACAGGCGTTTTTAGATGTTATTGTAGACAATTTAACAGTGTGATAATATATAATAAATGTGATAAGTTGTATTGAATAGTAAACAAAGGATGAAGATAAAACAGTTTAATCTAAAGAGATTGACATGGTAGAGAGAAGAGACTCAAGACAAAAAGTGCAGAACAGTCTTACCACCATGAGCTTGTTTTCCAGGAGTCACCCAGCGCATGAAACTCCATTGATGTATATCTGCTTTCTTCTTCTGCTCTGCTGATCGTATCTCACTTTCTAGTTGAATTTTGGTTCTCAGCTTCCATGTCTCACGCTCAAGTTGCTCCAAAAGCTGTTCATTATAGTCATGCTCCTTCTTCCAGCCTAATTCTAATGACCGTTTGTCCTTCTCAAATCGCGCTTTGTCTCTCTCTTTTCCTTTCCTTAACTCTTCAACTTGTTGTCTTAGAGTCATCTCATTTCGATCTTTCTCCCCTACGATTTTTGTCAAAGTGTCTACATGCTGTTGCTTAGACTCGAGTTCCTTCGTCATATCTGCTGTCAATGAGAGCTTCTCTTTTTCAGCTCTTGCTCTGTCTTCCTCTCTTCCTTTCTTTAGCATTGCGTTGTCGTTGAAAAGACTCTCTTGACTTTCTAAGGATTCTTCACATTTCCGTTCAAGTTCCTGAATTTCGTGTTTTCGCTCTTCGACCTCTTTGAACATTTTCTTATTTGCTTCTTTCGCCTCTTTATTGGTTTTCTCATAGAGCAACCTACATCTTGGATTCGTGCACATCTTCTTCAGTTCATCAATTGCTAACGCTCTGTCACCTTCTTGGAGGCATCCATGTAGAAGGTCAAGCCACTGCAACTGATCCTCATCTGAGAGAATGTGATCATGCAGATCTAATTCGTAGATATCAGTGATCCCGAGATGATTTAAATCAGTTTTCGCTTTTTCGATGGCTTCACGTCTCCCGGTAGAACGTATGGCACAGAGAGGGACGCGACCTATCCAATCGAAACATGTCCAATGAGTTTAACAGAAATTAAATCCAAAGTCATGATGATGTTTTTACTTCTTTTTAACACACATACTTCGCCTAATCTCTTTTTTTTTTTGAGGGGGGTGTACTTTTACATAAAATAATGGAGATGATCTGCAATGCTTCATTCATCACTGTTTGTGTTGTACAAAACTATCCTTAATTGTTGTGTGGCATTATTATGAGTGTACCGCCATTTTTTTTTAATTGTAAATAGAATGGACTAAATCGAATTAAGAAATCAGGGGATAATACAAAATAAAAAGACGACAGAGAAGACGGAACGAGCATTACACCTAGAGAGTCAGGAGATATACATTTACAGCTGTGACAATGGAAAGTAAATTTAGCATTCATGGTAGGGAAATGACATTCGCGATAAAACAGCCTAATGACATTGTTTATGATATCGTTAGATTAAAACAACTGCGACCGACACAAATAAATGCGACCATGATGGGAAATCTACAGATCGGTCGTCAGTGTAAGGACCAGTGATAACGTTTAAAGAGATAACTGTGAAATAAATAAATGAATGCAGGAAATAATATTACATTGTGATCGATTTATATAATACGAAGTATTTTGTGTGAACATTGTAATTGTTATGTTTAACTTTAATTACTCCATGCATCGGCTCATAGTTTTTTTAAATGTATCTTGTTGATGTATATTTAGCAAAACATTACATTTTACGATGGACAAACAGATTGGTAGAATATACTATTTTAGTTTACGCTGAATATATGTTTTATCCAAATATTACGTCATAATTGTTTCATCGTGTCTTTTTTCCGTTGGCTTTGGATTGTCCTTATGTCTCACACAAAGGCCCATGGTTAAAGTAATGACGTCGACTATGTCAAAACGGGGCGGATTAGGTGTTTTGTGGGAATAATATATAATATACACCGTGCATGTTTCAAATATATAACAAACCGAGGACATGATATGATATCTGCATGTACACAAAATATAACAGGAAAATGAAACTTGTCCAAACTTTTGTATGGATTAAATGAGTATATATGTTATTTAAATGAGACAAAATAGTGTAATTCCAGGCCTATTATGTAGTATAGGCCTACACAAGATGATGTATAAGTATTAACATGCACTTCACGAAGGAAGGAGCAGGCATTTAATTTACACAATGAACGTTCAAAACGCGATAGGAATTAATGATGTGTAATAAAATGTTACATAACATAAGAAATATTAATACAGAAGCAAAAAAGTACTTGATATCAAGGTCACTTGTAGAAAGTGCATATAATATGACATGAATAATAGACGCTCATCGTAGGTTTCATGCCCTAGTCATAAATGATACAATTTATTATTATGCAGGTGTCATTATCGTTAGATACCTACCAATTTAATAGCACTGAAAATAAGACAAACACAAGTCATTATACGTACACACAAATTGACCAACTTTCATTATACAAAAGCTTCACTCGTGAAGGTAAATAAGGTATAAATAGACTAATTGTTTACGAATTCAAAATATTTTTTTTCCATGTCTTTAGTCTATATTATTGTCCTACATACCATAATTAGGATCAAAC
Organism: Mesocentrotus franciscanus; assembly: GCA_037976565.1. NCBI lineage: Eukaryota > Metazoa > Echinodermata > Echinoidea > Camarodonta > Strongylocentrotidae > Mesocentrotus > Mesocentrotus franciscanus. The sequence goes on along the minus strand of CP137667.1, from coordinate 26,218,232 downwards.
TCACGTGTAATCTTCTATATCTTCTCGATAACATTAGGAAAAAATGGAAAATCCTTCGGGCTAAAGAAAAAAAGGAGACAATGGTACGATTGAGAATCATAATTATTCACGTGTAAATGATTCAAATGTTATTGTAAACAAATTGCATATATATATATATATATCGATTTTGCCTCCACAAACAAATTTGACGCCCTCACACTAAAATAAATTGCATCTATGTGTTATACACTACTGAAAAAATTAAAATACCTGCTCGAACATGCAACAACAAAAAAAAAAATCAATTTCAAAGTAAACCTATCGGAATGTTTGTTCTCGAAAATGCAGTTTCACCCCTTCAAAACCTGAATTTGTCTTTAATCGGGCACTGTGCTACCTTACATAAAACATGTACAAAATACGGCGAATGTTGCCAACACGCTGTCTTCCAGAGGCAATAATATTGGGGTCGTGTATTTCCCTCAAGTAAATGGTCATTTAAAAAGTGTTTGCCCCTTTGCGATACCATTGTTCTGCAGTATAACAACAAAAACTCTTATCGCTTGTAATTTGAAAATATAACACTTCAACATGCGATTATTTGACTTCTTGTTAGTTTGTTCAAATAACATGTACTAATAAACGTGTTTGATCCCCCTAATGAGTTTTGGAATTGTAAATTCGAAATTTGCTTTCTCGGCGGCCACTAAGCTCCCTCCCGAATCAATTGCTGCAGTAGTCCTTTTCCGTTACATAATTATATACTATCGAATAAACCACAAAATGAGGGGCAAGGGCTAATCTTTACAAAAACAAGGAGGTTTTTTTTTTTCTCGTCCCGCTTGCAATACTAAATGATGAAATTACACTCGTTTTTTTTTTTTAAATCACAATTCGATTGTATTTTTCTCACTTTGTCTCTACGCTCTGGCGCATACAAGCACTGCTATTAAAGCTGCATGCTGCACGGTAAGGAGAGTGCAGTAAGGGGATTTTCCCGGCAGTCGAAACAATATATGTATACATGTAATTCATCCAATTTTAACTTTAAAAAAATGTTCATTTATCGCATCCAGTTGCTACGCAACTTGCATTTTAATAGATTGACAATTTCTTATCAGTGTTTCACTCCAAAAAAAAGGTGGTAGTTGCGATTAATTTCACCAACCCTCTCACAGTACAACAATAGCTTTGTTTAGCTTAACGCCCTATCTGCTGAGGCTGGCATATGGTCAATCTCAATATCATAATATTGAAATTAGCTGTGATTTATATGTGCGTGTAAAGGTAATCTTGATTAAAGAGAAAGACCAGTTCTGGTCATGCGATGGCATTGTGAAAGAAACGTTGTGGAATCGATCAGAAAAGGTTGATCATCTAGCATATAAGTATTGGTATGTACTGCAAGGTTCTGGAATCATCAAAATGATAAGAAATTTGGCCCAGTCTTGATAAAGTTACAAGCACTGTACACAAATGTATATATGTATATATGTATAGATGTATAGATGTATATAGGACCACGTGCGCGATATCTATTTGGTCCCAATAGATTTAATAATTGACCAAATATATCAATTAGTAGGTGGTTTTCCGACTTCCCCGGCAAACTTTGTATCATAACGTATTAGTCAAAACATATTCTTTCACATGATTGGTAATGCGAGCTTCCATTTCATTTTTGTGAGAGAGGAGCGTTTCCAAAACTGGTCTTTACCTTTAAAATTGACTACCGTTACACTGGCATAGAAGCGTTTTTTTATTGCTCGGTCGCTACGCTCACTCGCCCAGTAATAAACTTACTTCTAAGTAATATGATCATAAGTACTGTAAACTGTCCCTAAGACGTGTCTGAATAGAGTACATAGAAAGAGTATGGAAACTGTAACGTTATACTTATACCCCCACCCCCTCTTGCCCTCACTCTCTTTCTTTTTTCCCCTACCTCTGTCTCCATTTCCTCGTTACTTCTTAATGTTACGTAAATCAATATTCATATTTCAGTTTCTGTAGCGTATCTCCTTTTCAATATTCCATTCCTTCGTCGACCTACTCATCATCTTTTTCTATGTTTGCTCCCACCCTACCCCCTCTCCGCTCTCTATGTCTCTCGTTATCATTTTAGCACGTTTTTACTATCCCTCAATAAAACATAATTATCTATAATTTCATATATTAATTGTTCATGCCCTTAGCAGAATATAACCATAATACCGAAAATGTTAGCAAAGTGTTACTAAAGCGCTCTTGGCTGGCGGTATGAAGAAGAACATGAAACGAGTCATACGAGATTTTCAATGTATCAGAGAACATGTGGAATAAGACAAAAGTTCATGCTGCTTAGGGGCTTACATGTTCTTATTTATTTTATTTATTTACATATCATTTATTTTCTTCTAATTTGATTATTTGTTCACTTATTCATTTTTGTTTTATTATAAGTGCTATCATTTTTCTTTTCCTTTCTTTATGATGGGGATTGTTGTTGTTTTCTTAGCGTTTGCATGGAATCTGAGTAAACTTGTGGCATACCCCTTTTCTTCTCGTTTCCTTGCACTTTCTAGATATTTTGATACATGATATAACAAACTTTGAATTGAATAATCGTAAAAGGGCCCTTTAATTTCATTGTTATAATACTATTACTATATCAGCATTCTATTTATTCGTATATTCATGTTCTTATAAGTTTGCAGTGTATCCCAAACTGGCGCATTGTCAGCATTACAGTGAGTTCTAAGAATTTGTTGATAGGTACATGATGCTTATTTATATCCATTCTTCGTGAATGTGTAGAACAATTATTGAAGGTCATGTTACTAACCAGAATGCGTCTTTAATAGTACAGCACTAACAATAATTGAATAACTCATGTAGTTTGTTATGCTAGGATCCTCATCTTATCACAGGAACCAAGATCGTGGTAAATTATAGTTTTCTTATGAGGTCATGTGGCACTAGATCAACTCGAGTCAGCCACAAACGGGTGCATGCTAAGGCTAGGGAAATAGAATTTACTTCATGCTTTATTCCAATATAAAATTAAGTTTGAATGGACGCACTTAATAAACAGTTGGGTACCTAAGTATTATTCCGCCAGGGTCAAACAATGTTATTGCTCTCCCGCCCCGACTTATCCACATTACTATACAAGCAAGTACTAATGTTGGATTTTTACGTACGTGTAGCAATTAGATATTAAAGATTCACGTCTGGTACCGACCTTTAATGTCACCATCCAATATGCATGACTTAGTTTTTAACCTGCCTCCGATCAGATTCAGTTTGTAGGCGAAGACAGAGAAATGACCGCGGAAATTACCGCTACTCTTACACACGTAAGCCACATAGTGTCGTATTTAAATAACTTCTTTGTACAAAAATAATATATACTTTATCTTTGAGATTCCCGCAAACAAGAGGCCATTAGGAAATGTGACAGGAAATGCGAACATTGTTAGTAAGGTACTATGGACCAAATAGGAACATTTCAGAGAAACACGTTAATTACAGTTCTAGAAATCTCGGACATTCCTTAACGAACTAATGAATTTGTTTAAAATACATCGACATTCCAAATATTGACCAGTATAGCTTCCAACTTCCGCCTCCTTTTAAACTCCCACCCCTCCTGTATTTATCTCTCGCTCTCTCACTCTATCTCATTCACCTGCAACGGCCCATAATAGTTTTGTTTATTAATCGAACTATTTGGGAAATAGGATTTCCCAAAACTATTTTGGGAAAGAGGATTTCGCGGACCTGTAGTGACACAATTGTAAAGGACATATGTGTTTATGGAAGTTAATGTTATCAGTAATTGTTAATTAACCAATCAATCATTATCACTTGTTTTTTTTATTTATTAAGCGTGTTTGCAGAATACCGATCCAAAGAGTACCCATTTTCTTTTATATTTGGCGACTTACAATGTCAACATTGCGATAAAAAGGTTTAATATTTGATTTCAGTCAATATATATGTGAATATGGATAAAGAAAAATATAATACTGACTTCACTAACAGCACCTGACATCCAACCTTCCCAGTAAGGTCTTGCGCAGCTTCTTCGAAATCGAGCCATCTGTCTGTAAAAGAGAACGTGTTTGATAAAATTTGCATGGTGGACCTCTGAGATACTATAAACATGTTTTTTAGCCTACATAGAGAAAGAAAAAACAAACTTGTGTGGTACTAATTGGATGCAATATGCCTAAATAACACGAATGAATTAACTGATTGTGCAATAACATTTCAGGAAACCATGAAAAAAACATATTTTGTGATAACAAAAACAGTGAGCATGAAGCGTTTATTGAAGAGGATCATACATTAGTTTGAGAGTTGTAGAATCATAGTAATAAGGGGGAGCCAATGGGAGTAATGATGAATATATGTGGGCATATGATTATAATGTCATGTAATATTTGTTTTGCATTGCAGTGGGTAATAATGGTACAATTCCGAAACAAGAAATCTTGTTGGTTATCTTTTTTAGCTTATAGTTCTAAGGAGAACTATAGCGCTTGGAGAGGATGAGTGGCGGGAGTGGCTCGACCTTTCGAACAGGTTGACTATCCATCGTCAGGGGTAACCAACAGTCTTTTTCAAGACTACACCAACAGTCCTTTTCTGGACTACACACCCTCAAGAAAGATTACGGAGAGTCCTTTTCAGAACTCCTCAGTCCTCCCTCTCTCTCTCACATGGTGCACCCGCAAGCCTACTGTATAAGAATGAAGATATGGCTAATTCCTTTAACAAATTCTTTATTAACATTGGTAAGAATTTAAAAGATTCAAATAACACAACTTCAAATAATTCCTTTTCTATTAATTTTTTTTTCAAGCCTGTAACTAAAAATAAAATAATAACCATACTCGATGTTTGATTTTTATTCCATTTTTGTTTAATAATGAATATGATATATTAAGTAACATGTTTTTAATGTGTGTTATGAATCCTAAGACTTTTATTATTTTATTGTTAAGACAATGGCATTATGACAGAAAAAAGGTGTTTTAATATCTCCCCTTCCGCTTCAGACGATGGAGGTGTGATGATGTCAACAGTTAATGGGCTACTCAGGCGTATTTCATGGTTTATAGCATCAATATACAAACAATTAATATGTTCAAGACAACTGCAATTTTGCAAATATAATTTATCATTAAAAAAGACTCAGTATTTATGACATTGTTATACAACGTTTAATTGAGCTAATTCAAGGTAGTATCCTACCAACGTGAAGGTAATTTCAAGCCCAGTTTGGATAATCTCGTGGTTTTGCAAAGCCGCCATTATTTTTACTTAAGGCCTGATTTCCTTGGCACATTTTGGCACATGGGCAAAAGTGCGTTCTAAAGACGATACAGGAAAAACGGGAAATATATTATTGGTTTTACCCTACATATTGAGAGTGAATATACTTTCTACACAATTTTGGATTACTTTAGGGCAAAATGGCATTCCGTTGGTTTGAAAATAACAAAGACAGAATTTGGTCATAAAATTCATCATATAACAAAAAAGCTTGCGGATTTTATGATTTCAAGATAAGGGAATAGTCTCATCTTGGAGGCTTAGTTTCATTTGAATTACAACAAACACAAATTAATCAACATTACATTTTCTTTAAATATACGAACCAAAGCGACTTTTTATGATGACAGATATATAATCGGTCAGATATTCCTCCTGATCCTCTGTAGATGTTTCACACTTATCAGCAATCTTGCTTGGCTCTACGTCTCCATGAAGAGCGCGTCTCATAGCAGGGACTGTATCGGGCGCACATCCGTACGGATATAGTACACTAACCGTATGTGGATTTGCCAATTTCATGAGTATATAGATCGCATTGTATACATACAACCAATGTACAATGCACACGTTATGTACGCTTTGTGTTTTGTGTATACTAGTCAGGTGGCTTAGTGAAATTATCGTTGCCGGATAAAAGCACCATTTTTGGCACAGGGCTCCCTTAGGACCTACTAAACGATATTAGGCTAGGAGCCCCCGACAAAAAATTCATTTTAAGGGTGTGGGGGCGTCTTTTGGAGCCCCCAAATAATGTTATAACATTGATGTGTTGTTGTACAAATGCCATTTTTGGTACAGGGCTTCCTTAGGACTTACTACACGATATTAGGGTAGGAGCTCCCGACAAAAATATCATATAAGGACGTGGGGCGGGGGCGTGGCCTCGTAGCCCCCAAATAATTTAGAAGGTAATATAACATTTATATGTTGTTGTACAAATGCCATTTTTGGTACAGCGCTTCCTTAGGACCTACTGAACGATATTAGGGTAGGAGCCCCCGGCAAGAATATCATATAAGGGTGTGGGGCGGGGGCGTCGCTTCGTAGCCCCAAAATAATTTAGAAGGTATTATAACATTTATTTGTTGTTGTACAAATGCCATTTTTGGTACAGGGCTTCCTTAGGACCTACTGAACGATATTAGGGTAGGAGCCCCGGCAAGAATGTCATATAAGGGTGTGGGACAGGGGCGTCGCCTCGTAGTCCACAAATAATTTGTAAGGTAATGAAACATTGATTTGTTGTTGTACAAACGCCATTTTTGGTACAGGGCTTCGTTAGGACCTGCTGAATGATGGTAGGGTAAGAGCCCCCGGCATACATATTCATAAATGTGTGATTGGGGGCCCATGGCGTTTGTACAACAACAAATCAATGTTATATTACCTTACAAATTATTTGTGGACTACGAGGCGACGTCCCTGTCCCACACCCTTATATGGTATTCTTGCCGGGGCTCCTACCCTAATATCGTTTAGTAGGTCCTAAGGAAGCCCTGTACCAAAAGTGGCATTTGTACAACAACAAATAAATGTTATATTACCTTCTAAATTATTTGGGGGGCTACGAAGCGACGCCCCCGCCCCACACCCTTATATGATATTCTTGCCGGGGGCTCCTACCCTAATATCGTTCAGTAGGTCCTTAGGAAGCCCTGTACCAAAAATGGCATATGTACAACAACAAATAAATGTTATATTACCTTCTAAATTATTTGGGGGCCACGAGGCGACGCCCCCGCCCAAAACCCTTATATGATATTTTTGCCGGGGGCTCCCACCCTAATATCGTTCAGTAGGTCCTAAGGAAGCCCTGTACCAAAAATGGCATTTATACAACAACAAATCAATGTTATAAAATTATTTGGGGCTCCAAAGAGACGCCCCCGCCCCCACACCTTTAAATTGAATTTTTTGTCGGGGGCTCCTAGCCTAATATCGTTTAGTAGGTACTAAGGGAGCCCTGTACTAAAAATGGTGCTTTTATCCGGCAAGTAACGATAATCGATAAATTTGACGCTAAGCCACCTGACTATACATTCGTCAGGCATCAGCGCAGCGATCGCTACCAAAATGGGCTCTTTTTCGGGGGGGGGGGTGTTAACACAGACCTTAAGGGTATTACAAATGTTTGTAATTATGCAAGCCTTTTTCTATGAACTATGTATTTAACAAAGAATCTTACTCAGCAAATCTTTCGAATTGCAACTTTTTTACATTTTCAATGGGGAGTTCTTCATCAAGTTACCGTCATGTACCAAAGAGGCCTATTTTTTCTTCTTCAAATCGCAACAACTTAGCAATACAATGACTTGACACCGTAATGCACATTTCTATGGATAATTCTAAAACAAGTCACGGAAACACTTCACCAAATCATTGTCATGTCATGCATCGATCCATGTCAACTTATAATAGTTACGCAAAAATGCAATTGACGCTAAGCTCTTTCGCAAAATACTCGATGCCAGCATTATGATTTTACGCTTCTCAACCCCCCCCCCTCCCTCATGTGTATTACCAGCGGTTTTTATCATTTGCCAAGGATTTCAAGGTTTAATGCCATCTTGTATTATGTTGCTCAATGTAACCATTTGGCCACCAACGCTTAAAATAAATGACAGCCATATTTTTTTTTAAACATCATCAATTCCCTTGTATAGCCGAAGTGCATATCAATGGGCACTGGCAACCAAAGATAAACCAACATTTAACAATAAAATGGTCATGTTACATGAAATTCGGAAAACCCGCAGCAAACGTGGTAGGGAAAAAGAGCTATAACAGAGACCCCATATATATGTATGACAGTCTACTCGAATGTGATTATGTAGTATGCTCGCCATGAAAGGACATACAGTGTGCATTAGAATAAATCCAACTTTAGAGGGTTGATATTCCAAGGACATTACCTTTGGCAGTTCTTTTTAGAGCTTTCAAGTAAAGAGGAACTCCTCGCCTTTCCAGACCCATTTTCATTGATTATGCATGATCGGGTATATTGTCAATACAGCTGAAAGATACGTACGGCAATATGGAAATAATTGAATATATGTGAATATATATTTGTATGCGAAATAATGTGAATTCATGAACCTTTTTAAGCGTAAACCTTTTTATTCGTATCTTTAATTCATAAATATTATGTACCATTTATTTTCCAATGCATGCACGGTTATATTCATAAAATTATATACATATTTCATCAATAATTTGTATATGCATACACTTTTTTATGTATAGTGTATACTTTTCTATGTATATTTGTGTACTGCAAAACCTTCATGCATAACTCTAAATGCAAAAATGTTTTGTTTCTATTTTCATGCATAAAATCGCTAAGCATTAAAAAAAAATAATAACTTTGTTAATGCGTACCGATGTTTACGCAAACTTTGTTTAGATAAACGTTGGGCGTGTCATGATGGGAAAGACTGCGAAAACGTTTACAATTTATTCGAAACAACACAATATGCGATTAGACTAGTCTTGATGTTCAGCCCTCAGTAAGTGTGAAGTGTATGAGCCGCTGTAAGCTAGCTCGGCCCGTTCCTCGTCGGCCTGGCCGTGTGGATAGCTCACCATAGACAGGGACCATGTAAACATAAGGATATCAGGTCCGCCCTGCCTGAGGATGATTCTGAAACTGTTTTGTAAGAACCCAGCCATTGATTTTAGAGGAAAATATTATAAATTGCTGTCATTAAGACACCTGGGGGAGGGTGCATGCCGCCCAAGCTCCCCTGGTGGGGCAGGTACCCAATCAGAACCATGGCAGATCCCATTACCCCGAGGGATGCTTCCTATCAAGTCGATTAGAAATACAACAGTGAGGGATTGAATGAATCACGGCGACGGTGTTGCCTTTATTTCTCTCTCTCTCTCTCTATTTTATATATCCCGTTGTTTTCATCAGCATTCATGGTCTCTTCCTATGGAGTGGTAGCCTTGGACGCTCAACGCGGCCAGGCCGAAAAAGCGGCGGGCTGAGGCTGAGCTAGTCAACAGCGGCAGATACGCAGATATTTTGTCTTTCTTCTTCTTTTTGCAAAATGAACTAAAAGCTTACCAAACCTTACCATGCCTTACCAAACAGCAATGGCGCATCAACTTGGCTTCGACTCCGGGACCTCCCGGTTACGAAACCAGTGCTCTACCACACTCATTTTAAAAACAAGACCCAGGACATGAAGGAGACGGTTTCGTTGGTATTCAGATATATAGGAGACAGCCTCTCAATCAACTCAGTAGTCAACTCATGTCTGCTATTATCCCTTCTTTTCCTTTTTTTCTGAGCGCATAGGGACTTTATTTTTGTGATATGCGCTATATAAGAATGTTTTATTATTATTAATATTATTAATATCATGTTAATTTAGGGTCAGCGGGGTCAGGAAAGTTTTGACATGAGGAGGGTAACCGATGCTATCCAAAAATTAAAAAATAAATATTAAATAAACAAAAAAATGAAAAATAAACAAAATAAACAAAACCAAAATGAAACAATACACATCTGTATAAATGTGTGCCAATGTCACAAGTTTCTTTCCTCTGCTTGCTAATTTATATTTGAAACTTATTATACAGGCGATTATCAGGTTAAGAACAAAAAACAGAGTGACAATATCAAACGCATGGAAACTATTACAAAGCTGTTTGGTCCATGTCGAAAGTATATCATCTAGAATAAATTTGAGCTCGACACTCGGGAGTGGCATTTGCGTAATTTGTTCAACATAGTGGGAAAGGGGGGGGGGGCTGGATTTTTATATTCCCCACATCCAAAATCAAAGTGAATTCAATACCAATTGTTGTGAGAATTAAGGAGTAAGCTATTACTAATCATGTGAGCATAAAAGGAATTGTAACATAATTTGCCTCGAATCTTTCACATTTATGTCATTATTATCAGTATTTTTGCATCTTTAGACATGATTTACCGACTGTTACCGCCTATTTGTGGGGTATACTTTTATGACTTGTATGATTTGGATTGTAATAAATGTATATTACATCAATATAGAAACACTGTTGCAACTACGCTCTACCCCTTAAAAACACACGCACATGTGGGAACACGATATCTCTCTCTTCTCTCTCACTAATGGCCTTGTGAGTGGGAGTGCTAGCTGTGCTATAGGTGCCGTCAGTGATTTTAGGGGAGTAAAATGTTATGTAAATATGAAATTTCTTTTGAATCGTAAGAAAACTTTAAATTCAATAGGGACAGTATTTTTTTGTCTTCGTTAGTTTGCCTTATCATTGAATTCTATAGGAAACAATGTTTTGCTAGTCACAGAGATGTTTCACTTGTTGGCATTCAGAAGTCCCATTTGTTCCTGCTCCCTCTCTCTTTCTCTCTCTCGCTCTTTCGCATACTCTCCCTTTCTATATGTTTCTTTCTCTCTCTCTCTCTATCTATCTCTATCTGTGTATTAATTTATATACCGTCCATTCATACTCTCGGTTATCCTTCCCTCTTTTTCTTAGCTCCAACATGTCAGTATCTAACCATTCTGAACGCTAGAAATACAGCCAACCTTCTTTGCTCATTACCTGTAGATATCTTTACTTGTACAATTCGATTAAGCCAATTCAGAGATATTATCTGCACATTAAGTTTGAACAAAACTGTAGAAACTCATGCAGACGAATGCTAAATATGTATTTACGAAAGCTAGATGATCATTATTCATTCAGAAACGCTACAATTTATGATACACACGTTAACACATTGACGTCAAGAGGGCAAACAAAAGGTATTATAGTAGCACCTTCATTTCTTTGCCAGTGATTATTGTAAAATGACCAAAGTGGGATTTGTCCATATATTAAAAGATCTGTTAATATTTGAGGTCATGTGTACTATGTGCTACGAACTCGTCTATAGAATCAGTAGGATCTGTCAACATATACGGAATGTCTTAACAATTTCAGTGAGAATTTGACTGGCAACATATTAAAAAGTATTTGATCATATTCAATAACATTTCCTAGACTATATTGTAGTAATATATTCTTAATTCTTTTCATGTAATTGGATTTAATGTGAGAGATTGCCACAAAATGTTCAGACGACAGCTATGTACCTATACGGCACCTACCCTATTCAAAGCACTTTCATTGTAACATTAAAAAAAGGCTACGTCTTAAAAAAGCATTCATAACTTTGTTGTTTTATCCCCAAATCTTAATGAAAAATTATCTTTCAGAGATTTACATGAATTGTTTGTTTATTAATTTACCTATATTTGTATTTATTACAGTATTTTCATACAGGATACACAAGATCATTCTAATGTTGTTTTACTATCTTCGTCTTGAACTACTTAAACAAGAACTTCATGATATAGCTTTCCGCCTCGTTGTGAAACCTTGCCTTCTATCTGCGGATCCAACCATGTCAAATCGTGAATTCCTATTTTAACTGTGAAGATGCTTTAGACATGTTATCGATTTGATAACAATGTTTTGTTTGCCTTGAAGTTTGAATCTTGCGTGGATTCAATATTTGCCCCACCAAAAAAGTGAGCCGGGCTATTTCGACAAAGGAATAGCGGTAGGGATAAGGTTAATATTAGGTTTCAGATAAGTTTTAGTGTCAAGGTGAACGTAAGGTATAGTTTTGGATCCAGGACTAATGTTAAGAATACGCTTGGGCAGGATATCAACACTGAGCATAAATCATAATCAATTGTAGTTTAACTTTGTTTTTGCATTTCTAAATTTCCTATGTTAAAGAAAAAATCCGAACGTCACTTTGTTCATGTACTCAGTAAATAGCACATTAGATGTGAACATGTAATTTATAATTCTTTCAACTTCAGATTAAGGTTTTAAAGTTTACCATTATATTTTTGCCCTTCATAACATTTCACCATTCATAATGCCTCGATTTGAACAATGCAAGTTGTAACGTGAGCATGCTCACACACCCACCCCTTCCCCTTCTCTCTCCATATATATATATATATATATATATATATATCTCTCTCTCTATATATATATATATATATATCCCCTCTTTGGTTCTCTCTTATATACTCTCTCTCTCTATTTCTCTCTTCTGTTTCCACTTTCCCTTTCTAAAAACTTCTCTCTTTAATACACACAGATAAAACCTCTCTCGCACATGCTCCTCTCTCTGAAAATTATTATCATTTATGTGTACCCCATTTTCCCTTTAAACTTGCATAATATGCCACTTACTAATGTTTTAGTATAAAGGCGGGGGTGAAATCTATGCTCCGTCCCTGTGGTGTTGATAAATGCCTGCATCCGTTGATTACAATGGGTTAAATTATACTAATATATTATTAATTATATTATACCTCCCCGCATCTTGATTAACTTATAAAAACACTTCACGCCTAAGAGAGACATCAATGACAGACGTATATTTAAATGATTTATTGAGCAATTTTTATATACTCTTTATTATGTTGCAAGTAAAATTATATTAAGCTGGTTGGCGATATGGTAGAGAAAAAGAAATTTGTGATATATTGAGAAAGACAAAGAAATGGTATTACTAGCTTACATATTTGAAATGAAGTGAACAGTTTTCTCTTATACTAAATTTTCCCCACCATTTTCATGTACATGATTACAATTTGTATAAGATATAAGCTTATAGATTTATCAAGTGCTATTCAGCAAAAGACACATTTGCAAATCAAGTATACACATATAAAGAGTTGCATGATTTGGTATGCCAACTTAGCCCATATGGTATTTTGCACACAGGCACGCTTGCATACTGTACATGCGAATAATGTTTATTTACTTCAATACGTTTAGCATTTATTATATTTATATCATTATATCTAATGTATATACTAAGTTTAACGATTAATGTAACAAGAGTATAGTAATAAACGTTCATGTATTCAGTATTTGTTATTAATATCCGGAAAAGAAAAAAATCCTTACATATAGTCAATATCTGCATTCCCACTGTTAACACCACATCTATGTAAAGGAAAATGATTTTATGTTCATGAGACAATTGGTTACATGTTTTACCGTATTTGCCTATATCTACAATGTCTAAATCTACGTGTTTATTTTTTCTTTCTTCATGTTTTCATGTATAACACAATTATTTTTATACAAATATGTTAGATCCTGAACGATTATTCATTTGAAATAAGTGTACGATCGGAATATCAATAACAGTACTACATAAATCGAAAAAAGATTAAATACACACAAATATGACGAGATAAGATCAAGATAAAATCAGGATTATTTTGACAAACATTACATACAACACTATTAGTTTTGACACCAAATGCAATCATTGAACACGTTCAGGAAATTATATTCATTAATGCAATGTTATGATACAAGGGTACCTGAAATAATATAACTACGTATACAAGGTTTTATGGGATATATTCTTAAAAGGATGCCATTATATCATTTTTGTTCACCTTTTTATTATTTTGCTTTTGTTTTTAATGCATTCGACTTATTTGAGACAGGTGAAGCTGCTTTTCAGGTCTGCCCAAACAACTGCCTTTAAAAATTCGAGAGCTGACTGTGATTTATATAAACAAGCAATGTTGTAAACTCTCGGTTTACGGGATTACCAAAATGAAAGGATATTGACCCAGTCTTCCTAAAAGTTTCATGCTTTACCCACATGGGTACATGAAACTACACACACACACACACACACACACACATTACTTAGCTATATCATGCCATATTTCCAATTTGAAGAAATTATATACATATCTTTGTTTTCTTTCTTTACATGCTAATTTTTTTTTTCTCTCGCTGTTCAATCTGGTCTTCGTGTCGCATCACGTTGTTAGGATTACGAAATTATACGTAAAAGAGCGAGGAAGCTAACAAATGATTTTAACCTTTACCACATCTGAACTCTCTCTTTAAGTCGAGTTTAGGTGCAACGCCTTTCCATGTAGTAGCTATGTCGTCTATTTCCTATGTCTCTCCGTCTAATCTTCAATATCCTTATTGTGTAACATCGATTGGTCTATATTCCGTTCCATAAAAGACTGTCAATGTGGCCTAATTGCCAAAGTTCCACGTAGTACATATGTAAATTGACTATAACATTTAGAATAACGCTATTAACTGCTTACAACCATGTCTTTACTCTATACAAAAACGATGTTATACTTAATAGCAGACAACAAATTGTGTTAATGGCCATGGGCAAATATAGAACAGATCGATATAACCTGCAACATACACCAAGAAACTGACAAGTATATAAGGTGAATACAAAACCAAGATTATATGAAAATGAATACAAGTACAGAGACAGGTGAAAGATGAATAGACAAATTTAGACAAATTAAAAATTGCCTGAATGACTAATAACCAGCCTTATTATACGTTCAATACGTCAAGGTATGCACGTAGTACGCGGAGAAATATATGAAAACACACACAAACAAAATTCTAAATAAATTGTGATAGATACAATTATCTACAGAGTGTTGTATAATATATTACAATCAATGTTCATTATTCATATATTTATTTCTTCAATATTTCATGTATTTGTTTACCTTTTCATCTATTCAAAAACGCGGCTTATACACAAATAACAACAAGCGTTGCAGCTTTTTACTTGAAATAATTCGATTAATCTGCTTCGAATTACTATTTCTTATAAACAGTTAAATGGAATCTAATATTTGAACAGTATATGATTGAACACAATTAATATGTTTAAGACAGATTAAAGTTTAAAAATTAAACAAAATTGCTCCAGTTCTAATAAGTAACTCTTGTAATACTTACTAAAATTAATTGAAGTTGTATATTATGATATTTCGCCTAAAGGAAAATTCAAAACTACTCTCAAAAACATTACAGCCTGCATGCCTTTATCGAAATATATTAAAATCCACATAGTTGAAATTATGTATGCAGTGTATGGATACAAGTTTTAACATAACAATAAATACAATATGGTTAATGATTATGAAGGTTATGTCTATGACTGTTCTCGACCATCCAGGTAATCAATTAATACAATCAAATCAACTCGTGTTACTTTTGTTTCGCTTGCGACGTCATACGGCTACTGCGGGACGCTTCATCAGGCCGACTATACTGACGGGCCTTTGAAGCAGTTCGTTTCCCAACGTTCCTCGACCACAACACCATGTTCATGAGTCAACAACCATTTGGCGCCACAGACCAGTCAGCCCGATGAAGCGTCCCGGAGTGGACCTGAAACGTTGCAAGCTAAAACAACGAAGTAAACTTGGGTTGATGAAGGTTCGCTGGTGATTTCTTATAAAGTCAGTGCTTTCTGGTGAACATCCATTATTATTTTTACGAGGAAAAGGATGAATATTTTATGCGGGAATGTATCAATAAGAACGAGTTGAGAAATGAGATCTTCCTCGTTAGTCGTGAATCCGCCTACATGACTGTTATCCAATATGGTGGATTCCTTGTTGGGTTTCTCACCAGAAGATACCAGAGGGGCTATCTCAGACATGTCTTCAGGTAGCACTTGCATTTCATGGCTGGACGTTTGTTCAGAAGTTTGAATGCTATTTACATTGGTCATATCATCACCAGCATGAACTACTTCAGAGTACACGTCTTCAGAAGTCACTTCAGATGCATCAAAGTTCTCTGTACTGCGTTTCATTGATTTGTCAGGATGTGGACTCCTACTTCCATCTGCCAAGTCCTCCCGGGTTTCGGAAGCCCTATCTCCTACATGCCCGTCTCGAGGAGTATGTTCATTGCTTGCTGTAGCGCCCCGAAGTAGCTGGGTGCCAGTGTGTCCTTTGATCTTGTCCTGTTCTTGAGAGGTCTCATCTCTAGTAGATAGCTGCTGATCGTCGGCGTCTTCGTTGACATATTCAGCATCGATCTGTGTATCTGTAGTATATGACAGACGGTACGAAATATTGGTTTGTAAAAACATATCGAATTCCGGTTATCATGATCATGTACAACCTATCACAGTGATTTTCAATTCCCTAACACGGTTTCTTAAAGTTCACGATACAGAAATGAAGGCCGGACTGTTTTTTTGCGGCGAACGTTTTAAGTTACCAATAAGCAAATTTTAGGTTTTTCGTGTACACAACTATTATTAAGAAACAAAGTAACAGAAAAAATGTAAATGTTGCTAATTTTCTCAGCATGACGTCCAAAAAAGAAATTATCGCTAGTTTGAATGTGTGAAATAGACTTAAATTAGAAAATAATATCTATCTCTGGAACTAAGCACACGGCGGTGTAAAGCCTAGCACAAATGCCAGTAAATGTCATGTGGCCAAAGTGTTGACTGTGTTCTTTTTTCCGAGAATATCATACCTTACCTTGCCTGAGATACAGGTTTGCAAGGTTGACCAACTTGGCAGCTTGCAGTGCCTTCATGAGCTCCATCCGTTCGTCTTCCCTGGACACACCTCTTCTCCATTGTTTGAGCATATGAAGAGTTCCATCACTAGTAACATGGTTGAACCTCATATTGGTCATGAGTGCTCTCTCTATATCGCCATGTACGATTCCCAGTTGACCACCAAGGCTGTCAATCTTGGCTTCATCATATAGATCGTGAGCTATCTGATTTAAGATGTCCGCAAACTCATCATCTGGGGGCTCCTCTCTAGGAACACGGTTGAAAAACTAATCGTTAGGGGAGGTCGACGAGCGTCAGTATCGGATATGCACACTAAAAAGTAATTAAAACCATTAGTTAGCTGTTCAAAGAAAAGGATAAAACAAGGTTCACCAGATAAGGACACCATACTTCATTACAATTTTGTAACACATAAACTTATTGTAAAATAGTATGGGGTAATAGTAATATAATGAACATTAGGTCAATAAATCGTCTTCAAAAGAATGCACTCCGTATTTGTACACATTCACATTATATAGCCCATAATGATTCAACTTTTTATTTAACACAAAATAATGAATCTGATTTTCACATTTTTCAACTGCACTCTATATGTATACATTTTGGATAAATATTATACTATTAGCATTTCGATTTTTGTGTGTGTACAATAGTTAGGAATAGTCTTATCCTACACGAGGCTCATCCGACCTCAAGTTTCAAGTTCAGAGTTTATTTATTAATTTCCACACATCTCAAACAATTTTAACACTATAAGTTCAGAACATAATACAATTGAAAACACAAGTATAAATGTCGCAGATTATAACATCTAATGACTATTATACAAAATACCCTGTATCATCAAATGATGAAAGAGAAAGAAAAAATATTGTTTGTTTCAAGCTGAAGAGAGAGAGAGAGAGTAGGGGGACCCATAAGAGAAGCGAAGCTTGTAATACTGTAGGTCCCTTTAAATAACTTACTTAGAAATATACAAGAAAGTGTGACGAAAAAAATAGAGAGAAGGAAAGAATGAGGAAGGGAGCGAGAAAAGGATGATGTGCAGTTAGAAACAAAAAGGAGGTTCAACTAAGATTATAGTTGGAAAAAGAGATAAACAAGGAAAACAAAATTGGAGAGGATACTAAGGGAGATTGATAGTAAAGAAGGGAAAGAGAGAGAATCACAAACTATTACATCACTGAAAAACATTTCAGGTTTAATATACAACCTACATCATAGTATATGAATATCACCAAAATACTCAAGGCAATATACAGATAGCATTTCCCAACATTAAAGTTACTCTGTCCCTTTTGCAGCCAACGTCAATTTCTGTAAAACATTGCAGTAATCATGAATATGTCATGTATGTCCTATCTGTGAAATTTAAAAGTAAATAACGTCCTAGTATTCAAATTATGCAAGGAAACCCGTTTAATTTTTAGACTTCATTGTCAGACACTATGGAGTGAATGACTGACTTCGCGTCAAAATTTTCCAGTGCGATCGCAACATCCTGTTGCATGTCGGAAGACATGACCTTGATATAACGATGACATGCGCTGGGATTTTCGTGTTTGAGGTGTTGGACGCGATCTCCGTAAAAAAGCTTCTTTAGCGTGACAGATTTCTCTCTGCTCTTTCTCGCGGAGATTGTTCTGGTTTGAGGAATTATTGTAGAATGCCGTCTGTCGCTGGTTTATTAACCCCTTGACTCCGACGGTTTATCTGTCCCATTTAGTTTGAGGGTCTTACATTAGAAATAGAGATAAATGGCATTGTTAAGCTCGGTATAGAATTGTTCACATTTACGCTCAACATCGTCTTCATCATGCTGTCATGTACATTGCTCCAGTCATGATGTGTTATCCAGCTACCGAAGGGACGGACACTAGATTCACGGACAACTCTGTGTTGTACTTCATTTCTTTTTGGTGGGTGTTTTTGGGGGGCAGCGATGTAACTCCATTGTGGTCGCTATGTCCAAATTGGGATACAATAGGGACTTTTAGATTTGCACGACGAGAACGTGGATATCCCTTTAAGGCAATGTGACGTCCTTTTAAGGCACTGTCAGTGTCCGGCAGTGCCTTAAAAGGACGTCACATTGCCTTAAAAGGATGTCCACGTAGCAGTCCACGTTCTCGTCGTGCAAATCTAAAAGCCCCTACTATAAACAGAGGAGTACAGATGATTCTAATTGGTTACAAGTCTGTCTAGCACAGCGTGATTCCGAGTTAGTCGATTAACCACATCAGTTCGGTTAAAATCACCCGTGATAATACCGGCTTTGGGTGGATAGAAAGGATCTCGTCGACTGCGTAAGTGAGATACTGGATCAATTCATCTGCATAGGTGTTATCAGGTGGGGAGTAGATTGATGCGATGTAAATTGATAATTTGCGGATTTGCGTCCATGTCGACTTTGGCAAGTTTGGCGACTCCGCCACCTCGTCGGACTCTCCTGTGCTTAGGAAACAAGAATATTTAGGAATATTGTACACGCTTTGTGGGATCCTTTCACTGAACCATGTCTCACTAGCACACACTATATCCGAGTCAAAACTGTGAACAAGACATACAAATTAATTAAACTTGTTAGTTAATGACCTGGCGTTGGCCATACATATGGAAGGATGTGGAAGTTACTAGCGTTGCTATTTGAGTCAGATATGGTGTTCGTCATGGCTGACTTACATAACAGTCTCTAGCCGAGACCATAACGGGTATAAATCGTGAATGTAGTTTTGTTCTCCTCTTTTTCTTCGCTTTCTCCATCTCTTTCGATTGCTATCTTTCCAATTCCCTACTTTGGCCTCGCTGTATTGTACGTGAGTCATACATGGCTTGCGTAGTAAATGGATGAATGTTAAATTCAGGCAAACTTCTCTATCCAGTTGACACTCATCATTGTAGAAGGGCATAATCCATGCAAGTACACTGCTGAATACTGGATGAGTTTCAAAGCTAAAGTCATTCTCACGTTGTAAGGATTTGCATAATGGTAAATTGTTGATTGTTCTTGAGTATCAATGCACCGATGTCCAGACAAATGAAGGTCTGGTTGAACACACTGAATAGGATTATCTCTGTGTAGTGTCAGTGAATGAGGGCTTGAGTGAGCCCCATGTACTACTGGAGCTTTCTGGTACAAAATCACAAACAAAATCAAGTTAAAAATACAACACATTTCAGAATTTTTCTTCCCAACATTTCCGTGGTTTCAATCTAGAGCACATAATCTGTGCAGTAATATAAAATTGGAGTAAATTTCAGACGCTTGATGGCCAAAAAGAATGGCAACAACGGGAGATAATGCGGAAGCTGCCAAGAGGCGCTGCGCACCTTTCCTTTCTTTGGGATGAACGTAAGTGTTTTGGAAATTTAATGAGAGCTTATTTGCTTAAATCCAGTGTATCACTTTTTTCAATTCATCATTTAACGTAATTATCAACTTAGAAGCGTCTTTATTACTTAGGAAAAGTTTGAGTCATCTGCAAACAGGATAAACGAAAGAATATTTGAATATCGATGGAAATCATTGATAAAGACTGTGAACAATAGGAGCCCAAGGATCGAGCCTGGGGGTATCCTGCATGAAATAGACTTTTTAAGAGAATCACAGCTATTAACTGAAATAAATTCTCTCACGGAAGAGAAGTACATTTTGAACCACTCCAAGGCCTTGCCCCTCACGCCATAGTGGCTTAGTTTGTGTATACTAATTTCGTGGTTTATTGTATCAAAGGCCTTTAAGTAGTCAAACATTATTCCTACTGTTAGATTTTCACCTACACTTGCAAAATATGAGTTAAAACCTTCTGCTATGATCTGTGGTTCTTCAATAATTCTACCATTATAATCATTTGAATGAAAGTGTTCTTCTCTTTTTTTTATTTAACACATCATTATTCTTCAAGTATTTTTAAATTGTTTTTTTTTTAATTGCAAGGCGAAAAAAAGATGACTTTCTTTACGTAATATCGAGCTGTGAATATCTATGTAGGTCGTATCCTTATCCTTTTTATTTTTTGAGTTTTTTGTTTGTTTGTTTATAATACAGATTATTTTTTTTCTGTTTTATGATCTTAATACAGATCTGGTAATCCATGGGGATATGGGGGTCTTGTTTTGTTTTCGAGATTTTTTTTTTTTTACTAATGTAGTATGAATATCACAATAATGGAGGACTGTTCTTGTAAGAGCATTTAATGAACCTTTTATACCTTGAGCTACATATACATCTGACCAGTCCGCAATACTGAAACTATCTCTGAGCCTATTTCATTTATCAACGTTTAAGTGACGGTTTTTCACGTTGCGATCATGTGGACCGGCGTCGTGATTAGTGTTGTGGTTCAATGGAGGCCAAGCAAATATTGTCAGGTAATCAGTGATATCTGAGAGTAATATTCCTGATTATGATAAAAGGATTGATATTTGTGAAAATGTTTTTAACGAGCGTTGCTGACTTGTCAGTTAATCGTGTTAAGTGGAAAATAAAAATCGGATAGGGAAACTTTTAAGAAATCGTGAGTGATGATCAAGGATATTGATGTTTTTAGTCTCCTGTAATAAAACAATTTGTATTCCCTGAGACAGGATTTGACAGAATACTCTGTAAAGTGTCTCAAACTAAATATTTCTGTTGGGGCTGCGGGTGGGGGATGTACGATGCCAACAACTATATTCTTACTTCCTGGCATATTTACTTCAATTAACATTGATTTTTTTTTCTTCAATCGTTCATGAAATTCATGTCTGACTTTTCAAGATAATTTAACTTTTGTGGTACATAAAGTGCTACACCTCCCCCTTTTTTATGTATTCTTTTATTTACTATCAAATCATACCCAGGCATGTTATAAAAACAGCTCGGAATATCAGATAACCATGTTTCTGTAAGACCAATAACAGATGTACTCAAATCATTTCTGTCAACCAAACATTTAAACTCTTCAAAGTTCTTATTTGCACTCCGTATATTGAGGTGCATGAGAGAAAATATGTCCTGAAATATTAAGGAGTTTACTTGATATTCCGTAAAATAATTACTTCTAAAAAGGGTGGTACGTCATCATTAAGTTCAGAGCCATAACCCAACTTCTCATTATTTAAATTCATATCTTTGGTCACATATTTGCCATACCATAAATCAGGATTAAAAAGGAAGCGTTTAAGAAATAAAATTCAGCTTTGAATTCTTCGTCAACTAACGAAGAAAACAGAAAATTTAAGTCCATCATAACCACTACAAATAGAGTGTATGTGAGCTTGTTAATCGATGGGCGCTGCAAATCTCTCCGGGTTTCGCAGTGAAAGTAGAAAAGTTGAAAGAAGGAATGGAGAAAGTAGGGAAGGGTGCAGTAATAACAAAACATATTAAAATACCTAAATTATATTCTAGTAAATATGTACAAGTATCACAAAATCAGTAAATGCGGAACAGCATATAAACTAGAGCAAAATGAGAGTGATTAACTTCTCTTTAAGCTCCTTGACATAACGTAAAACTCTCTTTGTGAGGTTCAAATTGTCTGCCTTCAGTAAAGGAAAACGGTAAAAACTAATTGTTTAAGCGTTTAAATTGTTATTATGAAAGTGTGGAAAAACATCAGAGAAAAAATGTTCCCTGAAAAGCATGGCTCTTTAAATGCCTTCATATTCTAAATATGACATGTACCAGCTTAAAAATGGCACATAAAAATGCCCGACGTATGGTCGCCGTGAAACCGCCCTACGGCATGGCTACGGTGTATCTAATTATGCCTAGGTCACATTTGCTCTACGGCTAGGATACGGCGGCCGTAGGCCCCCGAAACCGGGAGATACTTGCGGCGGACGCAGATTCTGGCCTCAGGGTCACCCTAGGGCGTATCCCTATCTTTACAGGCCGTACGGGTCGCCGTGGGACTATAACGCGGAGTTATGCCTAGGTCACATTTGCTCTACGGCTAGGATACGGCGACCGTACGCCCCAGGAATCGAGAGATACTTACGGCGGCCGCAGAGAATCTGCGGTGGCCTCAGGGTCACCCTAGGGCGTATCACTATCTTTACAGGCCGTACGGGTCGCCATGGGATTATAACGCGGAGTTATAACTGTTTTCATTTCTAAGTCCGCCGTAGCGATTAGACATGCCGTAGCAATGCCGTAAAGCGGTTCTAAGGCCACCCTACGTCGGGCGTACGGTGGCCTTGCGTTTGCCGTGCGGCTGCTCTAGGGTCTTATGAATTATAATTGACTTGTTGCGGACCTCAAACAAATTGCAGTGGCCTAGGTCAGCATAGGCGGCCCTACGGCGCCCTTACACGGTGACCTTGGCCTTGACAATTGTCAAAATCCTACGGCCGCCGCAGGGACGCCCTAGGGCGGCCGTGCGTCATCACTTCAAGGCCGTACGGCAGCCGCAGATTTTCTCTCTCCACAAATTCAAAATACGCCGTGCGGCTACCCTAACATATGTGACCGCTTCCGTATGTGACTGCGGCGGCGCTATAATTGATATTGTCCGTAGAAATTTTAGACTGCACGGCCGCCGTGGCAAATGTGACATAGTCATTTTAACTGTTTTTATTTCTAGGTTCGCCGAAGCGATTAGACACGCCGCAGCCATACCGTAGAGCGGTTCCACGGCGACCGCGGCCTAGCGTTTTATATACTCCACCTTGCGCCTGCCTTAGTATTTGTCAAAAAGGTATGCCCGCCGCAGAGACGCCCTAAGGCGACCGTGCGTCATCACTTCAAAGGCCGTATGGCAGCCGCAGATTTTCTCCACAAATTCAAAATACGCCATGCGTCTACCCTAACATATGTGACCGCTACCGTATGTGACCGTGGGAATGCCATGGCGGTCCTATAATTGCTAATGGCTGTATATATTTTAGAACGCACGGTCGCCGCGACAAGTGTGAATGAGCCATTAGTGGGAATGGAGTGGAAACGTTGATAGGTGCCGGATGTGGAATATATGTATTGTCATAAATGTTCAAGTCTAGATAAAAGTACACGTGTGATGTAATGAAAATAGGGTTTCAGGCAGTGTCAATCAAATTACACACCTATAAGGACTTTGTAGTTCAATAATAATAAGTGCATTGATTATGCAGAGGATTTCAATCACTTTTATAGATGCCAGTTAAATTTGGATAAATACATATTAATGAAGTCTTATTGCATGAGAGAAAAAGAATACACTCCAGCCTATTGCTTTCCCTAAACAGCATGTTGATATGAAAGACAAGGAAAACAGTGGGTCGGATTTTTGGCAAATCAGCTTGACTCATCACGGCAATTATAATTATTGTTATGATACAAGGAGCAGTCGAATTAAAAAGCTATGTAAAAGCTACGTAATCATGAGATACCAATAAACGTATAAAGCAAAGATTATACAATTAAGGTTATGAAGAGAGAACATTTGTTCATTCGGAATGTTGCTTCATGCCAAATTGAATCTATGATTAAAAACGGAAAACAGAAAAAATCTATATCATTTATACGATCCTACATAATTATTCAACTTACATTTTGGCTGCAATGAGTTATTCTTTTTATTTTTCAAAGTCGCTGGGAACGCCACCTAAAAGGCTCCACGTTCCTGCGTAGAACCTAAGGTTAGTATATACATGTTTAAAAAGTCCCTTGACTTGATCAGCCCATTTTTTCCTTCCCGGTGCGGTCAGCTCGGGTCATGGTCGTCGATGATGAAACTATCGAACTCGCGAACTCGTTTCATGACTTCCACCTTGTTTCTGTACGACAGAAAACTTGATATGAATGTGTCGTGATATTCCATGTACGCGTTTGCCGTCTCTATGGGCCCATCAACATTATATATATGCTGAAATTTCGCGGAGGAGGGATTCAGCGATGCTGACGTAGTCATTGCGTTCTCTGACGATACGCTAGGCTTTGCCATCATACCGCTACCTTTCATTCGTCGTGCTCGTTTGCAGCGGCGTCTCGGTTGTCTCGCTTGTCGATGGGATCTGAGTGTCCAACTAGGCAAATGTTGTTTCTACGGGCGAAATCTTCCGCTTTGTTGGTCGTCTTAGATCCGATGATAGCGTGGGCGTCGTTGAGGTCCTTGTCAAGTTGTTCGACTTCCGTTTTGAGATTTTGCTGCTTCATTTCCATGGCGTCGATGGTTTCGCTCAAATTCGATTGATGCGGCCATTTGGACTTCGAGCTCGCCGAGTTTCTTAATTAGGCTGGCGACAGAGCCTGCGATCAGTTCTTCAAATCGCTGTGACGCGTACTTCAAAAAAGCTTCAATGCTCGGTAGAGGTACCTGCACATGCGCAGTTGCTTCGGTCTCTGCTTGTCTGAGCTCTCCTAACATGACGCCGGCTCCGTCGGGCAGCAAAGCCCTGCGGTGTAGGTAGCTTTTATTCTCTCTCTTAGAAGGTTTGGAAACCTGACTTCGTGTCAAGCGTTGGGGACGAATTCATCATTTTGAGCTTTCCTGCCTGTTTGTCGCTTATGTTTTATGAAAAGATCTTATATGCGTTCCTTATAGTCTTACGAATGAATTATACGTACAAAATAAAAAGTAGCTGGAGCGAAACTTTACGTGCTTGCTGCTAAAAAGGTGCCATCTTGAATTTAACTAGCCCAACTTATTATTATGGCAAGGCGCGTACGCAGGGGTGGGGTTACACCCCACCCCTCTTTTTTTTGTGTGTGTGTTTCGGATGAAACCCCTCACTTTTTGTCAAGTGTAAAAAACCGACGTTACACCCCTACTGAACAAAACATTGGTCGGTATAATTTTCCAATTTCCGGGAAAAAAGGGCTCTTAACTCATCCCCCCCCTCCCTCCTCCCCGCTTATTCAACGGTCGGCTGAGTCGTTGCGAAATTTTCGGCGCGATTTTCAAATTTTAACCCCCCCACCCCGGTGGAAGAAATCTTGTGTACGCTCCTCATTATGGCCTATAAATCGATAAGACAAGAAGGTCCGGATATTTGGAATTCTTTACCTGACAATATTAAATACTCTACATCTCCTTGTTCATTAAAAGCCTCGGTGATAAAATATTTAATATCCAAATATTCATAATAGATAGATAGATTCTTTTATTGATCCATATTCAGAACATACAAAATTGGCGTTACATGGCAGCACATAAACAAAATACAATGTAGTTACAAGATAATTGATAAACACTTAGGTATATACGGCACATAAATGTACATACATTCAATAAGCTTATGGTCTTAACAATTTTGATTGTTTATTTACATAAAATAATTCAAGATGACCAGTTTATGAACAAAACGACGCTAACAGTTACTTCACCTGCAAACATCCACATGCGCGCACTGCAATTTCCTTTTTTTTCCTTCTTTCTTTCTTTTCTTTTTTTTCCAACTTTTTATTTAGATATTTCCTGAAAAAGAAACTTTATACGTGACACTTTGTTATCCCACATACTTCTACAACAGCGTCGTGTGCCCCCCCCCCCCAATCCCGGCTGCTATCGACTCGTGCTTAAGATAGTTGGCCTCTGCACTTATCTTGATTCTTCGATTTACCTCCATACTTTTAAGTTTTCAGTTATATATATGTATTTTTTTTTTGTATTTCAGTTGTCACTCTATAAAAGTACAAGTCCACTCCACTAAAAAGTTGAGCTGATGAGATAGACAAAAATAAAAAAAAGCCCAAATATAACTTGGTTTTGGAAAATGGTGCTCAGATTTATTTTTAATAATTTTTTTTAATGAGCAAAAAACAAGTTAATGATCGAGTCGGTTGTGACGTAGGGTCCTCACAACACAGATTCGTAATGTAACCAAATTTAATGCATACGTCTTTGTGAAGTGCCTCGATACAAACTATTTCATTCACCTGATAAGAATAATGAAACACTATTATTCTTATCAGGTGAATGAAATAGTTTGTATAGAGGCACTTCACAAAGACGTATGCATTAAATTTGGTTACATTACGAAAATAGCCTATTGTCAGAATGTATACCGCTGGCACTTTCGTTGTGAGGAGCATACGTCACATCCGTACAGCAATATAAATGTTTTGCTCGAAATACCCGAAACAAAAATCGCTCTTAAAAATCACCTGATTGAAGTACGCCCGTGATATTTGGCAGTTTTAACCTTTGATTTATTTACAACATGTTATAATTTTAGAAAATCGGAGTGGACTTGGGCTTTAAATTATACATTATATTATGAACTAGTATTGTTATTTGAATATTTTGTATTTGATTTTTCAGTAAATGCAGAAATATCTGCCCAAAAAATATTGTCATACTAATTTATCACAGGAATTCCTTTTTAAGTACTTTCTCTATCTCTCGCTATGAAACACATCATTTTGTGTACTAAATTTTAACCCGTTATACACTTCTACTTCTACATAAATTCCACGAAATTATTCCGTAACATGAACAAGAAATGAATATAAAAAGAGATACATGTTCTTAAAATGACTCTGGATATTTATGTAACATAAGTGCCTTTGAAACCGTCATTGACTATCTAGCACCAGTCATGTCACCCCCCCCCCCAAAAAAAAAATACATTCCTGAGTAATTGTGTCACTACAAAAAGGGCAGAAAATCATTTATTGGCATGTAAAGACTACATTTTTCATCTCACCCTGTTTCTAATGTATCACTCATTCCCAGAAATCCGGTTAAATTATCCTCAGATGATGATGAGCCTGACATGAAGGAATGAAGTTTGTCTGAATGAAGAAAACAACAAAACACAAGAGAACAACATTTTGAATGATCTTTATCATTCACTGTATGTTTATTTTTCATTTTTTCAAATGTAAATAATGCTCAAGTATTACATTGCTCGAGTTTCCCTGGATAATGTAATCAAATTCGATTTTTTTTTTCTCCGAGCAACAAGATCATATCAAAAACATATCAATTTAGTTTTTAAAACCATTTTGGACTGCGATAAGCTGAATATTCTTAGTATTTAAAAAAGAGCAAAAATGGGAAGAAAAAAAACTCAGTGGCGGATCCAGGAATTTCTTACCGGGGGGCACCAAATCGCATGGGGTGAAGTATATTAAAAACTATGGAGTGAGGGGTCAGCGGCGAGGGAGCGGAGCGACCAAGCGGGGGTGGGTCTGGGAGGGGGTCAGAACCCCTCCCTGAGTAGGAAGCATTTGCAATTTTAGAACCACATTAGGTGCATTTTCAGGCACTTCCTGGAGTAATATGACGTAAAATTGCTTTCTCCTACCCCCTCCAAGAGTAGGGATCCAGGGGCGGATGATGGGATCTAGCTTTTTGCTAAGGGGGGTTGACCCAATTAATGACGACACGGAGCATCGTCCACGAGCCGCGAAGCGGCGAGGCGATTTTTGTTGTTGTTGATATTTTGAACCCCCGTAAGTGATGTTTTCCTGGCATCTACTGACACAATGGAGACCTTAAAAAGCAGTGCATGATAATAACGTCTTTTTAAATCAAGTAACAGTTCAAGGGGGGTTGACCGAAAGGCGATGCAGAGCATTGTCCACGAGCCGCATAGCGGCGAGGCGATTTTTTGGGGTGCTTCTTTGAACCCCCGTAAGTGATGTTTTCCTGGCATCTATATAATAACACAATGGAGACCATAAAAAGCAGTGCATGATAACGTCTTTTAAATTCAAGTAACAGTTTGAGGGGGGTTCGACCCAATGACGATGCAAAGCATCGTTCACGAGCCGCGAATTCCGAACCGCGTAGCCGCGGGGCGATTTTTGGGGGGCTATTTTGAACCCCCGTAAGTGATATTTTCCTGGCATAGGGTTGCAAAATGGAGACCATAAACAGCAATTCATGATAACGTCTTTTTAAATCAAGTAACAGTTTGAGGGGGTTCGACCCAATGACGATGCAGAGCATCGTCCGCGAGCCTCGAAATCCGAGCCGCGTAGCGGCGAGGCGAATTTTTTGGTTTCCTTTTGAACCCCCGTAAGTGATGTTTTCTTGGCATCTATATACTAACGCAATGGAGACCATAAAAAGCAGTGCATATGATAACGTCTTTTTAAATCAAGTAACAGTTTTAAGGGGGTTCGACCCAATGACGATGCGGAGCATCGACCACGAGCCGCAAAGTCCGAACCGCCTAGCGGCGAGGCGATTTTGGGAGGGGGGCTATTTTGAACCCCCGTAAGTGATGTTTTCCTGGCATCTACTAACACAATGGAGACCATAAACAGCATTTCATGATAACGTCTTTTTAAATCAAGTAACAGTTTAACCCTAATAAGGCCGGGGGCATCATGGCCCCTCCGCGATTTTTCTGATTGTTCGGGAACGCATACGGATGACGCCCCGCCGCTTCATGACTTTATTCTTTCGAGTCTTGCGCATCTTTTAAAACAATTTTTTGAAAATCGGACCTACCGTTACAAAGTCACGTGACCTTTTGTCTTTACATGTCGGCCCGAAAATCGCTCATTTTCGTGATTTGTGTACAAAACATATGGAAATATCATTTTTCCTAAAAGAGATAAAACATTGGTTATTTGGTCTTGTTTAAAGTTTAGGTGTTTGTTTTGGGGTCAAAATAGTTAAATTATAGTTAGAAATGAAATAAAACAACAAAAACAATGAAATACATAAGTTAAAAAAACAATGAAATACATAAGAAATTATCAAAACAAGAGATAACATAAGAAATAACCTAGCTTTCCAAATTTTTTTCGTATTATTATTCCAAATGGTCTAACAAATATATGTAGTGGAAAAGAAAGCTTAAATATGAAGAATATATGATTTATGGGTAAAAATATGAATTTTGGACCTTATTTGCATAATTTACCATAAATATGCAAATGAGTAATTTTTCGAAAAATTGAAATTGCTATAGTATTCTATACACTTCACTTGACATGCATGCAAATTTTCGCGGCGATCGGCCGTTTCACGGCCGAGATCTTAGGGGGCCATAATGGCCCCCCCGTACTAAGAACTCAAATAGCCCGGCCTTATTAGGGTTAAGGGGGGTTTGACCCGATGACGATGCAGATACTATGTGGGTCTGGACACATAATGGCGTTTTTCTATTCACATCACATTTTCACTTGGCAGCCCAAGGGGGGTTAACCCTAACCCTCCCCATCCCCATAGATCCGCCACTTGGATCTTTCGCAAACTGGAAGCAATAAGCATTACATGTAGGCGATGGAAAAAAGTGCTTGCGAAACGGATAGAAACTTTGTGGTAGGCTCTTCACGGCCACAGGGATGACAGAAAATAATATGACAATGAAACCAGCAACTGTGGCAGGATTAATGGCGGGGACAATCTGCATGCTGAAAGAGCACTTAGAATAGGTATATCGGAAAATTAATTCAAGACTAAGTTATAAGTTATAAGTTAGAAGTTATAAAGGAGATAACATCTTTGGTACTAGTCATGTTCGACTTCAAATTGCATGCCCCCCCCCGCCCCTTTCCCGGTAAAAAAAAAACACCTTCTTATAATATCATCCCCCTTTCTTTCTTTTCCCCCTCTCATTATTCTCCTTTTCCCCCTTTTCTCTCCTCCGTCTTTCCCCCTTTCTTCTTTTTCCGCCTTTTCTCTCCTCTCTCTTTCCCTTTCCCTCTCCTTTTTCTCCCCTTTTCTTTCCTCCCTCTTTTCTTCTTCTTTCTCTCTTCCCTTTTTTTCTTTTTCCTCTCCTTTTTCTTTCCCCCTCCTTTTTCTCCTTTTCTTTTTTTTGGCCGGGGGGCACGTGCCCCCTGTGCCCCCCTGGATCCGCCACTGAAACTACAAAGACCATATTGGACTTTTGAAAAGGTTCGCATTCTGAGTATTTCAAAAAGTAGCTAAAAATTCGATGGGACTTATATTGTATAATGTAAAAAAAAACAAAACGGAGTGAAAAGGAAAAATATATTGGAAAATTAAGTCTTACCACCGTTAGCTTGTTTTACAGAAGTCACCCAAGGAATGAAACTCCATTGATGTATATCTGCTTTCTTCTTCTGCTCTGCTGATCGTATCTCACTTTCTAGCTGAATTTTAGTTCTCAGCTTACAGGTCTCACGCTCAAGTTGCTCCATAAGCTGTTCAGTATCTTCAAGCTCCTTCTTCCAACTTAATTCTATTGACCGTTTGTCCTTCTCAAATCGCGCTCTGTCTCCCTTTCTTCCTTTCTTTAACTCTTCAACTTGCTGCCTTAGAGTCGACTCATTTCGTTCTTTCTCCCCTGCGATTTCCGTCAAAGTGTCTACGCGTTGTTGCTTAGACTCGAGTTTCTTCGTCATTTCTGCTGCCAAAGAGCGCTTCTCTTTCTCTCCTCTTGCCCTGTCTTCTTTTCTTCCTTTCTTTAACTCTTCCACTTGCTGTCTCAGAGTCACCTCATTTCCTTCTTTTTCCCCTACGATTTCTGTCAAAGTTTCTACGTGTTGTTGCTTAAACTCGAGTTTCTTCGTCATTTCTGCTGCCAAAAACGCTTCTCGTTTTCACCTCTTGCTTTGTCTTGCTCTCTTCCTTGCTTTAATTCTTCAAATTGCTGTTTCAGAGTCTTCTCGTTTCGCTTGTTCTCCTCTAGCATTACTGTCAAAGTGCCTACACGTTGTTGCTTAGACTCCAATATCTTCGTTATTTCCTCCTTTTCGGTCTGAAGTCGCTCAATCTGACGTCTTGCCGTCTCTTTTGTCTTCCGTAAGTTTTCTGCTATTGTGCGGATGTGCAGCTCTTTTGATTTTAGTTTCTCCTCCAGCTTTAGCTCTCTTTGTTTGTACATCTCCATAGCGTGTTTTGCTTTCTTCTCATTTTCTGTCATAGCGATTTCACTTTTTCGACGCCTTTCTTGTTCAACCTTCATTGTATTTTTTAGGCGTGCATTTTCACTGACTAGGCTTTCGCAACTTGCACGTAACTCGTTGAGTGACTGCTCTAAGTTTATAATTCTTCTTTGAAGTAAATTCTTTTCTTCTTCTCGCTCTCTGATTTCTTCTTCGTGCTTCTCCACTGCTTCTCTTCCTGGTTTACTCTCTTGCTCACGACTCTTAAGTAATGACGGATTGCTGTATAGCATCACTGCGTCAGCTTCACAGAGGCATCCATGTAGGAGATCAAGCCACTGCAACCGTTCCCCATCTGAGAAATCGTCATTATGGTAAGGTACCTCATAGATGTCAATGGTGCTGCGTTTCTTTAGTTCCTGTTTTGCCCGCTCAATGGATACACTTCCAGAAAAGACGCAGCAGAGAGGGTCGCGACCTATACATTCCAAAAATACTCAGTTTTATTAGAGAGTACACTCAAAGTTATGATCATTGAATGGCTTCTATTTACTACACATACATCAACCAATCAATTTTTGGTACTAATTATTAGTAGTATTATTATCATTATTATTATAATTATTTTTTTTTTTTGTTTTTGTTTTTGTTTTTGTTTTTTTTTTGGGGGGGGGGCTATTTGGACACCAGAAAATTGAGATAATCTGCAATGCTCCGTTCATTCCTGTTCTTTTGTTTTTCTTCTTTTTTTCTCATTGACTTCGTTGTTGGGCATACAATAAAATTAGTAATCTGTGTCCCGTAACTAGAATATGGATATCAAGCACAATATTTATATTTATATACAAGCAGATAAGAGGAAGATATTATTCTACTTTATGCTAATTTATGTTTCATCGAAATATAACGTCATAATCGTTTCATAAGTTTTATGTTCAAATTGTTGGCTGTGGATTGTCAGATTATGGCATTGTGTCTCACACGTATAGGTCTATGGTCAGATGATTGAAGTCAACCATGTCAACACGGGGGCAGGGTAGATATGTTGAGGGAATGGTACATAATACAAACTATGCTTCTTTAACATTGTTAAATGAGGACATGATATGATATGTGCATGCACATCAAATCTATTTATTTTAATGAAATATTTTAATGGATGCTATATGATTATTATTTTAATGAGGAAATATTGTAATCATATAGACTTAGTATGTAATATAGGCCTGCATAACAACAGGTAAGAATCAAAATACAATTCACTTAGGAAGGAAAGGGTTTTAAAATTGATTGGACGAAGGGCATGTTAGTGTCTACGATGTCAACGTGATCGGAATTAATGAGGTGCTTGATAATATGACAAAATGGAATATATATAACAAAAGATAAGTACTTGATGTCAAGGTTATATTGCTTGTAGAAATGTGCATATAATACAACATGAATACTTGTTGTTCCTCGATTGTTTCATGTATTAGGCAAAACTGATGAAAGATTATTCTGTAGCAGGTTTCATTGTCGTTAGATACTTACCCATTAAATAGCAGAGAACGTAACACAGATCATCATACATTTAAACACAATTTGACCATCCTGCATATATACAAGTTTCATGCGTGAACGTAAACTGGCTCGTAATGTTGTTTAAATATTCATCTATTTTTTATCTATTCTTTTAATCAATTCGGTGGTGTATATCACGGCATTGTATTGTATATGATGCGTATCACCAGTGTAGTTTTTTTTATAAATAATTCCCAATATTTAAATTAAGATACACCTTCGTTTGTCTTCAGTATGTTGTCCTACCTACCATTAACGATTAGAAGCAAACTCACCTGTAACCCTCTGTATTAACTCGATCCATTGTTGGTAACGTTGAACACATCTCATGCTGAAGATAAAAACGAGAAAATGCACTGATTCAGAATCATTATTATCCACGTGGTGATGATCAAAGGGTTAATGATAATAAAATTTCAACCCGCCCCCTACCTACAGCCACCTCAACAAAAAGAAAGTGTATGTATTTCTTATGCACTACACCGATTATAATAATCGCTCTTATTGTTCTAACATGCAAACCTTCTGCATATCAAAATGAGCTTTTTTCCCGCTCTGTCGCTACGCTCCATCGAATGTTAAAATATGCAGTGTTGGTTGGCACTAGAAACATTATGTGTAGAATAGGTTTCGGACAATGGAGCAGGTTCTTCCATTTATCAATTGATGGGGAAAGACAATAAATAATTTTTAGTAAAGCTTTCACTTGTAACAAATGCGGTTTCGCCCTTCTTTTCGTATTGCATGTCTAATGGAAGCTCATGATCTACAAAAAAGTGAAACTCGTCATATGTTTTCCCTAAAAAATACATATGTGACCACAAGCAGATATTTGAAATTAAATAAGTTTTATGGACATGCTACAATCGCCTATTTTTAAGACTTAATTATTGTATACAACATATCTGAAATATTTGTTTCAGAGTTCCTAAGGTCAAAACCTCTCCACTTATATATATATATATATATATATATATATATATATATAGTTATATTTTGTATAGAATTGCTCCTATAAAAAGATGCTACGATTCTTACGTTACCCACCCAACAAATACAAAGGGAAACAAAGGCATGTGTTGCATATACACTGTCTTCCAGAGGCGTTACATGCGAAGGCAATTATGTTGCCCATCATTAAAATGATAAAGGGGAGGGCTAAACCGTCGATCTGTCCCCTTTGCAGTATAACGAATACCTCTTATCACAGCAGTTAGTTTATTTGTTTAAAGTACTAATAATCGAGTTTGACCAACTCAATGAGCACACTCTCAAGGCAGAATGAAATAAAGAAAACGACGTATAAGGGTGATGATGTTTATAACAATATTGCTTTATCTTTGGCTCTTGAAAGGACAAATTTAACATTCGAAATATTCATTCTCGGTCACTACGCTCTCTCGCAAACCAAGTGGTGCAGTACTTATTGTACATTACAAACCCTCGCTCAAAAGGCCCCCCAAGTCGAGGTTGGGAGCAAGCGCTAATCTTTGCAAAAGGATGTAGACATTTTTATTTCTCGTACCCCTCACTAGAAAAGATGCTATAATTTCCCTCGTGTCCCCCTCCCCCTCCCCCTTCCCCCATCACCCCCATACAAAAAAGGTTGGAAAAATTGCAAGAGCTCTAAAATACAAATTTGTATGATTAATTTATTTGTATGTGTTTAAATAAATCTAACTTGGGCGCTACGTCACGTTCTCGAGCATATTTTTAAAACAAAATATTTCCCAAAACAACCCACTTTACGCCAAGGCCCTGGAATTGTGCAATTAGGGCTTTATGTTTAAAGGGAGAACGGTAAACTCGTGTCTGACGCCCGACAGGCGTAACAACATTAGTGTACATATCATCGTTCACTGTAATGAAGGGGGTAGCTAGGGCACGATAAATTTCGCCACCCCTCTCACAAGACACAAATCTTTATTTGGCTGTAATCTCTACTTACTGAGGATGGCATATGCTCAATCTCATATACATCATTTCGAAGTAGGTTGTGATTTGTCTCCGTGCTCTGTGTGTAAATGTAGTCTTGATTTAAATTTATTACAATGCCGTAGAAGCGTGTGAGGTTATTTTTTTTCTCGCTCGGTCGTACTGTAAAAAGGTGTCTTTTTAGACATGTTCTGACTCATGTAATTTGAGATTCTGAATATTGTCTTCATTGGGTGTTCGTTTAAAAAATGCTCAAGAAATGTGTGATTCAAAGTCCATTAAGTCCCATTAGGCGTGTGGAAGTTATTCTTGGCTGTGCTCCTCTTCTACATTCCAACTTTAATCTACTCTTCTACCGTCGCATGTGTAATACGTGATTAAAACAGCAGTGGATACAGGTATGCATAAAGGATTGTGAATTGTGTTTCTTTCATTTAAAATATTCAAACGTTGCTCTTTGGAATTATTATTATTTAAGAAAGCTAATAGTTTTCCTTGTTATGGCTGGCCAGGGGTTCGGGTATATGCAAAAAGTAAGCGTAGCTACTTTTCGGAGTTTAAAAACATGTCAAAAGTCTGGAATGTTTTCGAAGTGCCTGAACATAATATATATATACACAGAGGGTACAAACTGTAATTGTTAGTAACGGGCATTTAATAACTTCCTCCTCCTTACCCCCACCTCTCTTTCTCTCTCTTTCTCTCTTTCTCCCTCTCTCTCTCTCTCTCCGTTTCTTCTTGTTCTCTCTATATCTCTCTCCATTTCCTCGTTATCATTTCATGCTCGGTACATCAATATTCATAGTTAAGTTTGTTTGCGTATCTTTTTTCAGTATCCCATCCCATTCCCTTTTCAACCCACTCACTTGTCTCTTTCTCTCATATGCTGCCTCTCCCTCGCCACCCCCACCCGTCTCTCTTTCTCTCATTCTTTATCTCCTTCGTCAACATTGCAATGAGGATGACATAATATTAGCATGTTTGTTACGAATCGTCTTAGTTACGTAGTGGTATGATGAACAAGGAAAATAAATAATCATAAGAGATGTTCAATTTATCGCAGATCATGTGGAATAAGAAAAATAATGCAGACCTCCATCATGTTCCCAATGGGGATCATATAGCATATTATATTTAGCATGTTTGTTACAATCCTTCAAAAAAAAAAATAATAAGTTCACATATTGACTGTTCATACCCTTACCAGAATATAACCATACTACTGGAAATGTTAGTATATTGTTCTCGTATCGTTTTGGGTTGGTAGTATGGAGAACAAGAACATCGAAAAAAAAAGTCTTAAGAGATAGCCAATTTATCGCAGATCGTAATATCATGGAACAAGAAAAATCCTGTAGGACTACAACTTATTGTTCATAATTTTAATTTCAAAATTAGTTTCTGGTCAGGGCTTACACTTTTGTTTTCATTATTGTTTATTTAATGTAAATATTCACTTATTGAAATTTAATTTAATTTGTATTCAATTTCCATTTTATTTCCTTTTTTAGGGGGACTTTTGTTGTTTATTAGCATTTGTGTAGAACCTAATTATTATTGTGCCATATCCTCTTTCTGCTCGTTCCATTGCACTTTCCAGGTATTTCGATAGTCCTACATGATATAACAAACTTCGAAAATAGTAATCGGACAGTGCCCTTTAATTATATGTTTATAACAGTATCAGCATTGTAATTATTGATATACTAATGTTCGTATATGTTGCAGTGTGTTCTAAAACTGCCGCATCGGGCATGGTTTAACAATGTAGCCAGTTATACAAATATGAGATGCAGGCCCTATTAGTGGTATCAGTGTCTGTGATATGGTATAACAATGAAGCCCTAACAAAATTGCGCTTCAAAATGATCATGGAGTGCCTCAAAAAATATATGAATCTTTGAGTGACTGGTTATACCATACTCATTTTTCCCGGTAGACTGTAGTGTTATAAAAAACCATGGGGAAAACGTTTTTGAAATTTCGATGTCCAATCATAAATATCTTAATAATCGGACTGGCGATCGGCTTGTAAAAGTCATGGGGTTCCTGACTGACCTAAAGGTTTATAATTATGATTGCAGCATGAGCTAAATCCAGGATTTTGTTTAGAATCTGAGGCAAAGATACCCATTCCCTTTAAAAGTGAGTTCCAAGAACTTGTCGGACAAGTACTTGATGTTGAAGTATTTCCTTCTTTCGTAAAAGAGAGAAGAATTAGAACATTCTCATCAGAATCCCCAAATTCTTGTTGAATGTAAACTCTGAACTTGAGAATGTTGCAAAGTTGAATTTTGCGAATAGACTGTCACTGAACTTGGACTAAACTAATTTCATGTGTTTTAGTAATTAAATATCCGATTTACCTGGAGATATCTATTTCAACAATGTCAAAATTAAGAAGGCACAATCGACCAAGTTTCTTGGCCTGTTTATTGATGATGGAATGACCTGGATAATACATACAAATTATATGTGTTCATTACTATCAAGAAATGATGGTGTGATATACAAACTGAAATCTTTGCTTCCATTATATGTATTGCAAATGTTGTACTTCACTTAGATGTTGCCCTACATAACGCGGTTAAACTGTGAATTAATGAAAATTTCTAGGTGGTTTAAATCTAATAAATTGTCATTAAATCTTAGTAAAACAAATTTCATTTATTTTAAAAAGACTAACGTACATGATATAAAAAAATTGTATTATTGAGATTGATGGATTTGCCTCTCATTGAAAAACAATCTGTAATTTTTTTAGGAGTCACTATTGATTCTCATCTCAGTTTTTAATAATGAGCATATACTTAATATACATACATCAGTATCGAGGAATATTGGAATACTGTATAAGTTAAAACGATTTCTTTCTGAAAGATCTAACAAGAATTAATTCCTTATTTTTACTTCAAAAGAGAGCGATTCGCTTGATCACTAACTCAAATTATATATCACACACAGAACCTTTATTTCATCGTTTAAAAACATTAAAAATACAAGATATTCACATTTTTCAGAAAAGTATTTGTATGTATAAATATTCTCATAATCAACTACCATCCCTATTTCACAACATTTACAGTTTAAACTCAAACATTCACACATATCCCACCCGTTGTTTAACAAATTATCACTTAGAAAATCCTAAAATACTTTTAGCCCAAAAGTCAGTAAGACATCATGGACCAGATGTTTGGAACTCCTTACCAAATTTAATGAGGCATTGTTCATCTCTCTATTCTTTTAAAGCATCTCTTAAAAAAACTCTCATATCGAAGTATCTACATAACTGATTTCAACATGCTGTAGGCAATTATCATTGATATCTCAAATTTTGGTCACATTGCAACTCATTTTTGGAAATTTTGTTTTCTATTTCGTATTCTTGGAAATATTTATTGAAATGGCTACATTTGTTTTAACTCCACCATACAATATAAAGCTACATGCACACGTTACACACACATACAAACACACACGCTCGCGCGCACATGCACACACACACACACACACACACACATAATATACACTTACACAACACACTCACACACCCATACACAAATGTTTAAACACTTTTTCATTATAAGTTTTACCTTAAGATTTTTTTTTTTTTTGAGGCCGCCATCCTCGTCAAGCATCGCTTATGATTGCGGTCTCCTGTACTTTTTTCTACAAACAGTTAGGATAATACTTCAAATTTATGATAATATGTTATGGAAATATTAAGTTTCGTTATTTTATGTACACATGTAAAAAAAGATGTTTAAAAAAAAATTATTTTGACATGAAGTAATTATTGTTTGTATATGTTGTGTTATACCTTACATTTATATGTTCTTTGTAATTCTGTTATATTATATTTGGAAAAATGCAGAAAAAAAATCAAATCAAATTGAAACTCCAACTGGACAAAATTCTGGTTGTTCAACAAAGAGCAATACGTACAATTTGCAATGTACCTATTCGTACTCACTCGAGCCCTCTCTTCTTTGATACTGAAGTACTGAGAGTTCAAGATATCTTAAATTTATAACAAGGCTGCCTCATGTTTCAGCTGAATAACAACGAACTGTTCCAGGCACTATCATATTTGTTTAAGAAAAGAAATCAAGTTCACGACTATCCTACCCGACAGGCGTTTTCCTATCACGTTCCTAGAACGAGAACACGCTTTGCTAAAAACAAATACCTTAACTCTTATCCTGCCATGATAAATACAGCCCAGTGCCACAGGGCTAATCCCCATTGTGCCAAGCCACAAATCCCCCCTGTGCCAAGTTTATTTTGAGATAATCTGATCAATAGCGCGTGCGAAGCACTCAGCACAGTACAATGAGCAATGAACAATATCTGCTATTACGAATGCGAGCAAGCATGCATAAAGCAGCAAAGCTGTGGCTTGCTCGCGTGAATTAAGCAGCCAATCGATAGCGCGCTCGCGTGTACAAAGCACTATAACGGTAGCGTGCATGCGGCCTTATGGCAGGATATGAGTTAATATAATTCTACAGGTCCCAAGCTCTGGAATTCTCTCGATTCTGTGATTAAAAGGTCTGTAAGTGTTCATGTATTCAGGAGAAAATTGAAATGTCATTATTGGAATACATATTGTCATTCCTCATTCCTGAATATATTTGTTTTCAAGCGGTATACTTTTGATTACAATGAGTAAATAACGGTATGGCCATGGCAACTATGTACATAGTTTACTCATATTGTGAACAGACTACATTGTACTATTGTTTCAATAACCTGCAGATACATTCCCTTTTCTTTCCCTTGTCTTTTGTAGTTAACTGTGAGTATCGGTTCATGTATCCCTGTAATCTTTTTTCTCTGTTTTAGCGTGTATTTGTATTTTGTAAACCTAACTTTAGTTAAATATGCCATTTGTAGTTTAAGGAGCATATCCACAAAAAGCTCTGTTTTTTCCATAGGCTCCGCCACTATTTATCTGAGGTTCAACTAAAGGACAGTTTTCTGAATAGTTTATACCGGTATTGTATGTATATGTATATTACAATCATTTTTCAATATGTCGTTACACTCTTTGTAAAACGAGATATTTAGTCAGGTGGCTTTAATTTTAGTCACGTACACGCGAGTCGGGGGAATACGGTGGAATCATAACCCACAGCGCCATCTAGCGACACCAGAGTTTAATCGTATAGTTATGATAATGTATGACAATAAATACACCTTAAATTTAAATAATTATAATCATTTTCAATATCAGTCATTATAAATTGATATGTGCAAATGTTGGTTAATCTTACGTACCCGTCTTTCTCATATTATTTTCCCTCCTTCGTGTCTACCATCACGTCCTATCCCTCAAACACACACAGTACACGCGACTCCACATTCAAACACACACTGTCTTTCTCTCTATCTCTCTCTCTCTCTTTCTCTCTACCTCTCTTCCTATTCCTCCTCACTAATTGCCTTTTTATTTATTTTATTTCATATGAGCTGCAGGAGGTGCTGTCTGTGAGTTAAGGGGAGTAAGATATTGAGTAAATATGAAATTGATTTTGAATCTTTGGAACACATTAAATTGAAATTGGAAACTATTTTTTGTCTAAGTTTATTTGCCTTGTCATATAATTCTATAGGGAAAACATATTGCTTGTCACAGGGTTGACTGACTTCTTGGCATTCAGAAGTCTTATTTGTGGGGGAAAACCTCTAGGGTTCTTTCTTTCTCCCCCCCCTCTCTCTCTCTCTCTCTCTCTCTTTGTTTCGTTTTCTCTTTATATATATACACACACACACATATATATATACATATATATATATCAGTCAGTTGGTTCACCACATATTCTTATTCTCGGTTATCCTTCTCTCTTATACTTCGCCCCATCAAGTCATTATCTTATTATGTTATAGAACTCTGAAATAAAACCAACCCCCTTTGCATGAATCGTGGAATTATTTAAATCCTTTATCTAAAAATCTTTTAACCAAATTTGACACTCTACTTTTACTACTACTATTTGCATAAGCCAGTTCATTTTATTTCATTTATTTATTTAACCACGGTAACTCTCTCAGCCTAAACGGCTGTTTTTCAAAAAGTCCGTGTTCTATATTAAAGTATTAACCATCAATATGACGAGCGTAAAGAAATAAATGTTCGTCTATTCAATATTTGTTTTTAACAGATTAAAACATTTGGAAAGTTCCTTGCTTTCTCATTGTTAACACCACATCTATATACAGCCAAATGATTTTCTGCTCATGAGACAACTGTTTATAATATAACATATCTACATTGTCTACATCTAATTCTTCTTTTATCGTTTCATGTCCCACATTATTATTTCGATATAAATATTTTAGGAACAGAACGATTGTTCATTTAAAATATGTATGAGAACGAAGTTTTATGAGAGATATTCTTAAAATGAAGCCATTTTATAATTTGGTTTCAATTTTTTTTTTCATTCATTCGAAATATCTAAGACATGAGAGGAAATTGACTCAGTCTTTCTGAAAGTCACATGCTCAGCTCACGTGGGTATATGAAACTACAGACACACACACGCACACACACACACGCCAACACCCACATTTACGCACCCACGACCACGCACATATATACGCGGCGTGTCAGTTTAATCCGAACTCTTGGCATATTTTCAATTTGAAGAGTTCACTTTAATTGTTTTTTCTGTTGTGATATTCTTCCAAAATGACTTAATAAAGGGTTGTGACGTTCCATCTGGACTTCGCGTCTTATCACGTTGCCAGGTTAACGAAGTTACGGAAAAGAGCGAGGAAGCTAACAAATGATTTTTACCTTTACCAGAGCTGAACATTCTCTTTCAGTCGTTTCTGGTCAAAAGCTGATTCATTTAG
This sequence comes from Mesocentrotus franciscanus, assembly GCA_037976565.1. NCBI lineage: Eukaryota > Metazoa > Echinodermata > Echinoidea > Camarodonta > Strongylocentrotidae > Mesocentrotus > Mesocentrotus franciscanus. The sequence continues at coordinate 26,176,473 of CP137667.1, read as the reverse complement.
TATTAGCTCGCCTGGTTTCTTTGTGTCTCCGTCTAATTTTCCAAAGAAAGATTTTCTAACATCAATCGGCCAGCACCCAGTTCCATAAAAGACAATTCCACGTAGTTTATATGTTATTGAGGTGTAGAGGTGTCGTGGTCGAGGTCGAGGTCGTGGTCGAGTCGTGGTGTCGTGGTGTCGTGGTCGAGTGGATACGTCGCCAGACTGTCGATCACAAGGTCCGCGGTTCGATTCCCGCCGCGGCACTAATGTCCTTTGGCAAGACATTGATCTACATTTGCCACACTCCACCCAGGTGAAGTAAATGGGGACCTGGTAGGAATTTATTCCTTGAAACGCAGAGCGCGTAACAGCTGTACTGCTAAAGCCAGGGTAATTATGCTGCATTATTGTAGAGCGCTTAGAGACTTCTGATAAAGTAAGTGTTAGGCGCTATATAAGCAAATATAATTATTACATAATTCGAAATAACGCTATTTACTGTATATTACCATACTGTTTACATTACACAAAAACAATGTGGTACTCAGCGGACAATAAATTCGACATGTCATTAAAAAGGAGAACAAATGAATAATATGTATAACCTACACCACTAAAGTGACACGTATACAAGGGAAATCAAAGACCAATATCAAATGAGACCGAGTACAAGTAGAAAGACTGGTCAAATGATTCGACAAGGTTGGACAAAGCGGCATTACTACCGAAAGACAACTAAACAACCGTAATATTTAGATAAAAGTAGTAGTAGGTGGAAAAATGCATTGAAAAACGAGACAAACAAAAATACTAAAGAAATAATGATATACGCATACTAATAAACTTATGTAATGTTTATGATTGTTCGTTTATTTCATGCGTTTTTCTTTAATGTATTTTATGTATTTATTTATTTTTCTATCTATGTCACAATGACGGTAGAAACATTTGTAACAGCGACCTTTACAGCTTGTTTATTAAGATGATCTTAATCTTCTCATTCGGATGTGTTTATTGCAAAGGTTTAATAATTATAATTCTATTTAACAAAAAATATTAAACATCGAATTTGACGACATGGATTATCAATCCTGATAGTCGTGGTAGAACTTAAATAGGTTACAGTATTAAAACAACGAATTGTAATTGCTACGCTTCTAATGTCTGATTGTTGAATTGATAAACTAATTACAAATCTAACTTCTATAATCTCTCGCCAAAAAGAAATTCATGTGTACCCTCAACAACATCAAGCCCTTAATCCATTTGAGTAGTATAATTCAGTGCAACTGGGACTTGATATTTCAATCACTTTGGAGGCACATCACATGCTTTTAATTAAAGCGCGTTTTCTTTACTCAGTTATGACCTCCCTGTGATGCGCTTTTTGTCCAGAAATTTATTTGAGCTGTAAATAAAGTGTTTCCAAGCTGAAGCGTCTGGTTACTTAAATGCAAACTTTTCCACATTACTTTGGAAACGCTATAAGGATTAAGTTTATTGTGTTTTGGTCATAATCCAAGTATAGAGACGTAGTGTACGTCGGAAATTCGTGCCAAATAAAAACTGTTAGATTTAAAGCGCGAAACTTCTCCTTTTTATATTTTCGTGGTGGGCGTCATCTTATGGTAGCATGCGTACTTTAAATTGGATATATATTTATATATGTGTATATACATAGATAAAACAAGAAAAAAACAATGTTATTCTGTGAAAATTTGCGTTTTTGTCCATAGGGCCCCACAATATTCAAAGCTACTACCATTTTAGATGTAAATGGGACGAATGGTCTCTAATTTAGCCCTCAAACTAATGTTATGAACCATAGATTGTTGTGTTTTTTATGTTGTTGAATGTATGGGTCGACAATTTCAGTGACGTACGGGCAAGGCAGTTTATGAACATACTTTCATCCTACGGAATGAAGCAGCTTGTACGAGAAGGGACTCATCTACATGGCCATACACTTGATTTGCTCATTACTCGGGATTCAGCCACTCCTGTTTCTGATGTATCTGTTATCCTAGGAGTATCTGACCACCATGCTGTCCAGTGTAACCTTGATCTAAGAAAGCCATCCCCTTCTCGAAGGACTGTCACAACTCGCCCTCTACGATCAATGAACAGAGAACAATTCCGATCTGGGGTCTATCAATCTTTGTCAGAAATTGACACTGAGGATAGCAGCATCTCTTCGTCTATCGAAAGATATGATCTCTCTCTCTCACCAGTCTTCTTGATAAGCTAGCACCTAAAAAGGACAAGAATTGTTACTATCAAACCTTCGAGTCCATGGATGACTGAGAAAATTCATGCTGCTAAGTGCCTTAGAAGACGCCTTGAGCGCAAGTGGAAGAGTACTAGAAGTGAAGAAGACCGCAAATTATACATGACACAACGTCAGGTTGTTTCCCAAGAAATTGAAAAGGCAAAAACCGAATAATACTCAGAGTGGGTTGGAGAATGCGAAGGAAACCAAAGACGCCTTTTCACTGTTGTAGACACTCTGCTGCACCAAAAGAAGGAAACTGTTCTTCCGGATGCTTCATCTGACCAAATACTGGCTGATAACTTTTGTCAGTTTTTCTTCAACAAGGTCACCAAGATCCGTGATGACATTGATGCCGAGCTTTCGTCTGGACAGTGTGTACGGCATTGTGAGTTATCATCTGTTCCGGTTTTGACTGATTTCGCCCAAACTTCTATTAGTGAGATCAAGAGGGTTGTCATGAGTTCTCCAACATCATCATGTGAGCTAGATCCAATTCCTACTGCCCTTCTAAAAGAATGCATTGACGACTTTGCGCCATATATTACAGACTTTGTTAATAAGTCTCTTCGATGTTCTAACTTTCCAGCTTCAATGCAACAGGCTCTCGTGAAGCCTCTCCTGAAAAAAAGAAATCTTGACAGGCAAGGCTTTGCGAGTTATCGACCTGTGGCAAATCTAAGCTTCCTATCGAAGGTTATCGAACGCATTGTATCCATTCGTCTTCAGTCCTTCTTGAATGACAATAACCTTCAAGACAACTTCCAATCAGCTTACAGAGAAAAACACAGTGTTGAGACTGCCCTCTTACGAGTGCAAAATGATATCATCACCGTCAGTGGAAAAGTAACTGGGCTGATTTTGCTCGATCTGAGTAGTGCGTTTGACACTGTTGACCATGTTATACTCCTAGAGAGACTTCAGTATATGGGCATTTGTGGACAGGCTCACCAGTGGTTAACATCTTGTCTCTCAAACAGATCGCAGAGAGTTTTTGTACGCAGTGCCGTCTCTAAGACAGTACATCTTGGGTTCTTTGTGCCCCAGGGATCGGTACTTAAGCCACAACTCTTCAACATTTACACTCTTCCCCTTCATGATATCATCAAGAGGCATAATCCCAATCACCATATGTATGCTGATGACACGCAGATATACTTTTCGTGTTCTCCCACGCAAGGGGAAGTTGATGCGTGGATTGCTCGTGTTGAAGCCTGTATAAGTGGCATTAGGAATTGGATGAAGGAGAATTTAATACTTAAAGCTCAATGACGAAAAATCTCAGTTTGTTATGCTGGGTTCAAAGCAGCAACTCACCAAGTTGGTAACCCCCAATCTGAATATTGGTTCGTCATTAATTACTCCTGTGAAGAAAGTTCGAAATCTTGGAGTTATTTTTGACTCCGATATGACCATGGAGACGCAAGTATCATCGTGTGTTAAACTCGCGATCCATAGTCCCCGCAATCTCCGTGCTAATCGCAAGTATCTCACCACAAAGGCAGTTGAGCAGCTTGTGCATGCATTTGTAACATCCCGCATCGATTGTTGTAACTCTTTACTTTATGGCATCCCCATGTCTCAAGTTAAGAGGATCCAACTTGTTCAGAATGCTGCTGCCCGTCTAGTAACATATACACGCAAGTCCTCCCACATCACACCAGTCCTTAAATCCCTGCATTGGCTTCCTGTTGAACATCGTCTCACCTACAAAATCCTTCTGATCACATACCGTGCCTTGAAGTTCTCCTCGCCACAGTACATCTCTTCTCTACTCCACTTTCGCAAGCCTGGTCGTTCTGGTCTCCGTTCTTCGAATACACCAACTCTGATCATCCCTAAAACCAGACGATCATGGGGAGATCGAGCATTTGCCTCAGCAGCTCCCCGATTGTGGAACAGTCTCCCAAACACACCAAAGGACTGTAAATCAGTAGACCATTTCAAGGCCAGTTTAAAAACTTATTTAATGGCCAAGTTTAACTAATTACATCCTTTTCACCACGTAAAATGTAATGTAAGCATAATTGTATCTAAGTATAGTTTATATGTAGCTCATTGTAAGCGCCTTGAGCACCCTCTGGGTGGATATGTTGCGCATTATAAATGTCTTTATTATCATTATTATTCTGCGTAGAAGCAAATTGGATTCCTATTTTCGTATTCAGAGAGTCCTGACAGGTTAGTATATCATATTGCATATATACATTGGCACACCTAAGCTGCCGTTTTTTTCATTTCTTCTACCACTTTAACTGAGTTGCTGGAGCCATTACGACTATTCAATATATTTTGCTAGATCTCCGACATCTGTCTCCTGAAGGATAGTCTTCAGTTGGGCCATATTACCACCAGTCCTTGTTTTCCACTGTGCAAAGCAATACCTAGTAGCTCTCTGGTAATCACTGGTAACCCCACGTAGGATGTTGTTGGCTTCGATGTATTCGATGCCAAGACGTGTGCACAGCAATGTGTATTTCTCAGCAGGCATGTGTTTCGACAGCCTTTCGAATGTTCCATCTGATTTGAGATCAAACCTGAGGAATGAAACGATTAAAACGATCTTTGCAACTCTGTGGTGGCACTTCACTTCAAAGGAATGCAGCATTATGGTGAGGATGATAACAATAATTACAATGATAATGATAATAATAATATTAACAATAATTACAACAATAACAATAATCATTATCATGATAATATTTTTAAAGAATGTTTACTAAGGGACACCTCATCATTTGCAATACTGTTAACACTTCCTGAGGGCCCTTCTATTAGTATTACCCAGCAATTGCCAGGTATCAATTTTCACCTGGTTGGAGAGTGGCACAATTAATGTGAACAAATGACTGCCATAGGACCTTAGTGCCGGGCTTGGATTGAAACCCTCAACCCTTGGATTAAAAGTCAAGTGAATGAATCAGTGTACCACTAAACCACCTGATTGTTGGCGGAGGCGGACATAACCCCCTACTTTGCACACTTTTAAGAGTAGTATCCACAACATATGCCTTGTTTGTAGTAAATAAAAACGGATACAAAAAACCTCACTAAATGTAACATTGCCTTTCAGCTTACTAAGTACGCATTTTAAAAATGTATCCTGTTTTCACCAAAAATGGGTACGTACGAATTTACATGTTTGCTAGCATCGTGAAAAGGGTAGCCCGTATTAGTACTTACTTGCTCTTTGAAAATAAAAACCTTTTTGTTTGTAAACTTTGCTGGAAACTAACCCTTTCCTATATCTCATTACAAATATGCAATTTGTGGATCGCTTCTAGAATGTGTATACCTTGAATAACTCCGCAATCGCGAGGGAAATACATTCTTATTTATTAAGATATCAAAGTTTAAGGATTACCTCCTTCATAACCAATTTTAAGTACGACTACACCGGAGCACTGGTCTTGACACCACAATGTGAAATAAACTGTGTAGAAGCAATTGGGAAAGGTTGATACACATCTAAAGAAATATACGAATTCTTGCCGAATATAACAAGCACTCCAGACAAATATATGAACCAAACCTTTCTGTTATTTTTCGGTAATATTTCAAATAAAAGGGCATTTGAAGAAAAATCCATTCCAGGCAACATTTCTCCTGTGACATTCATCCAAACTGACATAAAAAAAGATTGAGAAAGGTTACTGAGTTCTTTTCATTTTCACCAGAACTCGAACTCTTTCAAATACATTATAGATCGGTGACATACCCTGATTGCGTTGACACCTCTGCTGCTTGTAAACTGGCATGCAACGGAAGGAATGCTGCTTCTGCTGCTGCTATTGTTTCCACTGTTGTTTTTGCTGGCGCTCTTGTTGTTGATGTTGCTGTCGTTGACAGTAAAACGGGATTTAAGTATTTAAAATAATTAAAAGTCAAGTCCATTGTGATTAATGTTTTTGGCTGGTCTTAAAGTGATTGTAGCATACAACTTTTAAAAAATAGTATTTATTATATACCTCACTTTAGAAATCTAGCCATCTGATTGTTCAAAATTGGAATCGTGATTGTAGCCATGCCCCGCCTATCAGTCAATAGTCTTTTTAAAAAGTGCCCTCGTACCCACCTACCAGTTAATAGTCTTTTGAAAAGTGCCCTCATACCCGCCTACCCCATTGGTTTACGTGTTAAAACTGTCTTTGTGCGAGCGCGGACACCATATATACAGTGCTTATGTCTGCGAATCCCAAATGATTGAAACTGTCAGTCATTTTTCCAGCGAAGATTAACAGACAGTGTCTCGTGATTTTAGCCATGCCCCGCCTACCAGTCAATAGTCTTTTGAAAAGTGCCCTCGTACCTGTTATGTATATAGAACAACATAATAGACAGTCCAGCTGTAATGCACATACCAATGTAATACACATACCAGCCAGTGACAATAGGACAATAGATGGATACCTGAATAGCATACCATTACCACTATAGGAAGAATGTCACTGCTGTGAGCTTCCAAGCCACTTCACTACCAGCAGCCCAGTAGAACGGGCACTCCCTTAACTCTTAGGTAAAGCACTCATGTTATAGTGTATCAGAGATATATACAACAGTGGCGACGAGGATAATTGGAGTCCATCATGAATTTGGGCCGCATTGAAGAGTATCACCCAGAAGCAAGGGATTTTTCATCCTACATTGAGAGATTTGACCAATTTCTTGAAGCAAATGATGTGCAAGAAGGCAAACGGTGGCAGTATTTTTGAGTGTGATAGGTGCAAAGTCTTGTACACTGTTAAAGAGCCTTGTTAGCCCTGAGCAGCCTTCACGGAAGACTTATTCACAGTTGGTTTCTACCCTCATCTGTCTGCAAAGCCTTTGATAATTGCTGAGAGATTCAAATTTCATCAGCGTAACCAGCTTCCACAAGAATCAGTTTCTGGTTATACTGCTGAATTGAGGCGCTTGTCTAACACATGCGAGGTTGGTACATTTCTGCTAAAAGCCTTAGGGGACAGATTTGTGTGCGGACTTCAGAACCGTGAAATTCAGAAGAAGTTGTTGAGTGAGTTTGATCTCACCTTTCACAAAGCATTATAATATGCATTGGCCATGGAATTGGCTGACAAGAATACACGTGAAATGAAGGGAGAAGCTTTTAGAGAAAGTGGAGTGAGGAAAGTCAGTTCTAGCAGCATCAGATACAGTTCTCGAGCAGAGAAGCAACCAGTGCAAAACACCAGTTCTAAGGTGTAAGGAGATTGTAATCGATGTGTACAGGGGCAACACCCTCCATCAACTTGTAAGTACAAGTCGTACAAATGCAATAACTGTGGAAAGGTTGGACACTTAGCAGCAGTTTGTAGGAGTAAGTCAACCAAATTCGTTGTTTCTGAATTAAGAGAGGAAGACGATTGTGAAATGCGTACCCTTGGGCTGTTCACTGTGTCTGAGAAGTCAAAGGATGATGCACTCAGAGTGACTGTTGAAATTAATGATAGACCATTAGTCAGGGAAGTTGATACTGGTGCGTCAATAAGTGTCATCCCAGCAGACTTGTACCATGAGAAATTGCAGCACATAAGACTGGATAAACCTACCTACAGATTCAAGTCCTACTCAGGGACATGGCCTCTGTTGGGTCAAGCGCAGGTCAAAGTGCAGTATGGTGACAAAATCATGTCTGAGGTCTTGATTGTAGCAGATAGCAAGGACCAGCCAGCAATTCTTGGTAGGAATTGGCTCGAAAGCATCCAACCGAATTGGAGATCGGTGTTCGAAGTTGCACCAGTGAAGGATGAGCCATTTAAAGGAAGTACCCATCATGGACTGTCTGAAATTCAACGAAAACATCAGGCAGTGTTCGAGCCAGGTCTTGGAAGCATGACAAATCACAAGGCTAAGATTAAAGTCAAATATGATGCACAGCCCGGCTTCAATAAAGCAAGACCTGTACATTATGCTTTGAGAGAAAAGGTAGAAGCTGAGCTTGACAAAATTGTTGAACAAGGAGTTCTCATTCCAGTATCACACAGTAATTGGGCTGCTCCGATTGTTGTAGTACCGAAGGCTGACAAGTCAATTCTCATCTGTGGGGATTATAAGACTACTATCAATCCCGTTTTGGATGTCGACAAATACCCCTTACCCAACCCCCAGGATTTTTTCTCAATCCTGGCAGGTGGATGTTATTTCACCAAGCTTGATTTATCGCAGGCATATCAGCAGATGACTCTGGAGGAAGATTCTCGCAAGTATCTGACGATCAACACTCCTCGAGGGCTTTTACAGTATACTCGACTTCCTTTTGGAGTGGCAAGTGCACCTGCTATTTTCCAAGCTGCCATGGAACAAGTTCTACAAGGTCTAGAGGGAGTAGTATGCTTTCTGGATGACATGCTCATTTTAGGGAAGACAGAGTCGGAACATCTCGCAAGCTTGAATACTGTACTTCAGCGCCTTGAACAGAATGGACTTCGACTAAAGCTGCCCAAATGTGAGTTCATGAAAACAATGGTAGAGTACCTAGGTTATGTGGTGGATTCAGATGGATTGCATCCTACTCTAGAGAAGGTTCAAGCTGTGAAAGATGCACCTAGACCAAAGAATGTGCAAGAGCTACGTTCGTACTTGGGCATGCTGCAGTATTACGCAAGATTCCTGCCGAACTTGTCATCAGTGATCCATCCACTCAATGAATTTGTATCTATCAGGACACCATGGAGATGGACTCGTGAATGTGAGAAGGCATTTGACGCTTCTAAAGATGAGTTGGTATCTTCCCAAGTGCTCGCACATTATGATGTAAATCTGCCCTTGGGCCTTGCTTGCGATGCTTCACCATATGGCGTCGGGGCCGTTCATTCACACATCATGCCTAATGGAGAAGAGCGACCAATTGCGTTTGCTTCACGCACACTCACCAGCAGTGAGAGAAACTAGGCTCACCTACAAAAGGAAGCCTTGGCCCTGATCTTTTCAGTGAAAAAGTTTCACCCTTACATCTATGGACGTCAGTTTACACTGATGATGGATCACACGCCACTTGTTACCATATTAGGCCCGAGGTCTGGGGTTCCGACGACAGCAGCAGCTAGAATACAGCGCTGGGCCTTAATCTTGTCTGCATACAGCTATGCTATCAAGTACAAGACCGGTGCACAGCATGTGAATGCAGACGGCATGATTCGACTTCCTATGCAAGTGAATCATCCTAGGGATGAAGAAGAGAGCATTTGTCATTACACTCACCTAAATGCGTTGTCACTGACATCACAAGAGATTGTTACTGCTACAGCTAAGGACCCAGTTCTATCACAAGTGTTGCAGTATACACAGAGAGGATGGCCCAACTCAGTGGATGATGATGGTCTTAAACCATATTTTCATCGCCGACATGAACTGTCAGTGGAGCAAGAAGTTTTAATATGGGGACTAAGAGTTATCATACCAGATTGTCTGCAGACCAAGATGCTGACAGAATTACATGAATGGCACATCGGTATGAGTCGTATGAAGAGTTTGGCTAGAAGTTTCTTCCGGTGGCCAAGAACATTGAATCACTGGCAAGGAATTGTTACACTTGTCTTAATATGAGGAGTCAACCCACTGAAGCGCCACTTCATTCATGGAAATGGCCTTCAAGAGTTTGGGAGCGAGTCCATGCAGATTTTGCAGAGCTAGATGGCCAGCATTTCTTCTTACTAGTTGATGTTTACTTTAAATGGATGGAAGTCTATCCAATGATAACTACAACAACTAGTGCTATGATTGATGTACTACGGCACATATTTGCTACCCATGGACTTCCTGAACACTTTGTATCAGATAATGGACCACAATTCATTTCTGCACAGCTCGCTGAGTTCTTCGAGAAGAATGGGGTGAATCACATTCGAGTTTCACCTTATCATCCTTCTTCTAATAGAGCTGCTCAACGTTGCGTTCAAACCTTGAAGCAGAATCTGAAGGCATACAAGGAGAGTGGTTTGACTACTCAACATCAGATTGCCAATTTTCTCTTCACTTATCGCAATACTCCACATTCCCTAACTGGGCGCACACCTGCTGAATTACTGTCGAAGAGACAACCACGTATCCGCATGAGTCTCATTAAACCTTCCTTGACTGAAACAGTGGGAAAGAAGCAGGCTGCTGCCAAGAGGCGTTCCAGCATTTGTCAGTTTTAACCTGGTCAGCGTGTTATGGTACGTGCATTCAGAGGAAAAAAACAAGTGGGACTATGGAATCATTATGCAAGCTTTGGGACCAGTAAGATATGTTGTTCAAGTTGGTGATAAACAAAAACATATTCCTCTTGATCATATCATAAAAGGACCCATTGATGACCTTCCTACAAACAAACTACATCCGCGGGGAGAATAAACAGAAATCCTGTTCGTGATCGACGTCCATCGAACAGGCTGGATTATAAGTAACTATAGAGAGGAGGAGAATGCATGCATATATTTGTTTTCACTCCAAAAAGGAAATTTAATGCATGCGTTAATTTAATGTTTTTGTTGGATCTCCGAGTGGAGCAGCATATTACTTATTTGACTCACTACCAGGAGGTATCAATATTTTGGGCTAAGATGAAAACTTTGGAAGTCCTCTAAAGGAGAAAATTTAATTTGGACGATATCGTGATGAATCTATGAGATACATGGAATTATGGAAATTATCTTTATTTTGATGATGCTGAACAAACAATGTTCTGCGGAAGGAGTGTTATGTGTATAGAACAACATAGACAGTCCAGCTATAATGCACATACCAATGTAATACACATACCAGCCAGTGACAATAGGACAATAGATGGATACCTGAACAGCATACCATTACCACTATAGGAAGAATGTCACTGCTGTGAGCTTCCAAGCCACTTCACTACCAGCAGCCCAGTAGAAAGGACACTCCCTTAACTCTCAGACATTCATGTTATAGTGTATCAGAGATACAACAGTACCCGCCTATCAGTCAATGGTCTTTTGAAAATTGCCCTTATACCCGCCTAACCCATTGGTTCACGTGTTAAAAATGTCTTTGTGCGAGCGCGGACATCATACAGTACTTTTTGTCTGCGATTCCCAAGTGATTGAAACTTTCAGTCATTTTTCCAGCGAAGATTAACAGACAGTGTCTCAGATTTTCCGTGGTGTTTTAACAAATCTTTACTCAATAAAAGGATAAGGTAAGAATTTTTGGTAGATTTTTGCTTCAATTCGGCATATAATATACATATCGACTGCTTTAAAGGTACCATGTCCCATTTGCAGGCCAAACTGAAAAGATTAAATTCCTAAGGCATTTGAAAGACATTACTAATTTAGAACTTCCCTTTAAAAAAGGGGGCTTGAAAATGTCTTTAAGTGGGAAAAACGACTATTAGTTGTCGAATCGACTTAGGAGCTATAGAGCCAGTAAGTAATAGTCTGATTTTCAGACCATTGTACCGAATGGTCGTACGTTTTATGCTGCGCAAAGACTCAATCGGTTTAATTTTGGCCATTACAAGAAGTGGGTTATTGATGTAGACAAATGCTAATGTACCCTTTACAGCTCATTTTATGTATGTTATTACCAAAGATAGAAAAAGCCAGTCAGTCACTCAATAGTGTCTGACAGTGAAGTCTAGCAAGTAAACGGGTTTCCTTGCATAATTTGAATAGTAGGACAGTGCTAACGTTTACATTTCACAGATAGGACATATTTGACATATTCATAATTCCTGCAAAGTTCTACAGAATTTGATGTTGGCTGCAAAAGGGATATAGTATCTGTAATATTCGAGGACTGGCTGTTTTTATACTTGCTCGCGGGAAAGTTGAATCCGCTGCTATCATCCCGAGGCGCGCCTGGGTGCGGATTCAACTTTCCCGCGAGCAGGTATAAAAACAGCCAGTCCTCTCGTAGCAGTCGATATCTCTATACTATTGCTTTTTTGTTAAACAATATGTTTTTTTCTATTAGTTGAGGTACTGCACTATTCCCAATGCCTGATCTACTTTAGAAACATGTATACACATCACTATATCCTGCTTAAACTGCATTACTCCTTTAAAGAAACGCTCAATTTAAAATTACTTCTTTAATTGAAAGCAAACATAGCAAAGAGTATAAAGAGTAGAAGAAGTAGAAAATGTGTATATTTATCATTTTATGGTTATGGTTGATAAACCCTGTACCACACTGACATTTACTTTTGAATAATGTATATGCCTAATTCATCGTTTATCACGGGCTTTACTCGGAGGCCAATGTGGAATTTGTCTCGTTTGTGCTTATAAAGGATAGTTTATGTTTTAAAAAGATGTCTGTCAGTATTTTGTTTAATATGTCATAATTTTGAACTATGTTTATTTGTCTCACTTTCTTTTAAATTAAATTATATAGGCCTAACTGAAATAGGGTATGATTCATACATATATTTTATTCCTAGAACCCCTTTTGAAATAGGCTCATTAACAGCTATAAAAGGTTATCCTGTCAAAATATAAACGAATCTTAAGCATTGTATTCGTTAAAAGTTTCAAGTTAAAGTGAAATAAATTTGTAATAGTAATCCGCAAAATCAAGATTTGCATTCATGTGTTAGGCCTACATGTGGGTAGCTTATGAAAATATTTTAAACGGGGATCGAAAGTTACTTCAAATGAAACAAGTCGTTTGTTGACATTTGTCAGTCGTAATGAATCTCAGAAGTCAACCAAGATCCACAAGACATTGTCCTAAATTATGGAATTAGAAGACTTTTAGACTTTCCGATCAAAGTTCGTAGCTATTGATCCCTCTATCATACGTACCATCATACACCAAGTTGAAATGAATCAGGGTAGGGTAAGAGGGAGAATCTTCTTGATCCAAGGTGAATTTGAGTATCTTTTGGCTTGCCCCCGACTCGAGTGGCTTCACTTCAAAGGGGAATTGTTTCCTTTCAACGAGGTGCATATCCCTTTGCCTAGTATCTATTTTAGAAGAAGAAATAATTCAATGAAATTCAAGCTCATTTTCTCATTTAAAAAAATGCAAAGCATAATCTGAATCGAAAACATCATCACACACTCTAAATAAAACAAGAATACTTTTTAATGGTATATACATCGCATAATAATGCCTGGTTATATACGAATTGAAAATAAGAAGACGATTATGAGATAGAAAGGGGAAACGTGCGCAATTGCGTTGCAATGCATTGTCTTAGTTTTGTGAATTTAAGAAGGTAAAAGTAATAATTGTTCGTATCAAACGAATGAAATTAGGCGAAAGGATTAGTAGATAGGCCTACTTGAAATAAATTTAAGAATATTTTTTGTTTTGATATGAAAGTTGAGTTTTGACCGAGCAGAACTGTGATTGGACTTTACTAACTCAATAATGCTATCAACATTTTCCTTGCTGAACCATTTATACTCACTGAAAAGTGAGACCCACCCCGTTTTGACGGCAAATCAAAAATTGTGTGTATGTAACAGAAAGAAAGAGTGAGGGGCATGATATTAAATTAAAGTAGTACTGCAATTGTATTAGAATGATATACATGCACTGACACCCATGTGTCTACTTGGAAGACGAAAGAGCATCTCTCGGACTATCTAGAGCAATTTATAAGTCTTTAGCATCTAGGATAGTGGAGATACGAAGAAAGAGAGAAAGGCATTAAAACGGTCCGAAACGACAAAATGGCGCCCGGACGGTCACGCATAAGTTTTCGGAAAAGGAAGAGTTATGTGACCTTGATTGGATACCGGAGATCATGCCTACGAAGTTTGAAAGAAATCGGGATCGATGAAGGGACCTAAATAGGGCTCGCAAGCACTGCGTGCAAAATGAATGGGATTTAAAAAAAATAAGATTAATAAGAATAAGAATTCAGAACGCAAACGAAAACAAGACATTGACGAAAGCCGTCAATGCAATAAAATCCTTGCAAAAGACCATATTGTAATGCTATCAATTTAGATGCACGATTCGTTTATTAGTGCCTCGTTATAAAGTAATTCATCCAACTGTTTAATACGAATAATTATATTTCAGTAGTCAGAATGCGAATTGCATAATTCAATTGTTGTTAGGTGGGACTTACATTAGGCTTCTGCATTAAATTGTACTACATTACAGAAATGGCCTATTGTATTTAGTTGTCAATCTACCTCCAGCTTTACAATACAACACATACCATTTTGCCAATTTTCTCTTCATTCTCCTTTGGGCCTTCGAACAACTCGATATTGATATCGCCATACCTCCATTCTATGAACATTTGCTGAGGCGGATAGAGCATTCTATGCTTCTTCATTTTTTCGTTTGTTTTCTGTTGGCGGAAAAATAATGTAAGGTAAAGAAGACACCCCCTCTCTATCTTTCTCTCTCTCTCTCTTTCTTGAAATATATATATAAAGAAAGAGAGAAAGCTTTACATCGACACATATATATAGCTATATAAAAATATATTTTTTTTGTTTTAACAATAAAATTCTAGGAATGAATCCAGAGGGTTTAAATTACATATTAAGTAAAAAAAGGGAAAATGTGTGTCTATACCCCCCACAGCAACTATTTAAGACGTCATAAAATCATAAAATCATTTATTTCTTTCTTTTCAGAGAACTTAAGGGGAATATTTTTTCTTCTCGTTCTCCAATTCATGTATCTTTGTTGCCTAAACCTTTGTGATATTTCTTCGCACAGCTACTTTAATGGCCTGTTGGTAAATGTTCTACTCACTTGCTGGAATATTTGCTACAACCGACCACCCATCCACCCCCTCCATCCAAAATTATATACCAACGGCACAAAGCCCTCATCTCTATCTCACCTTAATAACATCCAAGAGATCGTCATATATGCAGAATAGCACAAAGAGCGTGATCCCTTTCGTGACAGGTGGTAGTACATATGGCGTGCACTCGACCCTCTTTCCGACGAAGTACCGAGTGAGTACGGCCACAATCCACCAATCACTGAAGTGATCTACGTAGAAATCCAAGTCCTTCGATCTGACTTCACAACGTGGGCAACCGTCGGTGGATGCGGGAATTCTCACAAAGGTTTTTGAGTCTAAAAAACGAGATTTATAACAAAGATATTTGGTCTACATAGAACTTTAACGCCATTGCATTTTGTTGTTGACAAATGGTAAATTATTGGTAAATCTGTATAGCCTACATTATGTATATATAATCCAACATATTATTGAAAGACAGCATATAGATATGTATGTATCAACTCTTACAATGGAATAGAACAAGGGTCATGAGTCCATTACTTTTCTTATTCCTATTTCCCATATTTGTTTGGGGGAGGAGGGGCTGGTGGCATAAGTTAAATGAGTTATCACCAAGCTTACTGAATTAAGCAAAAATCCACACAAAAAAAGAACACTGAAGGCGACATTTCTTTTACCGTTTTTGATTTTAACGATAATTTTTACCAATATTCAGTGTTATATTTCTATGTAAAAAGGGCATTTAAGCTGCGGTAAATGTTACATGAAATTTGCCTCTGCGACAATTGCCCCGCTACTATTTCCTACAATACACGAATCTTTAATTGTACCATGGAATTAACACTATACCTTACCCTAATCCTATCCCCAACCCTAGACCTAACCTGGAACTCAATTGCTACCCTAACCATATGCCTATAACTTTGAAGAAATAAATCCGGAACAATTGTTGTCGCAAGAGCTTTTGTCAGGTCCCCGCGGTAATTGACCCAGACCTTTGTTACGGGTGTAGAAGACGATATCTGCACGTCTTGGATTGGTGAAATGTGCATTATGGTCCAATGTAACCTTGATAGGTTCGCTGATCTTGGCTCCAGAAGGCGAGAATCTGATGCCGCATGATATTACTACTTCATTATCTTGAATGGTAAGTTCTTGAAGACTGTCTGCCAGAAAATCCCAGTGGACTTTCTTGCCATCTGGAGAAGAAGAAAAAGGTTGGTAGGATGTACAAAAGTTGTTCCTTTTTTCAACTGTAAAAGATTGCATAATCTACTTGACTAGCATGTTTTAAAGATTTGTACAATAATCATCATCACCGTCATCATCAGTACCATCATCATCACCACAATCATCACCATCACCATCATCATCACATTCATCATCGTCATCGCCAAAAGCATCACCATCACCACCATGATCACCTTATCAGCATCTTCACCACTATCAACACCATCATCACCAACACCATCAACATCATTACCACAACCACCATCATATCTCAGTCACACCGGCAGATTTTCTCAAGATTGACTCCAAACCGACTGATTCTTGGGCCATTGGGTGTAGTGTCATTGCTTGTTTGGTTTGTGATCGGTCTGGTGTTGGTCTCATTGGTGTGACTGAGGTATCAGCATCACTGTTTTCATCATAAACATCATCGTCACCATAATCCTTCTCATAACTACCATCTTCATCCTCAGACCATACACACCCATATGCGCACACATATAATATGAAGGTGTGGATGAGTGCGTAAGTGTACCACAATCATTAGTATTATCATAATCATTATTACAGGTAATGCAAAGTTTTAGGAAATTTAGAAAATTGGATAGATAGTAGTTCTTAACAATTTTGATAAATTTGGATGCCCCTGTGGTGGTATTATAAGCACTAGAAAATTTAGCCCATAAAACATTTCTGCTTTCAGGCAAATTGAATAATCAAAATTTACCGGTGCTTCCGGTAAATTTCAAATATTTCAAATAGCGGCTTAGGCCATTCCATGGTAGCTGCGACCATGAAAATATCAGAATATGCAGTTCTGATATATTTTTTCCAACCAAGAATAACAAATCGGTCGATTGTAGTCAAGAAACATTGTTTTAAAGCTAAAGTAATATCAGTCTTGAGGTGAAGCTATACAGCATAAAGAGTTTTTTATTTACAATTTCATCACTTTTGACTCGATTTCAACCGCGACAACGATCATTGAATATTGTAAAATCGCATATGCTTCCAATATGTTCATTTTAATAACATCATGAATAATAATATCCTTGATAAGCATGGCCCTACGTGTTATCAGCGTCTGTCATATGGGGTAATATTGAAGCCCTAACAAAATTGCGCTTCAAAATGATTATGAAGTACTGCAAAAAAGTAGAAATCTTTGAGTGAACGGTTTTACCATACGCATTTTCCCAAAAGACTGTAGTCTTATAAAAACTATTGGAAAAAACGGTTTTGAAATTTCGAATTCCAATCATAAATATCTTGAAAATCAGACGGGCGATCGGTTTTTAAACGTCATGGGATTCCTGACTGACTTAAATGTTTATAATTTTGATTGCAGCATGAGCTAAATCCAGGATTTTGTTTAGAACCTGAGAAAAAGATACCCAATCCCTTTAATATAATTTATGTATCATATTCTACGGTTACAATGTGTAGATTATTGTTACCAGTGTTATGTCTCTGTACGTATTTGTATTTGTATTTGAAATACAAATTTTAGTTAAAATAAAGGAATACAAATAATATAATAATAGACATGGCAAAAAAAAAGTTAGATATGCAGGCGGCTGGTGTAGGTTTGCAAAATGCTCGTTTACAGGTCACCTAATGTTTTGAGGGAGAAGGCGTCATTTTTTTAAATGCCACTTACTAACTAACGAACGTTTGTAATTCCATCTCCGTACAATGTACTTCATAAACTATTGTAGTGGATCTTTACCGAGGATAATGGGCCCATTGTGGGCCTCCGTTATTCTTCCCAGTTCGCTCTCCATTGTCATTCCTTTGTGTCCACGGCTAAATTAAATAAACATTGGACAAATTTCTGACGGCGAAATCGCATATAACTTCCACCATTAAAATTTGCAGAAAATTATCCGCTGATGTCTCAGTTGAGGCCAGGTGACAAATCAAGTCAACAACATACTCTCACCATAACCACGCCTTTTTACGATACAGTGTCATGTGTATTCCTACTTGATTTTGGATCTCTCTATCGCAAACTGTTACGTTATATTGAAACGGATATCATATTTAATTAAGTCCCTTTTTTAAGGACAATAACAAATGCTAAGAGTACCCTTGGTAAGCTTCTTACCGGTGGATATGTCTTTGCATGTTTCATCTAGGTCAGCAGTGCCGTAGTGTGACTCTTGTTCAGAATGTTGGTCCATACCTCTAATCGACACATCCCTTTCGTTGTTGGAGGATTTTTCGTCTAGAAGAGGTTGGTTAATTGTTGCTGTAGGCTTTTGTGTCAAGATCTGTCTTCCTGAGGGCCCTTGCGCTGCTTCTTTTTCTGAGAAAATCTAGTCTTTTCAATCCACCTGCTATTTTGGAGATGGGAAGAGATGAGATTAAGGACTCGATTTATTTTACACAAACAATAAAGTTACAAATCTTCTCAAGTGTTAATAATGCACAAGTATTACATTGTTCGAGTTGCCTAGGATAATGAAATCGAATGGCATTATTTTTTTGTTAACACCAAAAACGAAAAATATACAATTCAATTTTAAGCTTAATATTCTAATTAATTACGAAGTAGTATTCATGAGCACGATCTTT
>CP137667.1:26134362-26157242 GCA_037976565.1 Mesocentrotus franciscanus | reverse complement strand
TCCTATTAAAATTTGCAGGTCAAGAAGTCTACGGTCAAAGTCATGGCTCATTATAATTGCGTTATAATTTCAAGAACAGGTTGACAAATTGCCATCAAACGCTATGCCTGTATGTATCTTTGGGAGCTAATAAACTAAATAGATTTTGGAGTCATGAGGTCAATGTCCATCTCATGATATGTATGAACATCAACATTTTAATCGCGATATTTCAAGATCTGGTTGATGGATAAATATCAAAATTTAGTTTTAACAAATTAATTGAGTGCATGTTAATTTGGGCTTGATATTAAAAATTACGCAATGGTGGAGGCATTATTTTCAACTGCGCGCAGTTGAAGATCCATCTGGTTTCTTATTTTGTCTATCTTTTATTTCTCCTTCTCTTTTTCAGGCAGCACATATCAACAGGCAATGCAAGGAGTGTGCTTTCTAGTTTGGCGGGTGCAGTAACTGTATACCGCCCTACCATGCCATCCTGCAAATTGGACAGGGCCTGTCCTCCTACAATAATATGTGGGAGGGAGTGCAGGAGGAGAATATCCAGAACCTGTACAACAGAGCAACTCCAGATCCAAGCGGGATATCGGACACAATTGAGCCATTGTTTTCAAGTGATAACGACCAGCGAACAATGGAAGAGCGTGTCATCATCTACCTGGAAGCCTGGATGGCGACATTACTGCAAAAGGAACTAATGATGTTCCTTGTCTACTGGACAGCCAGTAATGTTTGCTTACCTGACCAATCATTGAGGGTTGGATTTAATTCATCTCAAGGTTTAGCAAGACGGCCAACAGCAACAACATGCACAAACACACTTACTCTAAGTCGGTATTACTTTAGTCAAGAAGACTTTGATACCGACATGAAGATTGTGTTTTCTACAGAGGCAAAAGTAATGGATGCACTGTAAGCATTTATTTGGAGTGCCCTCTTGTGTTTTAAAGGTACTATGTCCCATTTGTAGGTCAAAAAAATGAAAAGGTCAAATCCCAACGGCATTTGAAAGACAATACTTATTTAGAACTTCCCTCAAAACGAAAAGGTTTACAAAAGGCTTTTGTGGGAAAATAACGACCATTAGTTGTCGAATCGACATAAGTGATTGCAATCATCTGAGTAAATAGTCTGATTTTCAGACCCTGTACGCTTTGTGCTGCACAAAGATTCAATCGTTCAATTTTGGCCAATACGAGTAGTGGGTTATTGATTTAGACAAATGCTCATGTACCTGTTTACAGCTCATTTCATGTATGTTATTTCCAAAGAAAAAAGATGCCAGTCAGTCACTCAATAGTGTCTGACAGTGAAGTCTAGTAAGTAAACAGGTTTCCTTGCATAATTTGAATACTAGGACACTGCTAATGTTTAAATTCCACGGATAGGACATACATGGCATATTCATAATTCGGCAAAGTTCTACATAATTTGATGTTGGCTGCAAAAGGGACAGCTGTAAACAGGTACATGAGCATTTGTCTAAATCAATAACCCACTACTCGTGGCCAAAATTGAACGATTGAATCTTTGTGCAGCACAAAACGTACAAGGGTCTGAAAATCAGACTATTTACTCAGATGATTGCAATCACTTAAGTTGATTCAACAATTATGGTTGTTATTTTCCCACAAAAAGCCATTTCGATGCTCTTTCATTTTAGGGAAGTTCTAAATTAGTATTATTTTCTCATTTGTTTGGCCTGCAAATGGGACACAGTACCTTTAAATTACGGTAGTGAAAAACTAAGCATGCTATGTTTTTTATTCTTTTCTCACTTTGTTCGATAACACCTTGCCATGCTTTGAAGAAGAAAAATATTTTTCAACTTATTTCTTACCTTGTGTCCTAAGTATAGTTTGGCATAGTACGAAAAAGCATTCTTAGTTGTTGTACAAGTTAGTTCCTAAATAGTTATACCAAACAAGCAATCTCTTTATTTCTGCCAGCTTTGTTGGAGTTACTTTGTAAACGGTTTATATTTACACATACTTTACCTCATCAATTACAACTTGCCATTTTACCAAACAAGCAATCTTTTAATGCCCCCATCTGCTGAATAGGCATAACGGGCAATAAGTGGTACCCCTATATGCCTGTCGGGATATGGTTTCTGTGCAATAAATTTTGAAATACTTGACAGATTCTGTTCATTTTGGCACATAGCAAACGTCAAAAAAATGGAAATGGAGTTTGAATATCTAGTCTGTAAGTCAATGGTCACTGGTCATGCAATATGCATAAATAACTTTGTAAATGGTTTATATTTACACATACTTTACCTCATCAATTACAACTTGCCATTTTACCAAACAAGCAATCTTTAATGCCCTCTGCTGAATAGGCATAACGGGCAATAAGTGGTACCCTATATGCCTGTTGGGATATGGTTTCTGTGCAATAAATTTTGAAATACTTGACAGGTTCTGTTCATTTTTGGCACATAGCAAAACGTCAAAAAATGGAAATGGAGTTTGAATATCTAGTCTGTAAGTCAATGGTCACTCGTCATGCAATATGCATAAATAACTCAACATACATGTATATGCCAAAATATGGTTTCAGAAACAATACTTATAGGTAGGGAATCCCTTTTGCCTGCCTTCAAGTTAACTTTTTGTAAACAATGTGTTATGAAGGAAAACAAAGACAGTTGAGACCTCCCATGAACTTTTGGAAGTCGAAAGTAACATTTAGTAGGATTTATTGACCATTGGGTTTCAAATTGAATTTTACTCTTGCCCTTCCAGAAATTATAGCGCTTTCCTAGTCTAGCTGTGTAGACCCCAGTACCGCTTGTACTTCCTGTGTCAAGATTTTAGAACAAATTAGCAACAATTTTATAATGCTTTCTTGCTACACAAATACTGAATACATCAGATCTCTAGCTGATCAGTATTCATGAAATCATTTCAACCATAGTACAATGATTGCAATAAAAAGGCTGAAATGAACCTGATGCACAGACTATAGTCATACAGTTTTATAGTTTGGTATGTGTTATTCAACTTCTGGATATATGTTGACATATAAACTTCACCGAAAATGTATACATAAGTAGTCGATGTATAACAGTTTTATAGTTTGGTATGTGTTATTCAACTTTGGGATATATGTTGACATATAAACTTCACGAAAATGTATACATAAGTAGTCGATGTATAACAGTTTTATAGTTTGGTATGTGTTATTCAACTTGGATATATGTTGACATAAACTTCACAGAAAATGTATACATAAGTAGTCGATGTATAACAGTTTTATAGTTTGGTATGTGTTATTCAACGGGATATATGTTGACATATAAACTTCACTGAAAATGTATACATAAGTAGTCGATGTATAACAGTTTTATAGTTTGGTATGTGTTATTCAAGTTGGATATATGTTGACATAAACTTCACAGAAAATGTATACATAAGTAGTCGATGTATAACAGTTTTATAGTTTGGTATGTGTTATTCAACTTCTGGATATATGTTGACATATAAACTTCACCGAAAATGTATACATAAGTAGTCGATGTATAACAGTTGTATAGTTTGGTATGTGTTATTCAACTCGGGATATATGTTGACATATAAACTTCACCGAAAATGTATACATAAGTAGTCGATGTATAACAGTTTTATAGTTTGGTATGTGTTATTCAACTTCTGGATATATGTTGACATATAAACTTCACAGAAAATGTATACATAAGTAGTCGATGTATAACAGTTTTATAGTTTGGTATGTGTTATTCAACTTCGGGATATATGTTGACATATAAACTTCACCGAAAATGTATACATAAGTAGTCGATGCATAACAGTTTTATAGTTTGGTATGTGTTATTCAACTTCGATATATGTTGACATAAACTTCACAGAAAATGTATGCATAAGTAGTCGATGTATAACAGTTTTATAGTTTGGTATGTGTTATTCAACGGGATATATGTTGACATAAACTTCACAGAAAATGTATACATAAGTAGTCGATGTATAACAATTTTATAGTTTGGTATGAGTTATTCAACTTCTGGATATATGTTGACATATAAACTTCACCGAAAATGTATACATAAGTAGTCGATGTATAACAGTTTTATAGTTTGGTATGTGTTATTCAACTGGATATATGTTGACATATAAACTTCACCGAAAATGTATACATAAGTAGTCGATGTATAACAGTTTTATAGTTTGGTATGTGTTATTCAACTTCGGGATATATGTTGACATATAAACTTCACTGAAAATGTATACATAAGTAGTTGATGTGATATGTTATTGCTGTATTTTGAAAGGTGTTTAAATGGGATCTCCTCATCGATTACAACTTGCCATTTTACCAAACAAGCAATCTTCAATGCCCTCTCTGCTGAATAGGCATAACAGGCATTAAGTGGTACCCCTATCCGCCTGTCTGGATATGGTTTCCGTGCAATAACTTGAGACCTCCCATGAACTTTCGGAAGTCGAAAGTAACATTTAGTAGGATTTTATTGACCATTGGGTTTCAAATTGAATTTTACTCTTGCCCCTTCCAGAAATTACAGCACTTTCCTAGCCTAGCTGTGTAGACCCCAGCACCGCTTGTACTTCCTGTGTCAAGATTAAAGAACAAATTAGCAACAATTTTATAATGCTTTCTTGCTACACAAATACTGAATACATCAGATCTCTAGCTGATCAGTATTCATGAAATCATTTCAACCATAGTACAATGATTGCAATAAAAAGGCTGAAATGAACCTGATGCACAGACTATAGTCATACAGTTTTATAGTTTGGTATGTGTTATTCAACTTCTGGATATATGTTGACATATAAACTTCACCGAAAATGTATACATAAGTAGTCGATGTATAACAGTTTTATAGTTTGGTATGTGTTATTCAACTTCTGGATATATGTTGACATTTAAACTTCACAGAAAATGTATACATAAGTAGTTGATGTAGATATGTTATTGCTGTAATATTGTGAGGTCTTCAAATGGGATCAGCTACATTTTATAAATACCTGACAAATTGTATTCCTTTTTGACACATATAGCAAAACATCCTTAGAATCAATGCAAAGTTTGAATATTGAGTATTTAGGTCAAAGGTCATAGATTCCAAATAACCACATATTTTGTCTCTGCTCATGATATGCAAGGGCATGTGTCTTATGGAAACTAGACTTTTAAACTCTTTTTGCCTGAGTTGGAGCAATTTTTTTATAAACGGTTTATATTAACACGTACTTAACCTTGTTTGTGTGATTGAAAACCTTGCCATTGTACCAAAAAGCTACCTTTTTTACCAAAGAGTTTTAGAAGTTAATAAACCATGTATTCATTTTATTAAAATGCTTGTGTGAATGTATTTATTTATGTGGAACTTCAATGAACTTTTGAAAAGGATCCCAGTTAAGAATATGGTAGTTTAGATCTAATTGTTATAATGAATATATGTAGCTTTTTCATGCTTGGGCAAGCACCAAAAAACAGATGCATAGGATTTTATTAATTTTCATGAGATTTTCATCAGTTTGCAGATATACATGTACCAGTAATTTGTTCTGTTTGAGAAATCAATTTATGCTATAATACCCTATCTTAGGTTAAAGTAGAAGACATTGTTTAAAATGTAGACGGTTTGCAGTTTGCACTATCGGAAAGAAAAGGTCAACAAACGGCTAATACATATACATTGTATTTCAAAAAGAAAATTACAAGTCTGTTCCAGTGACGTAGGACTCGCATTAATTCAGGGGAATATACCACCACAGGTTCAAAGAAATACAACTTGGGTTTTCCTCTGTTATGTTTGTGCACATCTTTTCAGCCCATGACTAAAATTCATGTACAGCTCCATACTCATGTTTTAAGTCAAGAACAATTATCACCAATATAACAACACAATCCACCCAAGGATAGGACCACAGGAATAAACAAAACAAAAGCATCCAAACCAAACATTTCAGCACGCATACAAAAAAGGAAACAACAACTTGCTTCAAATTCATCTTGCACACACCCAATACCAACATGAAACAACAACAACAACCTTTCAATCCTACTACAGCTTCACAAATCACTTGCACTGAGTGCATTCATACATTGTGTGGTCAAAAATGATATACAACACATGTGAGGTTGAACTTGTCCCTTTAATATACATAACAAACTAACAAAACATATTTACAAACAATATTAATTAATCAGGTCAGTTTAAAAGATAAGTACAATATAACAAAATAAATATTCAATGTTGTATGTTTCTTTTAACTACACATCGAAAGTTAAGTGGTACACCAAAGTTGACTATTATATTGGCACTGAAGCAGTGCTGGATAAAGCCAAGTGCAGTTGTTGAACAACAATCGTGTTAATGGTTGATTGATGCTGAATAACCAAATCACAATGAAATAACAAACCAATTTAGAGTATTACATTTAGAAACTTAGAAAGGTAATATTAGTATACCCGGGCACTTGCAGGGTAACACTGTTTAAAAAGCTATTTTCATAATTCCAAGTTGAACAAAACAAACGTTGAAACAGTCTTAGAACAATCTGTCAATGCAGTTCTATTACTAGTATGACAACATGTTGAATGAAAATAATAGGCCATTGTGTAACTGTTCAGTTTTTATTTTGTACTCACTCGTAGATAACTTGAGAGTATTAAATTAATATCATTGAAGTACCACATGAAAATTGGCAGGTTTTCATGGGATAATAAAGGCAACTTTTTAACAAATGCTAGAGGTTATAACTTGATATGATAAATGGATAGAGTAATGACACCTAATTACTTATTTTTATCTGACCTTATCAGCGGACACTGAACTTACAAGACAATAATGAAATTCAACAAAAGAAATTGATACAACAAATGTATACTATACACAAATTTACCAACATACTTAGAAAGTGCATTCTGTGCAACTAGTATATGAATGGATGTCACTGTGTTGCTTTCAAAAAGTAACACTGACATACAGGTACTTTAAAGTGATCTAACTACTTCAAAATCAATGCCTGATATTAGCTTTGGCCTTGATGTCGGGCCACAAACAAATGAAAAAAATTAGATTTTGCTGGCCTGATGTGGCAACCTAAATTTGTAACATGAACAATATGTAGATGGATTTGGTTCATGCAAACATGTACAAAATGAGAATGTTACAAATATATTCTGTTTTATTGACATCATTAACGGTGAACAACTGAACATGTTTGTTGGTTCAAGGAGTTTTAAGAGATGGGAGTCATATCTAGCTCATTCCCAGGAGAAAATATGTCAGGCATGTGCTTAACTGGATCTTCCTTGTAGATACGTTGACAAACGATTCCTGCCTAACTGCAACTAACAGGCCACTTTCAAAGGAAAATATGCTTTTGTAATGATAATTAATTTTCGCTACCACTTGTCTGATAATACGAGCAGTACACAGGAGGCAAGCGAAAGGAAATAGAGCTAAATTTCCTGAAATGTGAAATTTTAATATTTGTTACAAATTAAAACTGCTATTATACAATGTAAGCAAATTTCTTGACACAATGAGGCTTTTGTATTCATATTGTATCATCTGTTCGATTCCCCCCTTGCTAATTCAAATACAAAGTGAAATGTTAATGATATTTCTTTGCGGAAAAATCACTACTCAAGCTTTCCGATGATGTTGGCGGTATCACACCTCGCGATCAAAGGTAACAGCACACCTGTAGATTCTATTGTGCAACCTTAACAAACGGCAGCTGCTTGAATTAATTTGTCGCCAGTTGGGACTCCATCTCTTATAACTCCACGGTTGGTTACTGTTTTGTTATTCAGGCCACCAAATATTTGATTCAGGTCACTGGCAATAAAAGTTTATGTACAGCACTGACTTGAATTAACTATAAAAGATATTGTTGATTGCGTGGATGCATTCAATAGGACTATGGAAGTATGATTTGCATTATAACAAAAACTCATTTACATTTATGTCAAAATAACAAAAACATTACTTTTTAGGTAACACTCACGTGACAATACCTAGATGACTGCTGAAGAGAGGGAAATCGCAATTCAGTCACATATCTAATAAATAACTTGAATTATCTAAAAAATAAGGTTGAAACTTGCATGATAAATTATTGTTTATGGTTGCTAGAAGCTTCATTATAACTAGCCTTTCTTGTTAAATAATTAATAAATTAGATATGAACAAAAAAAAGTGGGTAAATGCAAAAGAATTCTTAAAACCAATTACATTTTGGGAAACATCAGTACTTAACTTTTCATTTGATACCAAATATATCATGGTGCAACAATTTGAAAATTTTAGTAGGATATCAGATTTTGATTGGAATTGCCCACCTTGTATTAGGACTCTTATGCCAAACACTTGCATAAACTCCAGGAACAAATCTGCAGTTTTATTTGATCCACTAGCCTTTACAGATAAACATGCTACACAAAAAAATAACAGTTAATACTTTTGATTTCAAAGAGAACAATTTCTCTACTGAATTTTCTACACACTCATTAAGACGGGCACAAAAAGTAACCCCCAAGCCTACAGTAAGATTATACATTTTCCCCTGGATCTTGTCTCCCAGCTGCCCTCCTAGCCAGAAGTTGTAAAACAAAATCCAAAACTTCACCATAAATGTCCAGACCCTCAACATTAGATATTTTAAGGGGATCAATCTGACGTTTTAGTTCTTCTATGTCTTCTTCTCTGAGGGATGGCAGAGTGAGACGCCAAGTGCCTACTATGTCGCTTTGAGTTTCTGCTACATCGATATCAAATCTGTTCATTATGTCAGCAGCAAAATTGTCTAAATTGAAATTCTCCACATTTTCCACTGCAACTGATGGCCGAGGACCTACACCTGCTTGGAGTGCACATCGTTGTTTGATGATGTTAGTAACCCAGAGCTGTTCGGGGGTTTGGAACCTTTCTGTTCTGATGCCATGGTTGTTGTGTGCTTTTACCCAATTTGTAAGGGCATATTGAATCCGAGGAAGATACGTGTAGTGTAAAGCGAACAGGTGTATGGCATTATTAATATCAAGCGCTCCTGAGTCTTCTATGTGGTAAAATAGCTTGTAAAACTTCTCCAGAACTTTGCTGAAGACGTCTCTCCATAACCTTTCAATTCTTTGATTATGCACAGATTTGCCTCTTATTGTGCTGCCCCGATTTGGCCCCATCTTCCACTCCATGAACCGCTGACAGGCATTATACTCTGCACCTTTGTCAGTTCTGATTCGACTAGGAAGACCACGTTTCCTTAGCCCCTTCAGAAAGCAAAGTAGTGCTAACTTGCCTGTATTTCCCAAGATGACGCATAGGAAGGGGATGCACCTTGAATATCCATCAATTCCTCCATGGACATAAAAACCCCATCTGTAAAAGAAAATTGAAGAAGAGAAACATTTGATTTTGCTGTAAACTTTGTTGTGACCATGATTTTTGCTAGATACTTTGAATTAAGATGTATTTAATTAAAAAATATATGAGATATTTGAGTCCCATACTTCAAAAATGTAATTATTTCAAAGTATATAATACAAGAAGAGATAATTTAATATGAATGCATTCTAGGATTTTTAGATTTTCCATAACTTTCCAAAGCATATAATTTGTATGGACATTGTGGTGGGATAGCACCATCTTGCACTGACCCCTTCAATTGTGTGTAATTGATGCAAGCTACTGCATGCTCAGAGTAAACATGCATATAATGCATTGCTGTACAACTACTGTACACAAGGGAGCATTCAGTATTTGTATACTGAAGCATAATCCTAAAATAAATCAAGTTTTGGTGGTTGATTTTCATCCCCAATGTGGAAAATGGAAAATGTAGGTTTGGTTTATTTGCTTGTCATTTAATTGATTTTGCTGGAGTGTAAATCTTTTTCATCAACTACCTCCTTTTAAAAAGTGAAAACACACCTATTAAAGCAAGGCCAGGTTGAAATGGACCTACTGGTATAACACTGTCCAAGAGAATACGCAAAATAACTTAATAAGTAAATAATGGTATTTATTTGCCTAATTAAAAAATATATAAGGATAACAATCTTTTGAATGCTCAAATGAACAATTACATGTACATCATATTGGATAATTCTAATACATTCAATAAACAAGTGATGTATTTGGCACAAAGCATCTGCGATAATCTGCTGTAGCAAATCAGTGCCCAAGGTGCTCCAACCCTTCAAATGGGCTGTAGACACAAACACCTCAGTATTAAATATAGCCATTACAAAAAATGTAAAAGCCCTAATTTTTGGGTGAAGACATTTATCTTATTTCAATATTTTCAGCTTTTAAAGAACATGGACATACCTCTTGAGTGCATGGTTGTTATCCAGGTGCCAGAGGGAATTCGGGGATATCACACTGTACCTCCTCCTCTGTGTAGTTTGTGCCCACCGACTGGCTGTCCCTACAGGGTCAACTTCAGAAAGGGCCCGTCTTACCCGCTGCCTCTGCACTATTAAGTTCCTTGAGGCTGCAAGTGTTGCTCTCACCTCCTCAGCACCACTGTTCGGTTGTTCTTTGTGGATCTCCTCCACTGCTTCCTTGAGTCCATCATCCAAGATGTTACTGTATTGCTGTCTCGGAAGCTGGACTTGCTGCCTTCTACAATGATTAGCAATAGTGTTTCTACAAGTAGTTCCTAGTAGGCCACTCCTCGCTATCTGGGTGACTGTCATCCTCATGTTGAGAAGTGCTTCAAGCTGCTGTCTGTCAATGTTATAGCTTGGAGGGCCTCTATTGCCTGAAGATACCCTCTGGCAGCATCCTTGAGTATTTCTCACAGGTTCACTGTAAGAGAAAAAAAATTAATAGTGTTTACTCTGGGAAATTGTCAATTACAAAAGAAATTACACATTTATTGCTGAGAATCCACATACATGTGTTTGTGGTTAAAGGGCAAGTCAACTCCAAAAATAACTTACTTATAATAGAAGCAGAAAAATCAGACAAACTAATCAAAAACAGTTTGAGCAAAATCAGATAACTAATAAGAAAGTTATGAATTTTTAATGACATGAACAACTTTGGAAATCACAAGACAAATTGGCAACTCTCTCACGAGTCTGTGACGTCATTGCCTCACTATCCACTGATTGTTTTCTTTACATTGATAATATAAATTTCCCACTTCCCCCCGAAGAATCTTATTTCCTCACACTAGTATCCAAGTTAGATTGATAGTAATATGTTTTTGTGTAGATGCACTAATATAGAGTAATTTCTTCCAGTTAAATCATGCAAAATGAGAATTTTGATATACTATTTATATAAATATCAATATTTATGAATATACAATATTCAGAAAATAGTATCAATTCTTCAAAGTTCATAAGAGATTTTGGGAAATATCATGCACGCAATCTCCGGGGGTTTGGCGGTTCACACTACTTCAAAGTGCACGCTTATTGCTCTTTTTCTTATTCATGACATCTCTAGTGCCCTTTTAGGACCTAAAATTGGTATGAAGGTAATTTTAAAATGTGTGAAATTTATACTAAATGAATAGCGCCATCCTAGCTGAAACCTGAAGAGTTTCCCCTCGCGCTAACAGCATTAAAAGATAATAATAAGATAATTTATAGGTTTCCACAATATCTCATTTTACAAAGAGTGTAACAACAGATTGAAAAATGATTATAATATACATGTAAATATATTACCGGTACACACTATTCCGAAAATTGTCCTTCAGTTGAACTTAAGAGATATAGTGGCGGAGCCTATGGAAAAGCAGAGCTTGTTGTGGATAGGCCCCTTAAACTACAAATGACATAATGAACTAAAGTTAGGTTTATAAAAGATGTTGTTTGCTGCAGGCATCACATGGTAGGCCTATACTCCTCCGAAAAAAGAAGGGATCATAGAGTTACTATGAACTACTTTGACAAAAATTAATGAAGGGGGGGAATGGGGCCAGGGATGATGGGTTGTGTAGATTATTAGGGGACGCCTTTTTGTCTTTGATTTCAATAAATGTTATTGACAAATATTAAGGGCCATGTGTCGTCCCCCTATGGATACGCCACAGCTTTAGAGTGTCCCCCATTCAATATTTCCTTTTTACTATCATTTTCTTTGCTTTTATTAATTTTCATAAATAGCGAACTTCATTGCGATACAAATGCGACCCTCAATTCATATTATGAATAGCAACCTCATTCCGTATCATAAATAACGACCCTCATTTCGTATTATGAATAGTGGTTTAGTTTAGTGGTGGTTATTTGAACTGACTGCTAAGAAAGCATAAATGCATGTTAGTAAGCAACCAGAGGGACCTGGTAAAGAGGATTAATGCTTTACCAAAGGGCACTAGCGCATCGACTGCTCTACCAAATGAGCTATCGAGCCTCCTCTGTAGCGACCCTCTTCTCAAAATGAATAGCGACCATCTTCTCATTTATTATAAATAGCGACCCTGTTCTCATATTATGAATAGCGGTCCTTATGAGTAGTGAATCAAATATAAATTACGTATAGAGCCCCATCTTCATGTTTATGAATAGCGACCCTCATTATGATAGCGGTTCTTATGAGTAATGACCCTCAATGTGAATTAGGAATAGCGACCCTCATCTCACTTTATGAATAGCGGTCCTAATGAATGACGGTCGTTATGCCTTTACAAATAGTGACCCCTTTCCGTTTTATGAATAGCAGTCCTTCAGGTATAGGAAGTTCCGCATTATGAATAGCTAGGTTACCCCTCCAGATGTTGACATGATAGTTCCGTGTATCAAGTTTAAACAAAATAGTTAAAAAATAACAAACTGCAGATTAGACAATTCTTCTTTTTCTTCTTTTTTGAGTACATGCAGACCACTGTTGGAGTGATATCATAGTTTTGCTTTCGGCTCAGCGAAGCCTATTTGCGACATCTCCTGCTTGAACGTATCAAAGGAAGAACTTTCGACAAGATTTGATGATCGTAAGTTACAATTGATTGCAACTTTTGTAAGTCATAAAATGTCAAGTTTAAACCCATCAGATTTGCGCATTTAAGACAACTGATCTGACTTACAATAAATTGTTACTTACAATCGATTATGATCTTTCTGCAATGGGACCAAGGTGTAAGAGTCTAACAAATTCAACCAAAAGGTGTAAGAGTCTACAAAATTATTATTGCTTTTGCCATTCTTACCCTTGAGTGGACTGAAGGGATTCACGTATTCGCCTTAAATAACAAAGAATATCCTCCAGGGCCCTGCTAACTGGTTGGTGAAGGTGTGCTGGGAGTTCAGGTTCTAGTCTGTCGAAATGCCCTCGTGCCACTTGCAAAGTCTCCCACATTTCTTCTAAGATTTGCAATGATCCATCAGAAAGTTGCTGTGGCCGGTCTAGGTCATGATTCTCTGTAAATCTGAGTATTATTTTAGACAAAGTGAAAATTGATTAGGAAAGAACTAAAATAATCAAAATCTTTCAAATGTTCTTAATCTGAGATGAATTAAATCAAAGGATGATTCACTTAAAATCTCAGACAAATATGTTTTTTTGGTCATCTATGAGACACAATGTCAAACTTGCCCCCTTTTGCTCATTCAGTGGAAGGCATTTAAACAAAATTAAATAGAGACCTATCATGGTTTAATATAACTAGAGTGGATGGTGAGATGTGCATGTGCAGAACTACCCTTCTTCCCCTAACGTCAATAAAAACCAGAACGTCAATGACGTAGCGCTCATCCGCATCTCGCAACAACAAATATCGTAAATTTTATGTGGTACACTTTTGAACTGGTCAAAAAGAAAAAATTTGATGCCCTGGAAGGGACATAATTTCATTTAGCTGTACAAGATTAAATAGAAACTAAAGGAAATTGAATGAAAGTTGGTTGAAAAATATATAGTTTTATGACAAGGAGGACTCGAACTTAGTAAGAGATAAATGTAAACATACTCACCTTTTATTATGACAAGAAAAGGACAGAGATATAAATAGTCAGTAAATTGTCAACAGAAAACTGGAATGCTCCATTCGCAAAACGGGGTAAACAGACTGGAAAGCAACACAAATCTGTTACAAATCGACCACCATTTCTCTAAATTTATATTCGCTAGTACATTTATCATTTCTTGATATTTCCTATTATTTATAAAATTGTTATATTATTGCCAGATTGGGCCACCAGCATAAACAATAACTGTGAGCATTGTTCTACCATGGACCCTACTACCATAGTTCTACTTATCCAAAGTGTGTGTGCAAGGGGGTATGCAGTGTGATTGCCATGCCTAGACCTATCCTGGCCTTGCGCTAGTAGCGGCCGGGAGTAGCGCCCGGGAGTAGCGCTTTGCTGAAAACAAAATGCGTTCTGAACATTTAATTTTCAACCTCTCTTTTCTCCTCTTTTTAATCCACAAATCAAGTGTTTTCTGTGAGGGATCAAATTTGCAAATAATCATCCTAATATTTTGCACAAAACTTTAAAAATGAAATGAAGGAGAAGAAGCATTTTTGTTATTTTGGAATAAATTTGAATAAATTACCATAATTAATCAATGGAGCAAAATCTCAAAATTCTGTGTAGCATTTTAGTACCGGTAAACCAAATTTAGCTCTAACAGATAAAGCAAACCAAATCAAAATTGGTCAAGAAATGGGGAGAAGCAATTTTTGTTGTTTTTTGGAATAAATTTTGCATAGATTACCATAAATCTAATTAATGGAGAAAAATTTCAAAATTCTGCGTGGAGGTATAGTGTTCCAAATTAAGCTCTACCAGATAAAGCAAACCAAATCAAAATCGGTCGAGAAATGAAGGAGAAGAAGCATTTTTGTGATTTCGAATAAATTTGCATAAATTAGCATAGATAATGAATTTCACGATTCTGTGAAGAAGTTTTAAATCCTCCTAGCCCTATCATATGAAACAATCAGAATCAAAATCGGTTGAAAAATAACGAAGAAGAAGCATTTTGAAAACTGTGGACGGCGGACGGACGCCACGCCATGGCATAAGCTCATCGGGCTCTTAGGCCGGATGAGCTAAAAATGGACAGAAACCCTGAAAATGAATTTCCGAATGAATTTCAAATGAGCTACATGTATAACCGCAAATTAACTTTGACCTTTACACAGGCACCTGTATAGCAACTATAAACCTGGCCCTAAACTTTAAAATATACCAAACACAAATTTGACTAGCCGCTGCTAGTGCTGTGAGTAAGCGTGTAATTTACTCTCCGTGCAGACGGCCAGTTTGTCGGTTATGAATTTACCAAAAACAAAAGGAGAATTTCAGCCACGTATCTTTTATATATTAAAACAAACAGACAATGGAAACCAGCGGGCATTCGCGCTCAGGGAAAACATTGCAGTGATTGCACAAGCGTACGCGTCGGAACAAGGATTTTCTCTAGTAATAGTACTGCACACGAAACCATCATGCTCATGGGAAAGTATGAGCGCAATGATTGGCATGTTTGGCTGTTGAATGACGACAAGAGAAGAGACTCAACGGCTTTGGATCAAGTTGTATAGAGGAATGTAAATGATTATTTATTGAAGTAGCATTGGAATTTAATTTTTTTTAGACCGATGACGGATATTTTGTGTGAAATATTGACTGAAGAAAATAAAATACAGGTGATTTTGTTTTCGTTTATCCGTGTAGTGAATACACGTGTACACGGTCTCAGCACTAGTCGCTGCATTAAAAAGATCTTTCAAAGAGTGAACACCAAAATTTTAAAACAAATGTCGCCATCTGTGCATGGTGAAACAAATGACCTGTGACACCTGTAACATTCATAACTTTAAAATAATTTAAATTTCATTATAAGGATGTCTAATAATATTTTATTGATAAAGAAAAAGAAAGTTCTAATTACCTCTCAAAAGCTCGTAACAGGCTTGAGACTCTATGAAAAAATGTTGACAGTGTGGGGTTTGCTGCTCTGTCCACTCTATTTGGTAGTGGAGCAATCACCGATGTAGCAAGAATTACCAGCATCACTAACTTCACTTGAAGCATCATGGCTGACTATCTGTATGGGACAGGGGAGACAATGATTTAGTCATTTTATGTGTGCTGGTAAGTGTGGGTAAGTTCACACTTACATAGAAGTTTCTAAAATAAAACATCACAAACAAGTACTGAATGATTAACCATGCAGTTCATCACTATTAACTGGCTTCGTATTTAGGCCAAAAAAACCTAACCTTTAACCAAAACCCTAACCCTATAAACTAACCTTAAAGCGTAAACCCTTACCCTAACTTTTACAAAAGATATAAGTTAATACCACCAAGATTTGTAGAAAATTGGAATTAGATCAAAAGATGTTGTAGCACTATTAAAAATATAATGAAATACACATGAAAAAACCCCGTCTATACTGCACTTCCAAGACAAAACAGGATAACTTACATTTTTGGAAAATTGAGTTATAGTTAGTGTGGGTGACTCAGAACATCAACTTATCAAGTTAGACTAAAATTTAGGGCTGAAAAAATACTGTCATTACCTATTTTGATAAGTCAACAATGAATAAAAACATTAGAACACTTTTAATAGCAAATTGAAATGCAAGTTTCATCTCTCAGAAACACTAAAATGCGAGTTATGCTGTTTTGTAATGGAAGGGCAGTATACGCCTGTCCATCATCATTGCTCTTGATCTTCACTCGTACTCGTAATTTTTTCTTCTTTATCTTATTTGCTAATTGGAGGACACCATAAGTTCGCGACCGTTCGGTAAGAAGGCATCGTAGAAGAACAGGGCCAGCGTGAGTTGGAAATGTGTGCGGATTGTGGTTTAATTTGAAATATTATTCCAATTTGTTACATACACTGGGTAGTGGGTAGACTATGACTTAATATTATATTAAAATGAGATGGGAATTTTTGTTAATAATTTATTTTTATTTTTACCAAGACATTAAAGACAATATGTCCCTTTGCAGCCAACATCAAATTCTGTACAACTTTGCAGGAATTATGAATATGTCATGTATGTCCTATCTGTGAAATTTAAACGTTAGCAGTGTCCTAATATTCAAATTATGCAAGGAAACCCGTTTACTTGCTAGACTTCACTGTCAGACACTATTGAGTGACTGACTGGCTTTTTTCATCTTTGGTAATAACATACATAAAATGAGCTTTAAAGGGCACATGAGCATTTGTCTACATCAATAAACCACTTCTTGTAATGGCCAAAATTAAACTGATTGAATCTTTGCGCAGCATAAAACCAGGGAGGTGAAAGAAAGGAGGTGAAACTCTTGTAATTTATTCAAACACATTCGTGAGATCTAAAGCGTAACAATGGGATGTGTAACATTCCACTTGGCTTTGAAGTTCCATGCTCCGAACCGCTTCCACTGCGGGACTTTCGAAGCCAGGCACCAGTTTTACATTTATTACAAAATATTAAATTACCGCAAAATTTCAGTGTAAATCAAAAACTTTATTTGGGGATTGTATTGGGAATAGTGCATCAAACAAATTTTCAAATTTAGTACTCCGTCCTTCCTATAATTTGTGTGCCAGAGTTGGTAAAAGAAAAATTACATCCTGACAAAAACTCAATATTTTAGGATAATGCGCTAATTTGTGCATGTTTTAATGTCCCGTTATTTAATCCATGATTTACAATCTTTAATAACATTAAGTTTGCTAATGCGTGTTTTTGCGTGTTTTTATATTTTTGAAGTTTAAAAAGGATGAAATTACACAAGTTTGCGTTCGCTTGTTCTACTCTTTACACATTCAACAATGGATGAGAAATCATTGAAAGGGACAGCGAACAGTTGCTGTGATACCATTTTTTGATGTAGGAATTCTAAATCCTGAAATTTCATGCGCTCGTTTATCTCACCACCTGGGGGGTGATTCACTAACTGGGAACGATATCGTTCCTAAGAGCAATTTTTGGGATTGATTTCAATCCCAGCTTAAAATCGATTCTACCTGACTGGTTCACTAAATCGCTTTTAGGCTGGGATCAATCCCAGCGTGAATAATCATGCGCGCATATGAATATTCATGTGCGCGATCAATCTAACCAATCAACAGACTCAAATTTTGGTCACTGGGCATCAATCAATCGCGTAGCCGATCGACATAACGATAATTAGCTAGCTATCGTCGCTTAATTTGTCCATGACGTTCATTTCTGATTCTATGTTGATTTCGTTTAACATTAGAAGAAAGCTGAGTGAAATTTTGCATAAGACATGACAAAAATCATTCATGACTGTTTCATGTAGCAGTGTGAGGATTCATACGATTTTCTGTGGGTATAGTTTGTCTTTCTTTATGCTTGTTTCGAGTAAAATGCCGGATTTAACGTAGGGCCTAGATCTACGTAATGACTAATGTCTAATGTACGTAAGTTTAATAGACCTATCGACCCATGCAGCTAGCATATATGTAGCAGAAAGCGGACTAACTTTAGTCTTGGCCTTTAATACTACTTTAGTGTTTTACATATGTTGTTGGCACTAAGTTGAGTTAGGCCTAGGCCCTACCCTATCACAGTATAAATCAAAGCGATTCGATATATCACTTTAACAGTGACTAACAATATCTATCTTCCTCTTGTTTGCTCTAATTTAGCTTCAGTTTG
Source organism: Mesocentrotus franciscanus (assembly GCA_037976565.1). Classification (NCBI taxonomy): domain Eukaryota; kingdom Metazoa; phylum Echinodermata; class Echinoidea; order Camarodonta; family Strongylocentrotidae; genus Mesocentrotus; species Mesocentrotus franciscanus. The sequence continues at coordinate 26,138,641 of CP137667.1, read as the reverse complement.
ACAGTTTTGTCTTTGACTTTGCCAGAACGTGTAGGCTAAGACGAGAGTAGGCCTAGCCTACTAGGTCTAGGCCAACTAGTATTTAGTAAGAGTGATCCGGATCACTCTTAACCTTAATAGCGATTTTAATGCTAAAATCAATCCCAAATGCCTTAGTGAATCAGTTCCTAAGAGCGATATTGCTCTTAGGAGTGATATTGAGCCTAAGAGCGATTTGATCTCATTTGGGATCGATTTTAGCTGTTAGTGAATCACCTCCCTGGTCAACAGTTGCAGATTAGCGCATAACTTTTCGGCGGCGTGGAGCATGGGGTCAAAGGAGAGCGGATTGATTCCAGTCCTTCTCTATCACGTCCCTGATAAACGTACAACCATTCGGTACAACGGTCTGAAAAATCAGACTATTACTTACTGGCTCTATAGCTCCTAAGTTGATTCAACAACTAATAGTCGTTATTTTCCCACTTAAAGACATTTTCAAGCTCCCCTTTTTAGGGAAGTTCTAAATTAGTATTGGCTTTCAAATGCCGTTGGAATTTAACCTTTTCATTTTTTTGGCCTGCAAATGGGACATAGTACCTTTAAGAGAAAGAGATGCGATGAAATTGGCAACAATAGTCAAATTTGACTACCCGTAATAGCCATTTATAATACCAAACAAAGAAGAAGACCCAACTTTATTTGCCAATTAGAGGACACCATAAGTTCCCGACCCAACTTTAATTGCCAAATAGAGGACACCATAATTTCCCCGAATTCCAAACCCAACTTTGTTTGCCAACTAAACAAAATTTCAAACAGATTTGACTTGAATTGCATGAATTTCACTCATGACTGTGTATACCATTTAGGAGAGAGTCTTGACGGCTGCATGTGCTGGGTACCCCACGCCAGCCGCCTGGCCAGGCACACACACGGTATGGTACACCGTCACACAGTGAATGCACAATAATACAATTTGTTGTTGTTGTTTATTAAGTTTATAGCGTTAATTATTCAGGAGTGAATATTTACAGTTTTTCTGTTAGGATTTTATGTTTACTAATAGTCTTGAGGCAAGCGATAATTTCGCTGAGGTAGAGGAAAGGTAATATTGGAACATAAAGATACATAAACAGCATATTCCTACCATTAAAATGTTTCCCGAGACAGAAAAATGAACTTAGTACTGAGAATTTATCTGGCAACGTACGCTGCAGGTTCGTCTAAAAAATATTCTTGTTGAAAGGGAAAATATCTTTTTGGGAGTATTTTTTCCTAAAAATGAAGACTTATAATATACACTTTCTCACGGGATTCACGGCAAACTGCTGCACAATACAACTGCATACCGTACCAACGGTGGGTGCGCACACAACCCACCATCGGTACGGTATGTAATTGTATGCAATTGTGAATCCCGTGGGAAAGTGTATATTAAAAGTCTTCATTTTAAGGAAAAATACTCCCAGAAAGATAAGAAAATTGACACGAAACAGTTAAGAAACATAACGACTTTTAAATCATGGCCATTATTTGAAGAAAAGATGAAGATTTACTTGATTTTTAGGTCTGTTTTAGTAGGGTATCTCTATGCCGGAGTTACGGGGTCATAGTCACTCCAGCAAAGCATAGAGAGTCAATACTGCGTATGGACCTCTACTCTAGCGCCGTACCATGTGCTAATACTAATAACACACAAATGCACACAACCATGCCAATAAAACTGTAAGCAAGTTTGACAGTGGACTCACGATTTTAATTTTTAAATTATTCTTTTTAACATCGGTGAGTTGACAAAATTGTAAGTAGATCTAGGTCTACGATCTACCGATTTTGCGTGAAATCAGTTTAGTTTTGTACAGTGGTGTTTGAAATGTTGAGATCAATAAAACAGGTTTTAATACATGTACACAGCCAGGATAGCGGTGCAGCTACAATGTATGTGTGCTAATAATACTACTACTACTAGTAGTAGGTCTACTAGTAGTTGTAGTAGTAGTAGTAGAGTCAGTACTAGACAGAAATAACCGTCTGGTATGGGTCATTCTTTAATAAAACTGACATTTGTTGACATTCCCCATACACAGACAGTACCCCGTACGCCTCGCACCACGGGGAGAGATTGAGCCGATTGTGACCCACTTTCTACCCCGAAACTTTTCTTAATTAGATCTAATTTTCTGATTTATAAATCAGATATAAAAACTATGTATTTTTGTTTTCCTATGTACAGTTCTCAAAGTTTTATTACCTAGATCTATTTCCAAATGCGAAATTTACGGACTTACGTATAGGAGTTATCCATTTTTTATCTCAGAACCAAGGAAACGGTACGTTCATGCATTCGAACTGGTAATCTATGACATGACCCGGCCGATATATTTCCGGGTCAACCGACCAAAACAAGCCCAATGGCCAATCAGAGCACGTGTTGATATTGGGCTTATGAATATTCAAACATCACCGGCTCATGCCGGGCTGACTCATACGTAGCTATTGGACGTTCGAAAAGAAAAAATGAATATTCATCTACTCAAACCAAGATGGCTGACAACAAATCATGTTGACTACAAGTTCAACGAGTACAAGACTTTCGGATTAATCATTAATTTAGGATCTAAATGAGCAAGCTATCGTAAGTCAAAATGGATGTTTCCGTGTTATTTTTAATTTTTATTAATATGCAGTGTAATATTGCAGCCAAAGTGGATATATGAAGACGTAAAGAGTGAAAAACTCGTTGCATATCTCATTCATCGCGGTCCGGCTCAACCGAACCATTCGTTCCCCACACTACTCCATAGCCGTACTTCAGTCTATGTATAGAGGCGGTCAGAGGAGCCAGATGCAATCTCAGCGGAACAACCGTCGATATCAGAGACTGAAGCTTTCGGTCTAAGTCAGTACTAGGTCTAGTAGTACTAGTAGGCCTAGTACTACTACTACTGGTAGACTCTAGTACTAGTCTGTACTCTGTAGTCAGTAGGCATACGCGATCAGACAACCCGTCCCTACTAGTACTAATAGTAGAATCTAGTATTAATAGTACTAATAATTAGTAGTCTACTAGCGATTTCAAGGGTAATTCATTAGAAATGACGTGCGTACGTATTAAAACACTTAAAATAAGATAGGGGGTGTATGAGAGACAAGAGCAAGTATAGTAATAGAATAAGAATAACCCCTTTAACGTTCACGAGTTGATGCGTTGGCAAATTTAGAAACTGGTCACGAATACTAACGGACGGGACTACATTAAATGGCACGTTGGCGACCAACGGATTACACCAGGCATGACTGGCAATGGCAGTTACTAGACTCTACTACTAGTACTAGATCTACGTTTTGGTGGGGAATTCTGGTAAAAGCCAATTATTGTATTTACCTGCAGTACACGGTGAAGAAAAGCTTGGTTCCAAGCTGAAACTTTTCCTGATATGATATTGATAATAATAAGCGGCGGAAATGTCGATCGTGGTCATGTCTCATGAGCAGTAAGGTGTAGATGCTGCATGCGCGCTGGCATGCAATGCATGGTATATATACGGTGTAAAGTGCCGATACGGTGCCGGCACGCACATGCGGAGTAGTAGTGCATACGGTGATACGGCACTGCACTGATCTGGAGTACGAGTGCGCGCCATTTGCCCAATAAATCAGATAAACATTGTTTATCGGCGATAAACAGTGTTTATCGCCGAAAAACACTGTTTATCGTCGAAAAACACTGTTTATCGCCGATAAACAGTGTTTATCGCCGAAAAACACTGTTTATCGAGCGATAAACACTGTTTATCAACTGAAAAACACAGTTTCTCTTGATAAACAGTGTTTATCGCCGAAAAACAGTGTTTATCGCCGATAAACACTGTTTATCGAGAGAAACTATGTTTATCGACTGAAAAACACAGTTTCTCTCGATAAACAATGTTTATCGGCGATAAACAGTGTTTATCGGCGATAAACAGTGTTTATCAAGCGATAAACACTGTTTATCGAGAGAAACTATGTTTTTCGACTGATAAACACAGTTTCTCTCGATAAACAGTGTTTATCGGCGATAAACAGTGTTTTTCGGCGATAAACACTGTTTATCGAGAGAAACTGTGTTTTTCAGTCGATAAACATAGTTTCTCTCGATAAACAGTGTTTATCGCTCGATAAACAGTGTTTATCGCTCGATAAACAGTGTTTTTCGGCGATAAACACTGTTTATCGGCGATAAACAGTGTTTATCTGAATTATTGGTCAAACGGCGCGCCATAACCCCCTCCTATCTCCATCCCCCTTTCTCTCC
>CP137667.1:25994276-26134339 GCA_037976565.1 Mesocentrotus franciscanus | reverse complement strand
ATGAGCACGATTTTTCTCGTTACTTTGATTAAGTCACTTCCAAAGCATTGTTTTTTTTATTTAGTACTTTGAACTTTTGAGCCCTCATCATTGTGAGGACGCAGGCCTACGAGCACGGACACCATATATAATTTATGCCTTATGTATTTGACTCTCAGTATGTCAAACATTGTTATGTTATACCTTTCTATGGCATAAATATAGGATTTTTTTTAAGGGCACCTTGGTATTGATATGTTAAAAGAACCCTATTAATCCATTGAACTATTTAACATTTTCTACCGACTGTATAGGAATCATAATGGTTAATTAATCACGATTATGCAAAAGGATAAAGGATCATATCTCGATACAGTCATGGTAATTGACCTGTCAATGTACTTCCCAGTTTGATAAATGTCACCTTAGATAATGTATTAGCAAGATTAACTTAGCCGTTATTTAATACAAATCTTAGAATATATTTGTTTTTCGAACAAGGGCTAATATCAACAAGTTTGTAACCACACCATATTTTAGAACGTTATCCATTATGATGAACTATATATAAGTGTATTCATAAATATTACCATAACAACGCGTTTTGAGGATATCGTGACATTTGTTCGTATTTGTTTTATAGTTCGCTGTCGACAACTCTGTATAGAATTGAAACGCATATCATCTTAATATTAATTGATAGTCCTAAATCCCGTTTTTTATGATACAATGTAGTGCTATAGTACCGTACCGCTAAGTTTCTCACCATAGGGCAAGTCTTCGGATGTGCTATGTACACCATCAGCGCTGTGGTCTGGTACTTCTGCAGAAAGTTCGTCCGTGCTTTCACTCGGCTCATCCCACTGGTTCTTAGAGGACTGGTCGTGTAGACGAGGTTGGCTAGTGGCTGCCGTAGTCTCACGTGCCTTGGTTTGTCCCCCTGAGGACCCTTGCGCTGCCAGTGTGCTATCTGTCCTAAATAGCTGGTGAGAATCTTTTATTTCCTGAGGGTGTTCTGGTACTGTTCCTCTTCCTGCATTTTGGAGATGGTAAATATAAAGACTAGCATCAGTGCTATTCAACACGAGCTGGTCCAGACTGAATGATAAATCTTATCCTCTTAGTGACCCCACCACCTCCAATTCAAGTTGCAAAAATTATATAAAATGAAAATAATGTTTTAAAAATCTGACAAACGACATACAGACAAACAAACAGACATAAACCTGCATACCCTTATTCATGTGACATGTTAGCTATTCAAGTGGCATTATGAGGCGGATGACAACGTAGTATTATAACGGTTTATGGTGGGTTCCCACTGCCGATCAAACCAACCCGACCAAGCCCGATCAAGCTATTTTGGCCTGGTCGGGCTCGGTCGGCAAGGGTGATCGGGGTCGGTCTACCTTGATCGGGGTCGGTCTACCTTGATCGGTATCGATCTGGCTTCCTACACGACAATTTTGGCATGTCAAAAAATATCGTGTAGGGGTCGAGAAGGCAAGCGATCGTACAGCGATCGTGTATTGGTCGAGTAGAGGTCGAGCTGATCGGGAATCGATCGTATAGAGGTCTAGTTTGGTCGCGGTGGATTTTTTCCGCCGATCACTACCCGATCATCTCGATTTATACACAACTTCTACACGATTGGTTCCCGATCAACTCGATCAACAACTCAACCGCTTGACGATCGGTACATGTCTGCCCTAAACAGTCACTCGACCGAACTCGCTCACTTCTCGACTGCTTCTCGATGACATCCCGAGCACTTCTCGACCACTTCTCGACCGCACTCGATCTTTCCGATCGCAACTCAACTCAATAGGAATAATACAGAAGGAAATCCAGTAGCACTTGGGGTGACTTCAATGCTATTAGAGACACGAATCTAGATTATTTTGGACAAGTATCAAAGAAGCAAACAAAATTTAGTAAAAAATTGAAGAGTTCATGGATAGTTATAGATTACGTGATGTATGGAGAAGTAAAAATAAAGATAAAAAGCAATACACGTATAAACAACGAAATCCTTTTATGCAAAGTCGCTTAGATTATTGGATCATATCAGAGAATTTAGAGCAAATAACATCCAAATATGACATTGTTCCTCTATAGCCCCTGACCATTCAGCAGTTAATCTGGTAATCCATAATAGGTCATCGACAAAAATAAAAATAAAAGATCTTATTGGAAGTTTAATGATAGTCTATTAAGTGACAAGGAATACGTTAAGAAGATTAGAGAAGAAATAAAGACTTTAAAAGAGAAACTGTCTGTTGAAATTAAAGATAAGAGAGTACTATGGGATTTCATGAAAATGGAAATACGGAAGTTTACAATTAAACTATCAAGAAAAAGGGCGGAGGAAAGGAAAGAAAGAAAAAAATCGGAAAATTGGTAAAAGAGATTAAAGACTTAGAAGAGGATTTATTGTCGATTGGCAATGGACATCACAAAGATATTTCTGAAAATGTGAAAACTAAGAAACAACAACTAAGTTTACTCCACGATTACATCAATGAAGGTTTAAAAGTACGGTCAAGATCCTCATGGTATGAATGTGGAGAAAAGAATACAGGATTCTTCAAACAGTTAATGGAATCAAATAGAAAAAAGTATAATAAAGAAATTAAATGGAAATGGAAATACCACTTCTAACGAAAAAAAATTAATTGAAGGAATAAAATCATTTTATGGGCAGCTATATAGCAAATAAATTCTATACAAGATGACACTTTGGACTTCTTTCCTAATAACCTGCCAAAATGGAATAATATATCACGAGATTCATGTGAGGAAACAATCGTAGAAAGGGAATGCATAGAAATACTAAAAGATATGGAACTTAACAAATCTCCAGGAAATGATGGTTTAAGTGCAGAATTTTATCAGAAATTTTGGCCAGTAATTGGAGATCTAGTTCTTGCATCTTTTAATGAAGCTCTTCAACAAGGGGAATTATCAGGCTCTCAAAGGCAAGCAGTTATTATCTTGATACATAAAGATGGCAAAGATCCGGAGCTTATTAAGAATTACAGACCGATTTCGTTGCTAAACGTAGATTATAAAATCCTATCTAAGATACTTTTAAAGAGAATACAAGAAGTTTTACCTGAAATTGTTAGTTTTGATCAGTTGGGATATGTTAAGGATAGGAACATTGGAGAAGCAATACGAATAATAGACGACATGATCTTTCATACTTCTTTTTACAGAGAACACGCTTTTTGGTGGCCATTGATTTTGAAAAAGCATTTGATTCTGTTTCACATTTATTTTTATATAAGGTTTTACAATCATTTAATTTTGGACCAGGGTTTTGTAAATGGGTTAATAATTTTTATGCTAAAGCAGAAAGTTGTGTTATAAATGGATATACATCAACAGGTTATTTCAAGGTTGAAAGAGGAGTAAGGCAGGAGATCCTCTCTCTCTCTGTACGCAGACGATATAACGCTTTTCATTAAAGATTCGAATTCATTTAAGGAAATTAAACATATTTTTGAATGTTTTTATAAAATATCAGGCTTAAAGTTAAACAAGGACAAGACATTCATTTTGCCCTTAGGTCCACAATTATCCACTCATACATTTCCGTTTGGGAAGCAAGTAGACATTGTTAAAATACTAGGAATTTATTTTTCAATACACGAAGATATCAAAGAACAAATGAATTATAAAGAAATATTGAGCAAGATTAAAAAACGTTTTACGTGGTGGAAGCAGCGTGATTTAACATTAATGGGGAAAATTCAATTAATGAAAGTATATGGCTATTCTAAATTTATATATTTATCAACATTGATGCCGGTTCCAGAATGGGTGTATAGCGAAATTGAAGAAATATGTTTTGATTTTTTTTGTGAAGAAGTAAAGGCAAAATTAATAAAAGCATCATGTTTTTAGACTATCCGCAGGGTGGGCTCAAAATGATGAATTTCCGACTGTTTGTAAAGGCACAGAGAATAATGTGGATAAAAAGGCTTGTAACAGGAACTCAAGCTATCAAATGGAAACATTACTTTAAATATTTAATGAGACCAATGGGCGGGAATTTAATATTTTATTGCAACTATTGGAGAGATACAGTAAAACTCATGTTACCTTCTTTTTATCAGAATCTTCTGAAAGCATGGATAGATATGAAAGAATATGTTAAAACAGAAGAGAGATACAGAGGCAATGAAATATTGTATAATAATAATTTTATTCAACTAGAAGGTCAAACTTTATTTGAGGAAAATTTGTTTTTAAAAATATATCGACTTCATCACATATGCGATGAACAAGGGTTATTAAAAAAAGATGCATATTTTATTACCATTGGTTTAAGTAAGGAAGAAATTACAAAAGTTAACAAAATCTATTCAATAATTCCTCACGAATGGAAACAGAATGTTCAGCCTGCAAAAAGTCCATCCACTGTGGCCTTAGTTTAGAATTAATATTTGCAAAGAAGGTTTTTAAATTTGAAGAAATAACTGCAGAGATGGTGTATAAAAGTCAAATCAAGAAGAATGCAGAAATCAGCTCAGCATTTCATAACTTAATGGAACTTTATAATATTACAACTAAAGAAGTGGATTTTTTTGTTTGTTCAACCAAAGTTGTGCACATTAAACAGTAAACTGAGAGAATTTCAGTTTAAACTTTTGCATAGAATAGTTTATACAAACCATCATTTGCATAGATATAAATCTCGTACAAACGGTTTGTGTTCGTATTGCAATATTTTGGAGGAAACCTATCAACATGTTTTTTTAATGTAATATAATAAAAGATTCTGGGAAAATGTGCTGATAAACTCAATTTACCAATTCTAAGGAAACTGTCGTGGAAAGAAATTCATATTGGAATAGATGGGAGTAATATGAAATCGGAGCAATTACTAAACCACATTCTGATTTTGATTAAATTGATGATTTTTAATAGCAGAGAGAAGGGAAAGCCTCCAAATGTAGATGAAGTAAAAGATAAAATTTTCGAAAATAGGAAAGAGGAAAAAAACTTGCAATGGAAAAGGATACTCTTTCAATTCACTTAAAAAATGAGAGACCTTGGAAAGTTTAGTGTGATATAAATTAACTTAAAAAAAGCAACTTCCCAGCCCTCTATCCCAGCAGTCTTTCTTTGCTTTATGTTTATGTTTTGTTTTTTTTTTTTTTTTTTTTTTTTGGGGGTTGTTTTTGGTTGTTTTTTTTGTTTTTGGTTGTTTTTATCTTTATCTCTCTTTTGGGGAGTTTGTCTCTTTTGAGAGGTAGTACTTTTTAAACAATATTTTGACAGACTGTAATATTTCATGTACAAGCATTTTTTTTTTTAATTCAACAGATATTCGTTTTTTCTTCAAAGAAGCACAAAATGAACATGAAATGACCACGGAGATGTGACTAAGTATTTTATCATTATTATTATTACTATTATTGTTTTAAACGAATAAGGAAATGTATGAAAGAGTTGTTTTGTTTAGCAATTGATGTTCAGAATAATACTTTTGAATTGTATTTTGATTATTCTGAGTTGTATTTTGATTGTTCTGAGTATGATGTAAATTTCATGATTTCGGTTATATGTATTGCCTCTGGTATTGAATAAATAAAACACCTTATAAATATTTTTTTTTAAACAAGAACACAATTACGTGCTGATCTAATCACATTTTCTTCGTACCGGTATATTGATACTAATTAAGTTAATCGCTTCTAGAATTGGTAGTAACATGTGACTGCGACACGTGCAGCTCTTGACAGTCTGTTTGAAAAGGCAAATAAAATTAATGTTTTAAGTATCATGTGCAATACAGTACTTTGGCAAATGGCACTGGGTCTGCAGGGGAAGTTTAAAGAAATGTGGAATGCATTGACTTCGAAATAAGCCTTTAGCCTTCTTGAGTGTCTGAGATGAACTGAACGCTGATCAAAAATGAGTACTGTACCATCAGCTGACGATAATATTTTGTGCAACCACTCAATTCACGAGTCATCTTGGATCCCTGTTCGAACAGGTCGATCTGCTCGGGCCGAGATTGTGTAGAGATCGTGTGTACGTCTAGTTGGTCTAGTAGGGATCGCGTTGGGATTGTATGTAGATCGGAATGATCGAGAAGAGATCGAAGTTGTGGTCGACTATACGTCGTGCAGGAGTCGTGAATGGTCGAATGTGGGTCGTCAATGGTCGAATAGCGGTCGGGAAGAGCTTGTGTTTAGGCATGTGGTCGGGATTGGTCGGGGAAAAATGGGTGATCGGGCTTGATTGGGCTTGGTCGGGTTGGTTTGATCGGCAGTGGGAACCCACCATTAACGATATATCGTCCTTGGTACGGGGAAATTGAAAGGCAGGTAGAGATTAGAACGTTATTACCGTTTATTATGTATTAGATCAACACAATCATTTAAATCAAATTGTTTAATGATGACCTTACCTTGTGGAAAATATTGGTGAGCAAGGTCTAACAACTTGGCAGCCACAAGCGCCCTCCTCAGTTCAATCCGTTCATCTCCCCTAGACACACCTTCTCTCCATTGTTTCAGCATGAGATGGGTTCCTCTACTGGTGACCTGTTCGTATCTCATGTTGGTCTTGAGAGCTCTCGCTATGTCACCCTGTAAAATTCCTAACTGACTACCCAAGCTATCGATCTTGGCCTGTTCGGAAAGATCGTCTGCTAGCTGTTTCATGATGTCTGCAAACTCATCATTGGTTGGCTCCCCGCTGATATATTAAAAATTTCAGCATATTGAAGAAATAACTATTGTTGGCTTAAATGTTTATGTATATATATATATATATATATACACACAATCTAAAATATTCCATGGTAGAAATACCCAAATAAATGAAATGAAGTTGTCTACTTGGTTTCGTTAAGCATGTATGTATATGTATACATGTATATATATATTTATTTATTTATATTATATACGCACACACACACAATCTAAATATTCCATGGTAGAAATACCAAAATAAATTAAATGAAGTTTTCTACTTGGTTTCGTTAAGCAGAAGAATGTGCCACCACTTCGTTTATTCACTAAGGAATTTCTAAATATGATTAAAGACATAAAAGGAAGGAAAGAAAAAAAAACAAGTAGTAGAAGAAAACGTAGAACTATAATAATAATGATAAGAAGAAGAAGATCAACAACAACACAAAAACAAGACGAATAATAAGGATAAAACAAGTGATGAGAGGAAGAATGATAAAGAAGAAAAAAGAACAAGACGAACGAGGAAAAGAAGAGGGAGGAGAAGAAGAAGAAGAAAAGGGGAAAAGGAGAAAAACAAAAATAAGAACAAAATGTTGTTCAAAGTGATTTAAAGTTGTTATTCAAATTTTAAGCTATAATACGATATACAAAATAAAGAACACTGTTGAAGGGGGAAACAAAAACGATATACATGACTGAAATGGTCAAGTATTATCTTTAGAAACCAGTGTAGTAAATCGACAAATGCTCATTTTAGGACTACAGTAAGTGTATCTGCCATGGAAAGACTACAAGTAATTCAACTTACTCTGATTGTGATGTATTACTCCTTTCTGATGGATATAATTCCCCAATGGGGTTATCTTCAGAATAGGTCATCCCTGTCATGAATGTAGAATTAATTGATTTGATTGAAATGATTCAGTTATAAATGATGAACATAAATGTCCAGATCGGTTCTGATATTTTGGCAGGAAATTTTAAATCATTTTTAAAACATAAATAAAAGAACATATTCGAATAGTAATATGATATAATAATTTATTTAACATGAACATTTTATTTTCAAGCGTATTGACTATTTCTAGATTCTCTTGAAGACAATTTTAGAGTGTGATAAGATGAAGAAATTAAATAATTTAGATGCAAAACTAACTAAAAGTTGAAGGTTCAAAGAAATTTTAATATAAATAAATTGAGATGGTAGAGTGAAGAGACTCAAGAACAATAGTGAAAACAGTCTTACCACTCATGAAACTCCATTTAGGCGTCTCTGTTTTCTTCTTCTGCTCTGCATATCGCATCTCACTTTCCAGTTGTATGTTATTCCTCAGCTTCCAGTTCTCACGTTCAACTCGCTCCATACATTGTTTCTTAGATTCAAGTTCCTCCTTTATTAAACGTTTTCCTCATCACATCGCGTTCTGTCTTCCTCTCTTTCGTTTATGAAGTCTTGAAATTCCTGCCTTTGAGTCGATTCATTTCGCTCTTTCTCCTCTACAATTTCTGTTAAAGTGTCTACACGTAGTTGCTTAGACTCGAGTTTCTTCGTCATTTCCTCCTTTTCGGTCTGTAGTCGTTCGACCTGATGTATTGCCGTCTCTTCTGCCCTCTTTAAGTTTTCCGCCATTGTTTCGATACGCAGATCCTTTGATTTTAACATCTCCTTCATTTCTATCTCCCTCTGCTTGTACATCTCCAAAACCAGTTTTGCTCTTTTCTCATTTTCCGTCATAGCGATTTCACTTTGTTGGCGCCTTTCTTGTTCAACTTTCATGTTATCTTTCAGGCTTGCATATTTACTGACTATGCAATCGAGACTTGCACTGGACTCGTTGAGTTCCTGCTCTAAGTTTGTAATTCTTCTATGAAGTAACTTTTTTTCTTCTTCTCGCTCTCTGATTTCTTCTTCGTGCATCTTCCCTACTTCTTTTCGCTCTTTTCGCTCTTGCTCACAACTCTTCCGAAATGATGGATTTTTGTATAGCGTCTCTACTTCAGCTTCACAGAGGCATTTATGTAGGAGATGAAGCCACTGCAACCGTTTCCCATCGGATAGAATGTCATCATTGTAAGGTATTTCATAGACGTCAATGATCCCGTGTTTCTTTAGTTCATGTTTTGCCCCCTTAATGGCTTCACTTCCAACGCTAGTACACACGCCGCAGAGAGGGACGCGACCTACCCATCAAAAAATACTCCGATTTAATCAAGAGTACACTGAAAGTTATAATCATTAAATGGCTTATACATATTACACCTACATTAATCAATCGATTTTTGTTGTTGTGTGGGGGGGAGGGGAGTATTTTGACACCAGAGAATTCAGAGAATCTGCAATGCTTCATTCATTCCTGTTCATGTTTTTAGTATTCTCATTGACTTCGCTGTGTGGCATACAATATACCATCATATTGAGGGTAATTAGAACTGGCGAAATCAATTGAGAGAAGTAGCGAGGGAGAGAGAGACAAATGGAGAAGGAGCAAGGGGAGGGAAGAAGAGAGAGGGGAGGAATATAGAGAGGGAGAAACAGGGAGTAATAAGAAAGGAGACTGCAGAGGAGCGGGAATGTAGAAAGTCAGGAGACAACAACTATGACAATGCAAATGAAATGTCATATTCATGGTAGGGCGATGAGTTGGGGGCAGTTAGTATGAAATAGTCGAATGATATTGTTTATGGATTTTAGCTACAACAACTGGTGTCGAAATAAATGGAACATGGTTGGGAAATCTAAAGATCGGCCGTCAGTGTAAGGCCAGTAATATAGTGTTAACAATTGACCATCAAATAAATACATGAATGATCAGTTCGCGCTGTGTTACCTGAATATAATAACGGTATTTGATGTGAGTATTGTCATACCTATGTTAAAATTTAATCACCCCATGCCTCGGCTTATTATTACAAAAATGTATACCCTAGAAATAAAATTGACATTAAGCACCTAATGATATTTAAAGACATTCATGCAGATACGTGGAAGATACTACTTTAGTTTATTTAAAATATATGTTTCATCCAAATACAACGTCAGAATCGTTTCCTCATTTTCAAGTTAAAATTATGTCTCACACGTAGATCCTTGGTCAGGTTAAAGTCGACCATGTCAAAACGGGGACAGGGGTAGATGTTAATGGGTAAATGGTACATAACACACACCATGCATGTTTCAAATGAATTAACATGACCGTCTCGAAACACAGCAACTAGGAAATCTAGCGTGATTATACGGTTGGTTACAAACCGAGGACATGATTATGATATGTACATGCATACATACAAAACATAATAGAAAAATGAAACTTGTCTTAAAATATGATTATCAAATTTATGAGGAAATATTGTAATCCCATAAGCCTATTTAATAGTACAGGCTTTCACAAGAAGAGGTAAATATCAGCATGAACTTCACCAAGGGAGAACATGGAATTTGATTTACAAAATGAACGGGCGAAGGATATGTTTAGAGTCCTCGATATCGATGGGAACGGAATTAAAGATGAGTAATAAAGGACTTGATAATATAACATAACGGATAAAAGAGAAAACTAAGATAACTACTTGATTTCAAAGTCATATTGTTTGTAGAAATGTGCTTATAATATGAAGTGAATAATGGTCGTTCCTCGATTGTTTCATGTCCTAGTCAAAAATGTTGAACAATTATCCCGTAGCAGGTTTCATTGCCGTTAGATACCTACCCATTTAATAGCAGTGCAAATAACACAAATAACGATAAATGTAAATAAACTTTTATACCAATATTATTCATTTATTCATCTCTTCATTTATACTTTTTTAAATAAATGCCGTGGTGTATGTCACCGCATTTAGGTGTATATGGTGTGTATCAACGGTGAAATTGTTTATTGATTCAAAATTGTTTAAGTAAATACCTCCATATGCCTTAAGTTTGTTGTCCTACCCAGGGGCGGCGATTTCTTTTCATGACCGGGGGACGAAATGCCAGGGACGAGGGAGTAGTGTCGTAATGAGCAAAAACTATTTAAAAGTAGGGGGCTAAAGTATTTACGATACGGTACAACAAAGCGAGCGAAGCAAGAGGAGCGTAAATTGGCGTGGGGTTCCAGGGGCAAAGCCCCGGCGGGGGTCAAGGGGCAGAGCCCCATGAAGCTCAGCTGTTTTAGGTATTTAATTAAGGTCAGATGAGCATTTTTTTATACCTTATTTGTGACACTGGCATGCGGATCACTTATTGGATTAGTCCAGGGGGCGGAGCCCCCAGAAGCCCAGGGCTTTTATGCATTAAATTACGATCAGATGAGCATCCAGGGGCCGTCTTAGGACCGTCGGTGGGGTCCGTGAGGCAGAGCCCCCCGGAAGCTCAGGGGTTTTACGCATTTAATTACGGTCAGATAAATCATGCAATTTCAGTAACGTTTGTAAACCACTGGTATCGTATTAGAAATAAGCGTTTGAATTTTATTTGGGGAAGGCAACTTCCCCCATCAGTACGCCAGTGCAAGGGATCATAGTCAACGAGAGGGTGAAGGTGATGGAAGTAACTACCCCCTAACAGGTTTTTTTTTTAAAGTTTTGTTGTATTCAAACATTATATTCGTAAGCAAAACTATAGTATAAAAACAAGCAATATACTTTTTTCACACTTCACTATTCTACAATATTTATGAGAGAAGATTTGTGCATGCTTATTTGTCTAAACGCTGCATTCTTGGGCCCTCCAGACCCTAAAAGTGTGTTGCAGTCTTTAGTTAGTTTTTGCTATACATTTTTTGTTTGCACTTTTTCAAAAAAATTCCGGGGTACGATCCCCCTAACAAAATTGAGGGGGTGGACGTGTGCCCCCGCCCCCACCAACCCCGCCCCCACCGGGATCGCCGCCCCTGGTCCTACCAGCCAGTAAAGATTAGGAGCAAACTCACCTGTAATCCTCTGTATCTTATTGATCCATACTCGGTAAAATTCAGTATGCGACGGGCTGAAGATAAAAATGAAAATATGCACCGATTCAGAGGCATTATAATTCACGTGGTGATAATTAAAGGGTTGATGTTAACCAAATAAATAAAATTTGATTATGCAATCCCTCTCACCCCCTACCGAAGGCCACCCTCTAAATAAAATTAATTGTATGTATTTCTTATACGCTACAACAAAGTATTCTTAGTGCTCTAGGGCCTTGATGTTGCATTCCATTAACATGACTAAGTGGAGGCTAAATCGTTTGTGCTACCTTTGCAGTTTAACGAATACCTCTTATCACTGTGAAATACAACATTTCAACATTCAATGATCTGAAATGTTGGTTTGTTACTTCATGTATTCGAACTGTAATCTATGACATGACCCAGCCTATATATGTTCGGGTCAACGTACCAAAACAAAGCCGATGTCCAATCAGATCATTCGTTTGATATTGGGTTTATGAATATTAAAATATCATTGGGTCAGCCGAGCTGACTCGTACGTAGCTATTGGACGTTCGAAGAAAAATGAATATTCATTATACTCAAATGAAGATGACTGACAACAAATCATGTTGACGACAAGTCTTTCTGGAATTAACATTTATATAGCAAGCTATCGTAAGTCAAAGTACATATTTCTTAGCTTATTTCTTATATTTAGCTATTTTTTACAATAAGTTGGAGTGTAATATTGCAGCCAAAGTGAATATATGAAGACGTAAAAAGTGAGAGAAAAAATCCACACACTACCCCATACGGCGTACTTCAGTCTAGCTTGACACATGCAACTTTCATCATCTTCATGGACATATCGCATCCGGAATAGACAACTAAATTCTGTGAATCTCATGGAGAAAATTGGAATATATCACTTTCACATCTTTCACTCAGCAAGGCTAGCATCTCTTTTTTCTTGAAGTTCTGGAGGAATATTTTACAAAGTAGTAAAACCCTTCCAGATTTGGTACGTTTCCGTGTACACAATGCGAACACATTTTGCGGTAAATAGCCATATCGTTAGATCAGGTCACCCTTGACACAGCATAACTACTAACGATGACGTAGTATGCCAAAATTTCCATATAGCGGAACCTTTCGATTGTGCCAGGAAGGGGCTGGAAAAACGAATTGTGTAGTGCAAGTAACCAAATTATAAACTCAAATGTAACAGACTTCCCGATTGAATTTTTTGGAAATTCAAAAAACCTATTCATATAAAGAACATATATTTAAATATTATACAATAAAAACTATAACTTTTTTTTTAAACAAAAAATTAATAACCAAATTCATTCCTGGTCACAGAGGCTGGCCATTTTTTTATTTTGTGTTTTGGATTTTGTTTAATGTTATTGTGTATGTTATTCTAAATTCCTTCCTATTTATAAAGGGATTTGTTGTTGTTTTATTGGCATTTGCATATAATCTGAGTACTTTTGAGCCATACCCTCTTTTTGCTCGTTCCCTTGAACTTACAAGATATTTCGATAGGCCAACATGATATAGCGATCTTCGAAAAAGTAGTCAGAAAAGGGTTTCGTTAATTCCATTGTTATTATGTTATCATCAGTATCATTCTAGTAATTTACTTATAATGTTGCATCGTATTCTAAACTGGCGCGTTGTCTAGTAATTTACTTATAATGTTGCATCGTATTCTAAACTGGCGCGTTGTCAGCGTTACAGTGAGTTTCAATAGTTTGCTGACCAGGTGCTGGATGTGGATTTAATTTCTTCTTTCTTTAATATCTAATGCAACTATCGAAGGTCATATTATGAACTAAAATTCGTGTTTTTTTAAATAGAGCATGGAAATAATTTACAACTCACGTAGTTTACAGTCTAGGATCAGCAGCTTCTGGCAGGGACCAAGATGATGGCAAATTATAGTTTTCTTATGAGGTCATGTGACAATACAACACCTAAAGTCAGCCAGAAACGGGTTCTATTATAAAATCATGTTTGAATGGACGAAAGTGATACACAGTGGCGTAAACATTACGTATCTAGGTTTTAATCCGCCCGGGGCAAACAATAAAATTGCCCCCTCCCCCATCCTCCGCCCAAACGTATCCATGTTTCTTTACAAGAGAGTAAGCAAAGGGAATTAGCGGTAGATTTCTATTTTCTTTTACCGCCAAAAAACAGAATTTCTCATGCATTTTCCTCATAGAAATATCCCAAATGTACCACCTAACGCTGCCGTAGGCGTCCCAACAATGTCTTGAGAGGGATGAGACCCTCCTGTTTATAAACTTCCCAAGTGAGTAAATGATTACAAAGAATCGAACTTTCACGTTGTTATTTCTTCGAGATTCCCGTAACAAAAGAGGTGATGGAGAAATGTAAATAGAAACACAAACATTATAAGCAAGGTGCTATGAAAATTGTGTTTAGTTTTTGAGAAGCACATTGGTGAAAGTCTTGGAATTCTCGCACAAATCTTAACAAAATCATGTATTTGTTTAAGAACATTTATTTTTACAAGAAAATTCCAACTATTGACCAATATAGCTCTCTTACCCCATCGCCCCCCTCCCTTCTCCCTCTCTCTCTATCTCACTTTATTTCCTTCACGCGCAAGGCCCGGTGGACCTACCTGATTAAGATAACTACCAATAACATTGAAATAGGGGTTATTGTTTGAGCTACATAATTTTAAAGGAATTTTGTTTTCCTTTTAGATGTTATAATTTGAATTAGTGTTCCAGTCCTAATAAATCAATTGATTAGTTTGTTGTTGTTACGAGCGTTTACGTAATATTGGCTAAGCGAAGACCGATTTTTTAACCTTATTTTTGTGGGTTAATTTTTTATAAATTTGAGTTAAAAAGATATCATATTTAATTTTTAGACAATATATATATACATGTGGCCCATGGAAATTAATATGAAAAACGAAACAGATAATACTCACGTCACTAACATCACCATACACCCAACCTTACCAGCAAGGTGTTGTAGACCTTTTTCCCATTCAGACAGGTAGCCTGTAAAAGAGAAAGTATTTCATACATTGTGCATGATGGGATGGACCTTTGAGAGATTATGAACATGGCATTTAGCCTACATAAACAAGAACGAAGTAGACAAGCTTGTGTAGTTCTTTAAATTGCATTTAATTGAAAGAAATAACGCACATGTATTTGTGATAACCAAATCAGTGAATATAATGCGTTCAATGAAAAAAAATCATGAATCGTTAGAAAGTCGTGAGATCTTACTAACAATAGGGAGCCAAAATATTATAAATATTCGGAGTTCTACATTCGGAGATTATACCCGGTACAACATTATTAATGAATGATTGTAAGTAGTGATATAAGTATAATGTCATTTGAAAATATTTTAAGAATTAGAGTGGGTAGTATTAGAACAATACAAAAATAGAAAATAGAAAGAAACAAAAACAACAACAAGACTTCAGAAAAACACAAAACCTAGTAATGTTTAAAAATGAGGATGTTTAAAATCTCAATACACCCCTCCCTTTAATGAAATAGTCTATCTTTATATGAAAACTGTTTGAGTTTCATGATGTTGTTTCTAAAATTTACATGCATAATATCCTCATTGGTAGTCTCGAAACTAATCTCATCAGACAGGTCAGGTACATGGTCACGTTGAAACATACACACTAACTAACTAATAATTGTACATATAGTTGAAATGTTACATTAGTTTACGGCTTACACATATTCACTTGTTTTAATTTCATTCTAGAAAAAAATATATATATATTACGCTCCATGTGTTTGATTTGTGCCAAGTAATAAGAATTATAAGAGTTTTTACTTTTCACTGTTAAAACAATGACTTTATAAGAAAACAAAGGTGTTCACATAATTTTCCCTTTCAGACGATAGATGTGAGATGATGTCAATAGTAAATGGGTTACTTATAGGCGTATGCCATGGTTCATAGCCTCAATATACAAACAATGAAATCGTTAAGGACGACTAATATTTAGCAAATATAAGTGTACAATTCAAGCGACTGGGAATAGCTATGAAATTGTTTAATAACGTATGATTGCGATGTAGTGTAGTATCCTACCAACGTGAAGGTAATTTCAAGCCCAATTAGGACCATCGCGCGGTTTTATCAAACCGCCATGATTGTTTAATATAATTAACAAACACGCATTAAATTCTCACACATTGGACACGTAGGCATAAGCGTTTTTTTAGAGAGAATAAAGAACAAAAAGTAAATATAATAAACTATTTGTTTTACCAGACATATTTAGAGTGTTTAGACATTCTTCACAACGCTAGTATTTTAAGGGCAAAGGGGAATTTTGTTGGTTTAGTAATTCTAAAAACATAATTTGCCCATACAATTATTTCACCAAAAACATACCTTAGGGTGAAGGAAAAAGCTTTCATTCAATAAAAACAGATTCATTATGAAGGCGTAGTTTCATTTGAAGTACAACAAACCCAAACAAAAGAACTTTGCATTTTTTTTTAAATATACAAACCAGGGCGACTTTTTATGATGAGAGATATAGAATCGGTGAGGTATTCCTCCTTATCCTCAGGAGATGTTTGACGTGTATTTGCAAGGTTGCTCGCCTTTACGTCTCCATGAAGAGCACGCCTCAGGGCATGGCCTATATCGGGCGTATACTCGTCCATATCAACCATACCAATGACAAGCTTATCAGGAGACACCACTGCTTCATTATCACAAGGTACAGTCTTGCCTGGTTTGTACGACAAGATTTCATGTCGTAATCTGGAAGTAGCCATCTTTGTACAGATTTCGCCCTGAATAAGCGAACAACCACGTTACATGCTTAATAGCATACAGATTTGTCGTATTCGTGTAAGCGTGTAACATAGTAGGTCTAGTTATTACTTGGTGTAAGAAATTTTGTATCTAAAGGCGCGTATCTTGCACAAAAGAAGAAACGGATGAGGGAGTTCAATCAATGATCAGCGGACTGTGATATGAAACACACATGAATCATTTTAATCACATAATATGCCCACCCCCACATACACACGCACAAATGTTACAAAAATTACCTCCATGTTAATGTTGGATGCACAATACTCCACGTTAGTTTATGTCCTTTATTTAAATGTTTGAGCCTACCATCATCATATTTGACCCATTTATATAGATATGGCTATTATTGGGGTTTCAATCATTCTTAGGCATCATGGTCAAACAAAAGTATCCAACAACACATAGGAGAGGAGACTAATTTTTTTTCAAATCTGACTGTATTGTATCTTTACTCATGTATGATATGTTCTCTATACCTGAGACTATACTTTTCTTGTCACTTCGAGGAATGAAACCGATTTGAGGACAATAAAAATAATAATTTGGAAAATGAAATATTAATATATATATCTTTTAAATAGATTTGGGTTAAGATAAAATAATGTTTTGAATTTCACCCAACAGACATGAATGTCCCTTATGTTTCTTTCAACATTATTAGGTTCACTTCTCAATAGTGATTTGCTTTATCTTTCATTGGTATCATATTGAGATGTCAAAGCTCAAAGTGGCAGGTTGAATTCATAAGCTGGTATTCTGAAGTCGTGACTTAGTCCTGTTTAACTAAACAGGTGTCTAAAGTCCCGTCTAAGTCCCGTCTATCTTTAGTCACTAGGTCGTGACTAACTTTTTCGTATTCTAAAGTCGTGATTAAGTCAAGTTAAAAGCGAAGTCCTGTCTTAATCCTGTTTAACTCTTGACGACTGCGAGGAGTTGTTTAAGTCATGTTCAAGAGCGCGATTGTGCTGTTTTTCAACGTATACGATACACTCTACTTGCAGACCCCGAACTTGCGGAGGAGAACGATGGTACATCCTCTAAAATTTCATATGCGTTTTGCAAGGTTTTTTCTCGTGTAGCCTGATTTTTGTTCTGGATAATATTAACTATTCTTATTTAATGGTGACATCTTTAAAATTCCGAAATCTAAACTAAACTATCCATTTTGTTGGAGAAGTTTCTTTTCTGGATCTTCCGAGCCGCCCCGCGGCGCCCCGGGGCCCCCTTTATGCCTAGCTACGGTAGCCACGCGTCAATCAATTACAATCAAGATGTCAGCGGTGGGCTTGCTCCATGACCTCGAGCGTTATGAACATTTTCTGTTTCTTCAGAACCAGCACCAGCAGCAAGTAGAGAGATCCGTAAACAGGAAAGATCCATTTCAAGTGTACAGTCAAGCTGAGTTTAGATACCGGTACCGCGGTACAACAACAATAAGAAGGTGGGGTGGGGGTGGTGGTTATTTTACCTGACTGCTAAGGAAGCATAAATGGTTGTTAGTAAGCAACCAGCGGACCGACTGCTTTATGTCCTCTCTGAGGGACCTGGTGATGAGGATTAATGCCTTACCAAAGGGCACTTGCGCATCGATTTCGTTTCGAACCCGGGTCGCCGAAATACGAGACCACTGCTCTACCAACTGAGCTATCGCGTTTGTAGGTCGCGTATTTAAAAGTAAATCATCAATTGCCTTTTAATGTGGAGGCTGACGTTATTGTAAGCACTGGCATACAAAGGCATATCAACAATAAACTACAGTGTGGTCGTGTTACATTAAATCGGGAAAACCTAGAGCAAAAGTAGGGGTAGAAAACAAAAGCGGTTGAATCTAGTGTTGTACCAACTCACGCGTGCAGAAGGTTGCCGGTTCAAAGTGCACTAACATGTGGATTTGCCAATTTGATGAGTATATATATCGCATTGTATACATACAATCACTGTACCATGCACACGTTATGTACGCTTTGTGTGTTGTGTATACATTCGTCAGGCATCAGCGCAGCGATTGCTACCAAAATTGGACCTTTTTTTATCTTTTTTTGTTTAGGGGGAGGGGGCCTTAACACATAACTAAAGGAATAGTTGAGTTCTGTTGCAGAGGACGCTACACAAAAAAAAAATAATAATTATGAGATAATGAAAAACTGAGTGTCAAATTGAGTGTGAACATTCAATTTAAATGACAAAATCATCTTTGTTTGATCAAAATCGGTTCAGAGACGGCTGAAATATCCAAAAATATAACCATTTCTAATATTTGTGTGCTACCACAAGTATTAGATAATTTGAACCAGCTGAAAAAACGAGATAGCGCCTTATACCTTTTATTCCAGCCAATGCCGACGTTGGCTTTTTGTTGACTTGTTCGTGTTGGTTATAATACCCACAACTAGCCGGCCAGTGCATTGTTATGAATTAATTAATTAATTAATTAACGGTCAGCGTATTTTGTGGAAAGTGGAGGTGAATTGGTATGATCGTATTGGCTAAATTACACACATTTTAGGGTCTAAAATTAACTTCATAGCTATTGTAGGTCCTAAGAGAGCACTAGAAATGTCATAAATAAACAAAATAAATAAATTTATATTCTTTCCTGAACCATATGACAACCTCCCCTCCTGGCTCCCTCATTTTAACCCTCTATTTCACCTACTGCTATCTTTTAACGAATATTTTCACTTTGCTCATGCATCTATAAATGATATCCCTTTAAATATTCTAGATGCATGCTACTATTTTAATTTTCACAAACTAATCAAATGTATTGATTATTTGATTCCAACGCAACAACCAGGCAGGTATACGTTGGTATTGTTTGTTCTTTAAGGGACCTCTTAAATGACGATTGAGATTGATTTCTCTGCTAAGAAATCAAATAGGCATAATTTCATGATTTACAAGACCAGCTAATGTTTGTTAAGTTTCATGCTTTTGGAATTTTAGACAAAAATAATTGAATGTGAAACCCTTTGTCCTTTAAAGAGAAGGCTGGGTTCTGGAAAAAATGCATTATTTTTAAATACTTTTTATTGCATTGTAGACGAATATTTTTTCTCGTTATTATTACTTTAGTTATTTTTTCTTTTATGAAAATCGCATGGTAAGGTTGGATTTCCCCCAAAATTATGCAGCTTTTATTTTATGTCTACATGTCCACCTAAAACTAAATCATTCGTACCCTTACCAAGTTGTATGATTTTCTAAATATGTGAACAATTGATTTGTCCCAATATATCTTTCTAGAGAATGTGACATATTATTGCTTTAAAAACATTAACAAAAATCAGCAAAACCCCTTATTCAACCACTTAAACTTTCATTCTTCAGTTACTAAAAACATCCCAGAAATGTCAACTTTACAAGGGGTAGGAATAATTTAAGTGTTAACTATCTGTGACATGGACCGTATGTGACTAATCATCTTGATACGCCATAATCATGTGAAGTGAAACTTCAATACTTACTAATTGGCACGTCTGCTAAAGTATGATTATGCTTAATATACAAGCAATGTTTTAAACCACATCGTTTTTATTCACTCAATTTTTAATCTCGGGTTCTGTAGGTCCGGTACCTAAAGTGTATATGTTTTTAGGCGTATAATTAGATGAGTAAGCCATGTCACCTGTTAGTGGTACATATTTTATCTAATGTATTTTCTTTTCCTCTAGTTTTTCAAGTCGATCATGTGACCAGTGAAAACTCCGTAAGGCAAGTGCGAGAAAGGAGTGTGAGTCCCTCAAATTGGATGGGATTTTAAAGAATTAAGTAGCTGATCATTTTTCTGACTATTCGCCCTCTCTCTATATATATTTATCAATCTTTGTATCTGCAACAGTGATAAGCCTGCTCAATTTATTATGGAAGGGTTGTCCGTAGTCCAGAATCTGGCCGAATAATATCTCACAATCTCGACCACCTCCATCACCCTCTACTTTCTGCAAGACGAACATGACGTGACCACCGGATTTCTACGCCCGGCGAAAAAAATAGTTCAAAAGCTGGCCGATTTACTTTTTAACGACCTCTACTAACGAGTGCGAGTGCGTTCATAACGCCATCTTCGGCGGCTTGTAGCAAGGGAATGGAATATTATAGAGATAAGAATCATCCGGCCTCAGCTGGGCGTACGAGTTTGTTGATAACGCCGTCATCGGCGGATTGCAGCAAGTGTAGGGAGTATTATTGAGATAACAACAAAACAGCCAGATTAAGCTAGTTGTACGAGTTCATTATAATGACGCCATCTTCGGCGACCTGCGCCAAGTGCAGATAATATTATAGAGATAAGTTATAAGAACAGGCCAGATTCTGGACTAGGTTGGCCTGACGATCAGCAGTCGACCAGTGAAGCACAGGCGCACAAAGATACCAAACTAGGGACTATTACGACACGACTACCTCGACTGATTTAATTATTAAAGGACCAGAGTAGGCATTAATAGTCAAACTTGACTGAAAGCCAAAAATACAGTCAACCAAAACCACAGTGGCATAAGATGTTATCTTACATAGGCAGAGACGCAGAAAAAAAGCTAAACGAACGTGTTCTTTACAGTTTGCAATGTTTGTGCGAGAAGGGAGTATGTGCATCTCATATTGCTTCAATGCAAGTCATACTTTCGAACTATTAAGAGAGTAAAAACAGTCATAACAGATCTTTATAATCTCCTTGTGATAGTATTTATTGAAATGTTCTTCATTTGTCTATTTTGACAAACAAAGCATATAAATCCCCCCCCTTTTTTTGTTTTCTTCTTTTGGTTGAAGGGGAGGGGGAATAGCCCAATTATGTTCCAAAGCAGGAAGCGACCGACATTTAAACAACGCCTTCTTCCGTATTATTTTGAACAGAGGGGGGTGCATAGCACTGTACTGGCTCACCACAAAAAGGGAGTATTGTTCATAACGGGCCAAAACTTCTGACGACTGGTGGAAGAATAACTGATGACCCCATGGTGAGTGCATGAGACACCTGCCGCTTATACTTTTGTTTTCTTTAATAATTTTTTTCTTCTTCTGGATACAAGTTTCCATGAATAGACTTGTTGGCATACCGGGTATAGGCCGATAACATTCAGGAAATAATGATATTGAAGGTGCCCTGTGCTGGCTCCTCATGGTAGCAGATCTAACGATTTAGAGCACCCACCAAATATAGCTGCTAGTTAGTTGCATACAGCAACATATCCCAATGGTTCTCCGAAGAAGAAAGGGGGGGGGGTTATAAACCCACTCGGATGGATTCAGGTTACTATGGGGGCCGATTCAGACCCAAGGACAAAGCCTAGTATTTGTGTTTGTCCGGTGTGTTGGTGACGAAGGGTTTTCCAGAGTATTTAAGGGTTGCATGTGTATCAGTCGAGGATTAAGCGTATTGCCGTTCAGGCAGTCAGGGTCAAATCTTTAGATGGAAGTTCTTAATTTTCACCGTCTTTGTCACAGTCAGTAGCGGTTCGCAATGGAGATGATAATCAGTTTCTAGGTTAGACGAAAGATAACCAAGGTCAAAACTGGTGTGCAACCACATTGCAAGGGTTTATCCCGAGTCTAAGAATAGTGATAGGGTGGAGAAGAAGGCGACAATCAAATGGCAAGCAAAGGCAGATAGTAGAGAGTTTGAGGATGTTAGTTCGATGCTTGACAAAAATCTTAGAGTTTCTTAAAAGGAAAAATTAAAAAGTCATGTTTTGATCTATGGTATGGGAAACAAGTGGTTTCGGCTAGTTGATTAAGAAAGGGGAGAACATTCCCAACAGCCAATTATGTACAAGTAAGACCTCGCCATACCTTAGAACCTTATCCATTATGCGTAACTCTATTAAATTGTATTCATAACGTGTACCTTTTTAATTTTTTTTTTATAGCAACGCGTTTTGAGGATATCGTGCCATGGGTTCCTTCTATTTTTAGAGTTCCCTGTCAAAAATCTTTCAACGAATTGAAATGAATATCATATTTAGGTGAATAAATAACTCCTAATTGTTTTCTGATAAAATCCAATGTTAAAAGTACCGTTCCTAAAAATCTTTCAACGAATTGAAATGAATATCATATTTAGGTGAATAAATAACTAATAATTGTTTTCTGATAAAATCCAATGTTAAAAGTACCGTTCCTAATTGACTTACGTCCGGATGTGCCCTGTACACCGTCAGTGCCGTGTGTTGATACGTCTTCAGAATGTTGGTCCATGCCTTCACCCGCCTCCACGTGGTTTTTGGAGGACTGGTCGTGTAGACAAGGTTGGCTAGTGGCTGCTGTAGTATCCCGTGTCTTTGTTTGTCCTCATGAGGACCCTTGTGCTGCTGCTGTGCTATCTATCCTGAATAGCTGGTGAGAATCTTCCATTTTCTGAAGGTGTTCAGGTCCTGTTTCTTCTCCTGGTTCTTGGAGATGGTAAATGTCAAGACTAACATCAGTGCTCTTCAACGCGAACTGATCCAGAATAAATGATAAATCTTATCCTCACAGTGACCCCCCCCCCCAGATTATAAGCTGTAGTATTAAATAAAACGAAAAAAAAGCAAACAACATGCAAACGACATACTGACAAGACCCTCACGAAAATAAGAGGGGAAAAATATAAACCTATATACCCTCATTCATGTGACAGGTTAACTTTTCAAATGGCATCACCAGGCGGATGACAACAACGTATTCAAGTTTTAGTTTTTATCAAAATAAAGATAGGAAGCAGTGTCGATGGAGAATGGTTAAAACCTTTTCATGAGATAAAATTTGAAAAATTCTTGTTTCTAGCTATTTTGGGTGGCCTAAAAACAGATAAACTGTTTATTATGCATAGTGCTACAGAAAGTGTAGTCTGTTAACCGTTGTGAATATACAGTCTAACTGCCATGGCAGGCAGTATTGTGGATTGTGAAGTAGTTTCCAGTATGTCTTGTATTGGTCAGTAAAGGACATATTTTCAGGAAAGAACTCGCGTGAGTTACTAGTAATGGGCTACATGCACTGTAGCCCGTTTTAAAAGAAAGTTTAAATTGTATATATTACAACAATACTTAATAGCGCAATATCCTTTAACTTTAGTTTTCATCGGACAAATAAATAAAAGTGTGTTGGTGGGTATGGGAGAGAGTGTATGTGTGAATGTAAATATTTTTTCCCCTTTGTTTTATTAAAAAATTAATAATTTCAATAAGGTTCATAGTTTTTTAAAACAATCACTGGAGACAGACTCTTACATATTAGGCCCGACCTTCCTGTCTAGTATCCAAATACTTTCATTAATGTACATGTTTAAACGTTTTCGTTTTTTCCCCTCGTTTTTCATGTCTTCTCCGCTTGTGTTATTTTCATGTTGTATATTGATACTTGTCTTATATTTTAACTTGTATATGTTTGTTTTCCTTTGTACATGTTTTATAAAAGTTTGAATAAAGTGAACTTGAACTTGAACTTAAAGTAATTACGAAAACATTGATATGTGGTATTTTATCCATGCAAGGTTTAGCAAAACAAAGATACTCCACAACTCATTACTCGGGCCTATTACGAAGTGACAGAGAATTATGCGCCCCCGCCCCCCCAAAAAAAAAAATATATAATAATAATAATAATAATAATAATAATAATTAACATGGCGAAGAATAGAACATACAAGGAAACTCTCTGACATTTATATTACTTAGATGTTTATCAAGATAAATAATGATGATAATGGGGGAATGTGGCATGGTATGTACATTGGCTAGAAAAGTCAGAGAAAAAGGTTAATGACATTTCCTTGTTTTTCATTTAAAATGTGTGTTATAAAAGAAATCATCACACGCCGATGGTCTACATTTTTAACAGTGCAAAGTCTAAAGTCGTGCCGTGCAACTCCTAGAATTTTAAGATTTCAAGACCACTATGATTATTTGGGAAAATAAATTATGTATAACGATAATTGATTATGAAAGTGAAAATGAGTTGCAAGATGTAGGGGCACATTTATATGCACAATGGTGAATAAAAGCCCCTACATGGCTTGTAGTGTACAAGTGGATTCAGCACTCTGTATAAAACAAAATTAAATTATATTAGGTACCAACTAGCTGCCACTACGTCTACAGGCAAATAGTAATAACATCATTTGGTCTAGGCCTAACAACATTTCATTAATGCTAAATATATTACTCATTGCGGATGTAGTATCGAAAATAATATCGCTAGTGATATTCGTTTGTCTCGCAATGTGGTCATCATTTCATTCATCACCAATTTGTCTCATCAACATTTCATCTAGGCCTAATTCCAGTAATAAGCATTTAGTCTAATCACCACTTCATCTAATCATCTATAGTCAATTCGTCTGAAAACTCATTTGGTCTAATATAATACGCATTTTGCATAAAAACCCATTTAGTCTAACATAAACACCACTTCATCTCGTTGACGATCATCCGAACCGTCGTTTGGCCCCGTTTCATAAAACTAGATATCATTAACAAGTTACAAGCTACTGTTATAAGCTACTGAAATCCTGGCATCTGATTGGCTGAGAGATAATTGTCATAACAATGCACCATTTGTTATAGATAACAAGTTTTATGAAACGGGCCTCAGGAGTCAAAATTCGATAAGACGAAATACCAAAGACCATAGACCAAATCATAATCATACCAAATGACAATTAGACCAAACACAGTTATTACTAATTCCTAATAACCATCAAACTGATCTTCACTTACTATTGCGCTGTCCATAACTCTTAAGCTTGAGCCTCCTTTACCTCCGACAGAGATAATCACTACTTTACTTCTTGAATGCAAAGCTAACAGATCTCTGCATGTTTGCGTGTCGATATCGTTCACATAACATGGCTTCACAATAATATTCTCCGACGACTCAATCACGTTTCCGATGACGAACTGACGTCCACTTTGCCTTACTCTTCGAATCTCAAACTTTTCAAAAACCATAAGTTGAACCGAACAAGATGTCATTGTTATGATTGTACATCTACACCCGCCTAAAACTAAGTCGAATGACACAAACGTGATGCAATGTACGCAAGTGGCAGGCGTTCGAACTGCGACAAATATGTTTTATAGAACACGAATATGGGTAGAAAAATCCCTGCAATCTGATTGGTCAATTACCACGTAGATTATTTTACTGGACGCATGGAACCAAATTCCTATAATATTGAGTTGGTCTGTCGTAAACAGATCACTTCTTAATTTCGTCAAAATTTTCATTCTTTATTATTTTTTTATTTATTATTTATCAGGTGGTCTGTCGTAGAAAGATCACTCCTTAATTTCGTCAGAATTTTCTTTTTATTTTTAATTTTAATTTTTAATTTTATTTTAGGGTACCGAAGTGCTTATGTCTGTCGTCCTGGTAACTGGTTCCAAACAAAGGAGCCCGCGTGCGCGCAGCCTGCGAATGAGTTATGACCGTATTACCGTATGATGCTCATGCGTAGAGATCTATATATAAGAACACTAGAGCACTCACTACGCATTCGCACGCGCGCAATGCTGCTGTGATCATCAACATCATCATGATCATCATCCTCATCATGATCATCATTATCATCATCAACTACATCATGCATGATCATGATCATTATCATCATCATGATCATCATCACCATTATTATCATTATCATGATCATCATCGTGATCATCATCTTCATGATTATCATCATCATCATCATCACCATCATCAGGATGATGATCATCATTATCATGATCATGATTATCATCATCATCATCATCATCATTATTATCATCATCATCATCATCTTCATGATTATCATCATCATCATCATCATTATCATCATCATCATCATCATTATCATGATCATGATTATCATCATCATCATCTTCATGATTATAATCATCATCATCATCATCATCATTATCATCATCATCATCATCTTCATGATTATCATCATCATCATCATCATCATTATCATTATCATGATCATCATCGTGATCATCATCATCGTCTTCATGATTATCATCATCATCATCACCATCATCAGGATGATGATCATCATTATCATGATCATGATTATCATCATCATCATCTTCATGATTATCATCATCATCATGATTATCATCATCATCATCATCATCTTCATGATTATCATCATCATCATCATCATCATCATCATTATCATCATCATCATCATTATCATCATCATCATCATCATCTTCATGATTATCATCATCATCATCATCATCATCATTATCATCATCATCATCAACATCATCATGATCATCATGATCATCATGATCATCATTATCATCATGATCATCATTATCATGAAAACAATGGTCAGTCAATGTGTATGGGCATCAATAAAGAAAATGATGATTTATTCACAGTATGTTTCAAGAAGATATATCAAGTTAAAATTAATGTTTACATAATCATGACTGGACTTATTTGGTCGACTTATGGTTATCCTAACTCAATTTAACTTGTTCTTTTGACACACTCTGTCACTAAAAAATACACGTACACGTATAAATGACTACTAAACGAACTTCATTAGACTACAGACTACATAAACCATATATCTTCAGCAAGTCTTCTAATAATACCTTACCCTATTTACAATACCAAATTAACTGTTTATTTATCCATGGAAATGTAATCTGAACTGTTATTCATGTACACGTACTAAACAATTAGGAAACCAGTAGTGTGGCTTTAAGCCAAGCCAATAACCTAGATAGCCAGATTGTCTGAGCCAGACCGGGACCAGATCTAACAGTAACAGGCACTGGCAAGATCTGAATAGATCATCTTACATCTGGGACGGTTCGGTGCTTTTTTTATTAAACGGGTCTGGAGTAAAGACTACGCTCTAAACCCATGCTTTATCACAGGGTCTTATAGTTTGGAAGATGGTGGGGCCTTAGTTTTAAAGTTAATGTTTTGTTTTGTTTTGTTTTGTTTTATTTTTGAAATAACCGGGTGTGGAGTAAAGACAACGCTCTAAACCCATGCTTTATTACAGGGTCTTAGTTTGGAGGATTGTTGGGTCTTAGATTTGAATTTTTGTTTGTTTTTTTGTTTTTGTTCAATACTCATGTTATTCCACAGGAAAAGGATTATGGGGTCTTAGTTTTGAAGATTTTTTTAATTTTTGAAATAACCGGGTCTGGAGTAAAGACTGCGCGCTATACCCATGCTTCATTACAGGGTTTTAGTTTTGAACAAATTCGACAAAATATCCCTTCAAATTTATTACATTTGTGGGTAAAGTCATTATTACATTTGTGGGTGATTCAAAATTATTACATTTGTGGGTAAAGTGGTTATTACATTTGTGGGTGAAATTATTACATTTGTGGGTAAAGTGTTATTACATTTGTGGGTGTTATAACATTTGTGGCTAAAGTGTTATTACATTTGTGGGCGTTATTACATTTGTGGGCGTTATTACATTTGTGGGTGTAACACCCCCCCCCTTTTTTTTAGGGGAGTTCTAAATTAGTATTGTCTTTCAAATGCCGTTGAAATTTAACCTTTTCATTTTTTTGGCCTGCAAATGGGACATAGTACCTTTAAGTATCGCGTTGTCGTTGGCAAGGCTCGCACGACTCGCTAAGGATTCTTCATATTTCCGTTGAAGCTCCTTATGTTCGTGTTGTAGTGATCTCTTTTCCTGTTTTACTTGTTAAAGAGCAACCTAATTCTTGGATTTATGCGTATTATTGCTAATAACGCATTGTCACCTTCTTGGAGGCATCCACGTAGAAGGTCAAGCCACTGCAACTGTTCCTCATCTGAGAGCCTCTCATCAGGCAAAGGTACTTCGTAGATACCATTTATCCCATGCTGCTCTGCGAAATTTCTCGCTTTCTCGATGTCTGACAAATATTAGATAGGGACTTTTAGATTTGCACGATGAGAACGTGGGCTGCCACATGGACATCCTTTTAAGGCAATGTGACGTCCTTTTAAGGCACTGCCGGGCACTGCCAGTGCCTTAAAGGACGTCACATTGCCTTAAAAGGATGTCCATGTGGCAGTCCACGTTCTCGAACTACCAATGACCATCGACCAACATTAGTCTAAGCACAAAGCTATTTTTTTCTTTTGTATTTTTAGCACCAGACATTCCACTATTATAAGCACAAAACTATTTTTTCTTTTGTATTTTTAGAACGAGACATCACTTGTTGATTAAAAAAGCACAAATTATTTTTTTCTTTTGTATTTTTAGAACGAGACATCAGTCTTGTCGATTAAAATATCTAATAGGGTCTTTGACAGCAGACTAAACAGTATCAGAGCTATACTAACTATAGCGAGCGGGCACAAGGTACATACAAATACGTGCGTGGGACTATACACAGGCTGGACCTTTTGTGTTACTGAAATAGTGCTCAGAATTCAACTAATTCATCTACTAAATGACCATAATAGACAAGAAACAATTTAAAGGTAAGGACAAGACTCAGTGCTTTTTAATATAACATAAATTTTGCATGAAATATCATCAGGAAAGCCACCCAAGACGTAGCCTATAATCTAGGCGGAGTGCCGAGCTTTTTTCTTTGCTGCTAGACTAACCCTAAGCAGAACGTCTGATACGGCGAGACTACGAACCGTGAGTCGCGAAGCGGCTCACCGCCTATAATCACTGGTCTAGCTTTAGTCGTTGTTTTTTTATTATCGACCATGAATCCGTGGCAGTTTTTCGTACGAAAAAACCTCATGAATACGAAATGAACTCAACCAATCAGAAACACGTATGGAGAAGAGTCTATGCATATGCATATTATAAATCACGTGACATTACGTCATTTTCTTCATCCAAGATGGCGGGTAGTTCATGCGACGACGATCTTCTGCGAGAAAGTTTATCATATGCGGCCAGCAAACTAGGCATTCCTAATGGAAAATTCAGAGAACTGCAGGAATCCGCTATTCGTAGCGTTATTGAAGCCGGCAGGGATATTTTTGTTGCATTACCTACTGGTTTTGGAAAGAGTGCAATATACCAAGCAATCCCCTTGTGCTGTGATTTTCTACGCGACCACGGATTCTATGATCATGATGACTCGAGTCGTTGCCGTTGGCAGAACGAAAGCAAGGGGAACCACTAATTTGTCATTGTAAATTTGATACGATAATTGTTTTACCATACAAAGATATATGTTTTATTGTTCACATAAAACTACAATTTTTAATTTTTGATATTTCACAGTAGTAAAATGATCATTTTAAAGATTTTTTTGGTTTCATCTCCCTTCTTCCTTTTTATTACCCCTATTTAGTAATGGACGAGCGCAATCTTTTTCGTTGCGGTTTCTTATATCTGATTGGTCGAACGTAACATAGGTGTACCTTATTTGGTAGGGCTGTTGAATGATTCATAGTTCCGCCATTTTGAATATATATGAATATTGATTAGCTAGACCAGTGATTATAGGCGGTGAGCCGCTTCGCGACTCACGGTTCGTAGTCTCGCCGTATCAGACGTTCTGCTTAGGGTTAGTCTAGCAGCAAAGAAAAAAGCTCGGCACTCCGCCTAGATTATAGGCTACCCAAGACGAAAATCCAATTGAATCCCCATTGAATGTCCCCATTGAATCCCAATTGAATACCAATTGGCAATTTGGAGTACATGGAAAGTGAAACAATGGGTACCTATTGAAACCAATTGGCACCCATTGAAACCAACTGGCAATTGGTCCACATTGAAACCAACTGGCAATTGGTCCCCATTGAAACCAACTGGCAATTGGTCCACATTGAAACCAACTGGCAGTTGGACCCCATTGAAACCAACTGGCAATTATTAGTCCCCATTGGAACCCAATTGAATACCAATTGGCAATTTGGAGTACATGGAAAGTAAAACAATGGGTACCTATTGAAACCAACTGGCAATTGGTCCCATTGAAACCAATCGACCCGGGTCGAAGAACTATAGTGATAGATCGATACTTCATATTCGATGTTGGCAACTGCACTGTCCATCAATAGGTACATTCTAATCTCAAATGCATTTACTCCATCACAAAGATCATTTGAAGTGAATTTAAGATTGACTTAAGAAAAAGTTCGTACAAACATAAATACTAAACATACATTTTTGTACTTTCTTGGTTAGTAATTATATAATCAATATATCTATTGCTAAAACGTGAATGTAATTGTAACATGATCAGACAAATAATCTATTGGTCAATAATTGCCGAAGGAAAATACAAATCACAAAATTGATGTGCATTGTCATAAATTTGCTTAACAAATCATGATAAATGTATTTTTCTGTAACACGTGTAGAGTATACTAATGAATATTCATGAGATACATAGATCTGTTGGTTTCAATTGCTTTCTATTGGTTTCTATTGGTCTTATTGGTTTCTACTGGTCCTATTGGTTTCTATTGGTCCAATAGGTTTCTATTGAGCATTGGTCCTACTGGTTGAAACCAATTGAACACCAATTGAATTTTAAATTGGTTTCAATTGGACCAATTGGTCCCATTTGACTCTAATCAGGACTTCAATTGGACCAATTGGCCCCATTAGACTTTAATGGGATTTCAATTGGTTTCAATTGGACCGATTGGCCCCATTAGACTTTAAAAAGGGATTTCAATTGGTTTCGATTGGCCCTATTAGACTTTAATGGGATTTCAAATTGGTTTCAATTGGCCCCATTAGACTTTAATGGGATTTCAATTGGTTTCAATTGGACCGATTGGCTCCATTAGACTTTAAAAAGGGATTTCAATTGGTTTCAATTGGCCCCATTAGACTTTAATGGGATTTCAATTGGTTTCAATTGGCCCCATTAGACTTTAATTGGAATTCAATTGGTTTCAATTGGCCCCATTACACTTTAAAAAGGATTTCAATTGGTTTCAATAGGACCAATTGAAGTCCAAAATAGGGCCAATTGGACCAATTGAAACCAACTGAAGTCATATTAAAGTCCCATTGAGACCAATTAAAACCAATTGGAACCAATTGAAACCAATTGAAAATTCAATTGGTATCAATTGGATTTTCGTCTTGGGCATCTAAATTTGTCACAAATTAGAGACGAACACACCAAATTCAGCGCTGCAATGACGGACAAAATGGCGTAGAATTCAACTTTTCATCCACCAAATGAATACGAACACTTGCATTATACAATCTTCAATACCTGTATCACCATTATCGCAAACAATAAAATCATAGTCTATATCTACGGCTAATATATGAAGACTAACAAAATGGTAAGGTATTCTGCAATCAAGCCGGCCAGTTTTCGATAGCACGAATGATCACCGGCAATATTAGTTATTACTTAGACATAATTGTGTTAATTTTCATTGATTTCTTTCATCTGTATAATTTCTTTCGTCAGTTTTATGTAATAAGGAACATTACACCTTTTTTCTTTTTAGTTTATCTTTATTTAGTTCAAAGAACAGACATGCAAAACAATCAAAACATGCAACAAACTTATACGGCAAAAGCCATAGACTCCATGTAGTGGTTACGAGCTTTAGTTTGTTTTGGGACAATCTCCCAATCGCCTACGTCACATTATTTTGGGCGATTTATTGGTGTCATTTGGGCGAGAAAATGAATGATGAACAATACATGGTTTTGGGGTAGTTTTTTGGTTGTTACGACCTGATTGATTATCATACAAATCTGAAATATTGTTAAAAAAATTACTGAGGTCATAAGCTTTCCATTAATATAATATTGTATTTGAATCCGTTTCTACTTTAAGCATCAGTGCAGTGATCGCTACCAAAATGGGCATGAGTTTTTTTTTTGGGAGGGTGGGGGGGAGGACCAAGAACTGATGGGTAATACAAATGTTTGTGTTTCTGCAAGTGTTTTCTATGAACTATGTATTAAAAAAAGAATCTTGTTCAGTAAATGTTTTGTAATTGCGTATTTCTTATTCTTCAAACAAACAGATTTAATATGAACATAAGGATTTCAGATCCGCCCTGCCTGAGGATGATTCTGACACTGTTTTGTCAAAAACCAGCCATGTATTTTAGAGGAGAAAATGTGAAATTACTGCCATTAAGAAACTTGAGGGAGAGGTGCCGCCCAAGCTCCCCTGGTGGGGCAGGTACCCAATCGGAACAATGTCAGATCCCCTTTCCCCGAGAGATGCTTCCTATCAAGTTGATTACAAATAGAACAATAAGGGATTCAACATTGAATGAATCGCGGCGACGGTGTTGCACTCGACATTGCTCCGTCAATCGGCTTATTTCTCTCCTTATTTTCATCAGCATGCATGGTCCTTTCCTATGGCGAGCTAGCATTGGACGCTCAACACGGCCAGGCCGAAAAGCGGCGGGCCGAGCTAGCCTACAGCGGCATATACGCTTCACAGTTACATAGGGCTCAACATAAGACTAGTCTAATCGTTTTTTCTTCCGAGAAAAATTGTTAAGTTTCGCATAAACAACGCAGTCTCTCTTTGAATTAAAACAACAATGTATTACATAAATAGGAATACAAAATTTTGCATAAAAAATAACAAATCGTTTCTGCATTAATTGAAAATATGCCTGAATTAACCACACCATTTCATGGAAAAAGGGTTACGAATAGGGAAAATCAATTAAACATAATCTTTATGCATACAAAAATACAAATAAAAACATTTAGGCAGCCTCTCCATCATATGAAAAAAGGGAAAAACCAAATGCTTAAAAGTTAATGTATTTTATTTCCCATAAAAAACATACACTGCAATTACCTATATTTAACTATGTCTATATATCAATATAGGTACGAATTCCGTGTCTTTTGTTGTCTTTCTTCTTCTTTTTGCAAAATCATCTAAAAGCTCCCATCAAAGTCACATAGAATCATCTTCGTTTCCTTTGGTAATGAGGAGTAGTGCCTTACCAAACGACATTGGAGCATCAACTTGGCCTCGATTCCGAGACCTCGCGGTTACGAGACCACTGCTCTATCAAAATATTTTAAAACACAAGACCTTTGACATGAAGGAGTCAGTATGGTTGATATTCAGAGATACGAGACAGCCTCTCCATCAACTCAGTAGTATTAATGTACTTTTTTATGTTTATTTCAGGTTCAGCAGGGTCAAGAAAGTCTTGAAATCAAGAGGGTTACAGATGCTACCAAACAAAACACAAAAACAAGCAAACATACAAACAAGCAAAACAATACCAAAATGAAACAAATACAAATCTGTATAAATGTCTGCCAATGTCACAAGTATCTTTCCTCTGCTTGCTGATTTATATCTGAAACTTATTATACAGGAGATTATCAGAATTAGTAGAAAAAACAGACGTACTATACCAAACGCATGTAAACTATCACAAAGATGTTAGGTCCAAGTCAAAAGTATATTATTGAGGATACATACATGGCATTAGTATTACTATTACTGTATCTTTAAACATGATTTACTTATTAAGACTGCCTTTTGGGGGTATACCTTAATGACTTGTAAATGCATGATGTGTATTGTAATATATATATATATATATATATATATATATATATATATATTACATCAATAGAGAAACACTGTTGCAATTATGTTCTACCCCTTAAATACACTCACTCACACGTGAGAACACGATCTTTCTCTCTCTCTCTCTCTCTTCTTTCTCACTTGTGGCCTTGGGAGTGGGAGTGCTAACTGTGCCGTATGAGGTGCCGTCAGTAATTGTATGGGAGCAAATATTTGAGTAAATATGAAATTTCTTTTGAACCTTAAGATAACATTGAATAGAAAGGGAGTATATTTATTTGTCTTCGATAGTTTGCCTTGTCATCGAACTCTATATATATATAGGGAACAATATTTTGCGTGTCAAAAATGTGTTTCACTTGTTGGAATTCAGAAGTCCTATTTGGTCCCATCAGGTTCCTGCTCTCTCTCTCTCTCTCTCTCTCTCCTTTTCTCCCTCTCTCTCCCTATCTCTCTCTCTCTCTCTCTCATACTCTCTCTCTCTCTGTGTCTCTCTCTATTTCTGTTCATTACTATATATATATACCTTACGTTTGTATTTCCGGTTATCTCTCACTCTTTTTCTTAGCTCCAACATGTTACTGTCTTACCATTGTAATGAACTCTAAAATACAACCAACCCTCTTTGCATTTATTATAAAGACTTTACCCAGTTGTACTCATAACCTGTATATATCTTTACTAGTGCAATTCGATCAAGTCAGTTCAGATATATTATCTGCACACTAAGTTTGAACATAACTGTAAAAACCCATTCAGACGAATGCTAGATATGTATTCATTCAACTTCGGCAATCATTAGTCATTTATGCACCGTCGCGACGGTACATTCTTTGATACACACGTTGGAATATCATTTTAAAGAGGGCAATACAAATAGTATTAAAGATGTAACACCATGACAATTCCAATGAGTATTACAAAATCAACAAAGTGGACTTGTCCATATTACACGATGTGTGAATATTTCAGGTGATGTGAATTCGAGTGGCAATGTCGTAACAAATATTTTTTATCATTTTCAATTAAATACCGTAGGTGATATTGTAATAATGTATTCTTAATTTTGTATGGATTTCGTCAAGTGTTGGCGTCAAAATACAAAGGATTACATTATGGATTATGAGTCAGAATGATTCTAGTAAGAAGAAACAAATATTGTAAAATGCATAAGCGACAGCTACATGCACATTGTGCACCGATTCTATTTAATGAGTCATCTTTTTAACAATGATACTTTTTACAAAGCTAGCATTTTTTTCTTCCAAAACCTTCATAAGCTTTACACACAGTTACACTTCAGTATCACTTACGAAATCTCAATGAGGATAAATAAGTACTTCTTTAAGATATCTAAATCTTGTTGTTTTGTTTTTAGCCACCCCGTATGCACACTTGCACAGTGAAGTGTGCAAATCAAGTATGATTTTGAAGTTTCCTTATGAGATAAACACACATATGTGGGATTTCAAATTGAAAGCTATATACTACACAACCAACGTAACACACTAAAAAGTATAGCCTATACTAGTCATCCAATATCCATTACTCGTCATGGATCACAAAGATAAACAATGTATGTATACCGAACAAAA
Source organism: Mesocentrotus franciscanus (assembly GCA_037976565.1). NCBI lineage: Eukaryota > Metazoa > Echinodermata > Echinoidea > Camarodonta > Strongylocentrotidae > Mesocentrotus > Mesocentrotus franciscanus. The sequence continues at coordinate 26,098,832 of CP137667.1, read as the reverse complement.
ATTATGTTTCCTTTGCCAGTGATATATAGGTATTTTAAGTCATTATACGCATTATCCAATGGAAACAAAAAATCCTGCACTTACATGAATATAATGCATTTTCCCCAGGCCAGTCACTTTATTCTATAAGGTTTCTCTCCTCGGAGACTAAATAAAATTTGACATGTAAAGACCTGTTACGGAAAAACATATACGTAACGTTTTCATATAACAATGTAATATAAGAGAAATATATTCAATGGAAAACAGTAATACCGATATATATTGGGAAACTTTCATGTATTATGAGTTCCTTTCTATCAAACTCGTTAAGCATACAGAAAGTGTTTGATATGTTTTTTGGTTCGTTTGTTAAACTAAATAACGAAATGTTGACTTTTTGAACTCGGGTCTTTGTTAAATACTTTTAGATTTAAGATTTAACATGTCATATTCTCAAGAAACATACATCGGGACAAATATATTTTTTCTAAAACGTAAGGAATTACAAAACTGAAGAGTATGAATGGTTTAGTTGTTAACTGAACATGAACATATATCAAGCACAGACCAATAGTATTATTGTGTGAGCTATTAATCATCTATATCATCATTAATTACATAAACACACTCTTAATTATTACTAATGATATCGGCAGTATATATAATCTCTTGCAAATGGCCTTTAATAGGGTCTAATATACCCGGGGTAACCAGATGACTAATTGATAGGCCGACTGCTCTTCCGGCTGGCCCTGTAGTCATTACTACCCCCAATCGATTCCAATGTACACATTTACACCTGGCTAGAGAGTGGCACATGTGCATTGATGTCTTGGTAAAGGACGTTAACGCCGGACGAGGATTCGAATCTCAACCCTTAGATTGAGATTCAAGTAACTGAAACACTTTGTCAAGAAACCTCCACATGACTTGTATACACGCGTTGTGGTTTCGTATGTTATAGTTGAAAATCAAGAGTTTTCTTTGTCATTCCTTCGGCAACTTGGGCAATGTTATCTTTTTTTTAATAAAATTGGAATGTCTCCTTTTTACATTTTGTATCGATAGAATCCGTTTCGATTTATGACGTTAAGAAACATTGAACATACAACAATAGGGCTGAAAATATTCATTTTACTAAATGACATATACAGAATATACACACATTACGATAAATCAAGAAGTACCGATCATTAATCCTTATGCCGAAATAAAATTACATGTAATATAACTCATCAATCATACAAATTAGTGAAATTACACTGAATAACATTCTCAAATATTACATTTTACATTGTAAAATTCAATATCATGTTATCAGAAGTAACAAGAAAATTAGAAAAAAGGGGAGAAGAAAGAAAAGGGGTGCGCGTAGGTATGGAGGAGAGGTAGAGAATAATGGAGAGATCAAGCAATTGAATAAAGAAATCTGAATGGAGTAAGTAGGGATGGGAAAAGAGAGTTGAGGGTAAAAGAGAGAGCAAGAAGAGGTAGAAGACCACTCATATTATTCAGTCCTGTACACTTATTTACATTCCATTCCCCATAATGACTAAAATACTAATAATCTCTTTTGCTATATCACCTTACTTTCTTCACCCGATTCCTACAGTGTAGCACATTTGCTAACGAATCACACCTTTATTTTTTTTAACTTTCTTTGTTTATCTTTACATTCTTTTTTACACTTCCCTCTCAGGTGTTGGCACTACAAAAATTAAATCACTCAAACACTGCCATAAATCAAATGATTGCATTGTACAAATATTAATGAGGTATTCAAGTAAAAGTTAATTACAATACCTTTTTCATGCGTATTGATCATCATTGTTATATTCATTTACATTTATCCACATTAGTCATTACATTTATATAAATTTGAGATATTTTCTTTAGATAATTACCATACAAACTTTCACCATTAAAATATTTGTTAAATTGAAGTTTATTTCAATCATCATTACGTTATACACAAAGGATGGATTACTATAAGCGATACAAATATGAGAATTAGATTTAAATGGACATAACAAAGTATCAAACTGCAAGGAAAACATAAAAGTATAAAAACCATAGATTTAAAGCCCATCTGCACTAGTTTAGCCAGGAGGGATTAGACCTCCTTGCATGGTCACTGACAGGTGGTTATCTCATCAAATCAGCTCTCAATTAACATAAGAAAAAGGGGACCATGGGGGACCAACGGTCACCGCTTAGGCACTGTTTGCTGTATAGAGGGCGCAAGTAGTTATAAGTAGTTCAGTGAGGCTTTAATACAAAAAAAAGATCATCCTTAAAAAAAAAAACAAGGCTTGCCAATTTAATGCAACAATGGTATACAATTTTAGATGTTGGTAAACTCAACTCGAACAATATTTACAAAAACAAACATATTACAGAAAAAAAGTAATTATAAAGTAAAGTAATGATTTCATAAGGCACGTGCAATAGTGGTGAATTATGCTCGATTCCTAGACGTTAATTCGACACATGCTCTTGCTACAATTGACCATTTTCGTATTGTAATCAAATGTAATGCATAAATCATTGTTAAGTGCCATGTTAGATATTATTTCATTCAACCATTACAAATAATTGTATTTCAAAAGTCTGAATGCGAATTGCATACGTTATTTATTTCTATGTAGGAAAAACACAACGGCTTGTCCTACCTAACAAAACTCGGGATGTGTGCAATTTGCATTATGACTATTGAAATACAATTATTTGTAACAGGTGAATGACATAATTTGTAACGTGGCACTTAACAAAGATTTACCCATTAGATTTGACTACATTACACACATGGTATATTGCTACGGGCTTCATTTCATCGAAGTTAAAGATTAAGAATTAAGTTTGCTATTTAGGATGAGGGTAGGTTTAGGGAGGCTTAGGGATAGTGTTTGGTACAGGTTTGAAGTTCAAAGTTCGATTAGTGTTGAAAATTGACGAGGGCCATTTGTCCCATAGCAAGTGCCGTACAACCTTATGCTCCTTAGCGAACGTCATAATTCGGTTAGTTAACAAAATTGACGCGGAGCATTTGTCGCATAAGCAGGTGTCGTACACCCTTCTTGCCATGACTAGTTCTTGTATTCAGGTACAATTCCTCCAAGGTCTACTTTTCTTAAAGCTGCATCAAGATCCTCCATGGATCCACCCTTGTTTTTCCATTCGTGCAATAGTTCTTCGAAAGCAGCCGTCGAGTCCCCGAAATGTTTCCTCTTTATTTTCTGTATGTAGTTGTAGTAGAATTTCAAGCTTCCAAACAATTCGCTGTATTTTCCGTCAGGTAAAAGTTTAGACAGCCTGGTGATCTCCTCATCTGTTACTTGTCTGTTATTTTACATAATATATATATATATATATCAATATACCTGAATTTAATTACTTGAATCAAGAAAGACCGATGATTCTGTAACACAATATTTTGCATATTAGCATTGTACATACGATCCCAGTCAGTCATATTAAAAGCTTTTCCAAAGTCAATAGTCAAAGCTAATCTATCAGTATTTTCCATTTTACGATGAATAATCTAATATTCTGTCCAATAAAAAGCCCTTTAAAGGGACTTGGTAACATTGTCCAGATGAGAGGAAATGGTGCTAAGGTAGTGATTGCAATGCTAGATGTACAATTAAAGATAATCAGAAAGTTTGAGTGAAAACGGACTATTAGTAATGATACAAATTGTGAAAAACTGATCTGATCGATTCCTTAATTCTCCCAACTATATTATTACAATTTAATCAAATTTTAGGTGAATTTAAATTGTTACAAAGCTATGAATCGGCTTTATATACCCTTCCAGACATTTAAGTGTTGACATATTTTTAAAAGCCTGTCTTATATCTTATTTTCAAAGAAAAACGGTCGGGAAAATTCAAAAAAATGGTTGGGAGAATTTACTGTTAATCACTGTTAGAGAGTGTTGCACAGTGACGCCTTCAAAGAAAACCATAAATATCTTTGTGGTTTGAGAATTTTCTCAGGATGTGTTGCCTGTTAGAGGGTAAGTACAGTAGAAGGAATATAATAAGTAACATTTCATACAAAAATCAATCACACAGTTGTTTCATCAACCTTCAACAATGTTACCGAGTCACTTTAAAGGCCGTGTAGCTTGGCAAATATTATTTAACGCCATCTACGTCTTCTTTTGGACAACTGCACGTAAACGAATGGACTTGATTAACGGTAGTCAGCGACTATATCTCTACATGATCAGCGTTCGCGAAACAAACCGAAGTTCTACGCACGCTTCGGTTTCGCGTATGTTGCACGCACGTGATTGCTGCGGTCGTGTCGTCCGTAGTCGTATTATACCCCATTGGCCCCGAGTCAGGCCAAGGGAAAGATATGTTGTCTCGTCAGGCTACACCCCCTTTAATAAGACCATTCTGATCTTTACTTATCAAAGACCCTAACACCTTCTTAATTCGCGAAGAGAGAAGTTATGCTAAAATATTATTATCACTGTTCAGAAGTGATATTTGTCGCTAATTTTTAAAGTTATTAATATCTACCCTTTTTGGCTAGAAAGTAATGATACTTGTTCGCATTGCTAGAATAACAAAACTCACCAGGCAAAGAGGAATCGTAAGGGAACATAACAAGTCTTTGAATGAATAATTTATTTTAAAATATGGGAAGCCCATCTGATCCCAGTGACTTATCATTTTTAAAACTTGTAATAGTTTCATAACACTCTTTCCTTGAAATAAGATCACCTAAAGAAAAATCGTCATCTTTGGTTTCCAGTTCAGGTACATCAATTTGTCTTTCTAACATTACAAGGAAAACCTTGATTATTACAAGATGAATATAAATTTAGGTAACAGAACCTTTCTTCCTCGATAATTTGTTTGTTTTCTAAAGTAAAAATGTTTACTATTACTTTCACCTTCTGAAACCCATTTAGCACTAGTTTGTACAATAACACCACAAACAATTTGCGTTTCTTTTTCTTCCGTTTGGAAATTGCAATAAACTTAAAATTAACCCTGAATTTTATTAAATCCCATACTTGAGTAATGCTCCAAAATGCATTTTTAATAAAATCTATTTTAATTTCATCTCTTATTGATTCAACAAAATCTACATATGCCAATATTGCGTTGTTGAGTTTCGAAAATCCCGGACCTGTCTTTTTAACAGTTGTTGTCAAATGAAGGGATACAAATAATTTGTCCCTTTTTGTATTCAAAAGTTATATCACTTTGTTTAACCTACTGAATCAAACTCTTGGATATCAGAAAGTAATCTGAATGAATTCCTTTTACAATAATAAGACTTCCGAGTATATTCCAATGTAGCAGGGTGAAGATGTCTCCATATATCAACTAATTGAAAATCAGATATAATATTTTGAATAGCATTATAATAATTATGGTGGTTTTTAATTAATCGTTGAAATTTGTCCAGCTTTGGATTAAAAATAGTATTAAAATCTCCCCCTAATATACTTGTCTCTTCACTATAATTAAACACAATTCGTGTAACTTCGAAAAGAGATACCGTCGTCACTATTTGAGCAAAATTGAATACAAAATAAGTCAGTGCCAAAAATACAGCATGAGTAGTCGTGGTAGTGGGAGGGGGTGTAATAGGATCTATGCAAATTTTAGTATTGGATGGGGAGACTGGGTCGAAAATATGAAAATGAAACATATTAAGTGGGCTAACAGATTTGAAATTTTTTACTGATAATCATTAACTAAAAAAGGGAACAAAAAAGAGGCGGCCAAAATAGATTAATGTGGACGGCGAAATGGGGATATCATCTTTGCCTTATACAGTGGCGATACTGAAAATTCTTCATGTAATTTCCACCCTGGTAATAATGAAGCTTCTGGTCCCCGTGTTTTCACCTTTAAATTTTATTTCCCACCCCCTCCCACTCTGAACTTAATTCTAACATATTAGAATTCTGTCGATAGTAAAGAATGCAGATTGATTTTAACAATGCGATATTATGCTAATAAGTGGAAAAAACTTCATGAATATTCAAATTTAAATTTGACATATTTTACGCGATGCGCGCAGGCCAAAATCTTAATTTCACTTCGTGCACTATACAGTTTTGTCTTCTTTGGTGAATACATAAAGATAAAGAGTAATGTTCATTTTTGACCCCCAAAAAAAAAAAAAAAAAAAAAAAGAAAAAAAAATTATAATAATAATAAATAAATCATAAAAAAATAAAAATAAATAAATCCCCGTGGCTGGCAGGCAGAAGCGGAAATTGAGCCCCCTTGAGTCAGGGTTAATATTTCCAAAAAGGCAGAGTGTGGCAGTAATGATAATAATGGTGACAATACCACTACTGTGACTACTTCTACTATTATTTCTGCTACCAACAATACTTCCGTTACTACTACCACTACTCACAATAATAATAATATGTCTCTCTTTATCACTACAATAATAATCGTTGTTGTTGATGTTATTATTATTATTATTATTATTATAACTATTATTAACATCATTATTATCATTATCATTTTTTCGTTTACCGTCCTTATTTCAATAGTTAGTATCTTTAAAAGAAAAATCATTATAAAAAGTTAGTAGTGGTGTCGAAAATGACCCCCTAATTTGCATACAATCAAGAATATTCTCCACAACATATGCCTTCTCTTGTGATGAATAAGAGCGTGTACAAAAGGCCTCTAAATGTACCATGTTTTTTCTGGGGTGGACGGGGGGGGGGCCTTTTCGAGTCCGCATTTTGCATGAGTATCTTGATCTCACAAAAAAGGCACATATCAATTCACATGTATGCTGTCATCATGAACAAAGCTAACCCTTTTTAAAGAACTTTCTTACTCTTTAAAATTTAAAAAACATACCTTTTTAGTATGTGAAATTCCATGAAAATTAGCCCAATCTGGGAATGACGTTTGGAAATGTTTATAACTAAAATAATTTCGCCATAGCAAGATAATTCCTTCCCTATATATATTAAAACATCAGATTAAAACAAAGAATCGCTCATGACCACTTTTACATATCATTTGAGTGGGAGACTGGTCTTGAAGTAACAATTTGAAAGAAACTGTGTTGAAGCAATTGCAAAGTCTTGATTATGTAATGCATCAGAATCAATGTATGCTGGGAGGTTAAGGGAATGATCAAAATCAATAGAAATTATTGCTGAAAATCACAAGCACACCAGACAAATATTCGTTTCAAACCTTTCTGTTATTTATTGTAATATTGATTTAACAAAAGGGGCATTTGAAGAGCAATCCATTTCAGGTATGACTTCTACCATGATATTCTTCTAAACTGACATACAACGATTTAGAATTCATACAAAGCGACATTTTAAACCATATCTCAGCCTGCACTTTCGAATATATTATAGATTGGCTACATACCCTGATAGCGTTGACACCCCGGTTGCTTGTGTACTGGCATGCATGTGAGAGAATGGAGATCCTGTTGATGTTGTCGTTGCCACGTTTGTAGTTGTTGTTGTGTCCATACCATTATACAAACAATTATTTTGTTAAAGAATAAGAAGGAGAAGTAGGAGAAAGAGGAATAAGAATAAGAAAAAGGAGAAAGGGAAATAAATACAAAATTAACGATATTAATAATAAAAGATGTTCTATTTGATTTAAGTCTGTTATTCAAACTCTGCTTATTATAAGACAGCTCCAAAATAAAAGAATGACAAACAGAAAATATATTTGCCACGCATAGACTACAGCAGTTTTAACTTATTCTGCATGTAATGTATTACTCCTTCGTTACGGTTAAAATTATCCAACTGAATTATCTTCAGAAGAACTTATCCCTGTCATAAATGTAGAACATATTTATTTAATTAAAATATTTGAGTTATGCATAATAAACATTTAAATGCCCATATCGGTTGTGTGTTTTTTTCTTCATTAATTTGTTATCCATGTTTCCACATTTTGTTTTTGTATTTTTGTCAGTCCACGGGCTTTTATTAGATTTCCTTTTAGACAATTTCACAGTGGGGAAGTATATAATAAATGTGATGGTATATAATCAAAAATTAACCGAAGGCTGAAGAAAGACAAGAAAATTAATTAAGAGATTGAGAAGGTACAGTGAAAAGACATAGGAAATATATTGAGACAAAAAAAACTTACCACTCTGAGCTTGTTTTCCAGAAGTCGGCAAGCGATTGAAACTCAATTGATATGCATCTGCTTTAATTTTCTGCTCTGCACATCGTATCTCACTTTCTAGTTGCTTCATACGCTGATTCTCAGTGTAAAGTTTATTCTTCCAGCTTGATTCTAATGCAAGCTCCTTCTTTTCAAATTGCGCTTTGTCTTCATCTCTTTCGTTTGTCAAGTCTTCAATTTGCTGTTTAAGAGACGTCTCGTTTCGCTCTTTCTCCCGTACAATTACTGTCAAAGTGTCTACATGCTGTTGCATAAACTCGATTTTCTTCGTCATTTCTGCTGCCAATGAGCACTTCTCGTTTGCTTCATTTACCTCTTTCTTGTTTTTCTCATAGAGCCATATACATCTTGGATTCGTGCATATCTTCTTCATACCATTAATTGCTAACGCTCTGTCACCTTCTTGGAGGCATCCATGTAGAAGGTCAAGACACTGCAACTGGTCCTCATCTGAGAGATTGTGATGAGGCCAAGATACTTCGTAGATATCAGTGATCCCGTGCTGCTTAAATTTATTTCTCGCTTTCTCGATGGCTATAGGCGTCGTGGTAGGAGATGTGACATAAAGAGGGACGCGAGCTATCCAAACGAAACATATTAGATGAGTGTAATCAAAACTACGTTCAAATTCATTATAACTTTTTGACTTTTATATACCACACATACGTCACTTAATCTCTTCTTTTTTTTTTTTTTTTTGGAGGGGAGTGTGTTTTGACATAAAAGAATGGAAAGAATCTGCAATTCATTTTCATTCATTTCTGTTTGTGTTTTTCATTATTACAATTCACTTCGATGTCTGACATAGAATACACCGCCATTTTTAAGTTGTAAATAGAATGGACAAAATTGAATGAGAGAAGAAGGGCCAGAGAGAGAGAGAGTATGTGTGTGTGTGTGTGTGTGTGTGTGTGCTAAAGAAGGGAGACTGCAGAGGAGCCGGAATATGGAGTAAACTTAGAGAGTCAGGAGTTAGAAATACATTTACAACGGTGTTAATGCAAGAAATGGTATAGAAATGAGTTTAGGCAATCATGATTAAATAGTCTGAGGATATAATCTATGAACTTTTAGCTACTGCGACCGGAGAAAAAAAAAGGGGTGATTGGGAAATATGAAGATCGGTCGTCATTGCATCCAAATATAACGTCAGAATCGTTTCATCATTTTCATGTTAAAATTGTTGGCTATACGGATTGTCCTTGTCTCAAACGTAGGTGTTCAGATGATTAAAGTCGACCTTGTCAATACGGGAACGGGGATAGATGTTTTATGGGAATGGTTCATTACATACACCATGAACGTTTTAAAACATTTACACACAGCTATCTCTATTTACATAATTTGTTTTCATCATTCACAACATATTGACTCGTTACGTGGTTGATACAAAACACCTAAAATTCCCTCTCATTACATTACATCAGGTAACGACATTAACATCACTCGCCGTGTTAATTTCAGTTTGTAAATTTCCACACGCAGTAACGTTTGTAAATATCAGTGGCGAATCTGCGGGGGTAGGGGCTTAAACGCCCCCTTGGGCTGCCGAGTGAAAATGTAATGTGCATATTGTGAGAAGATATTCAATTCATCTGGTAACTTAACAAAACACATGATAACTCTGGATATAACTTTGTATTAAAATGTTACTTGAATTAAAAAGACGTTATCATGCACTGCTTTTTATTGTCTCCATTGTGTTAGTAGATGCCAGGAAAACATCACTTACTGGGGTTCAAAATAGCAACAACAAAAATCGCCTCGCTGCTACGCGGCTCGTGGACGATGCACTGCACTGCATCGTCATTGGGTCAACCCCTTAGCAAAAAGCTAGATCCGCCCCTGAATATACAAATGTTGTGAATCAAGCACAATGCTTGCAAAATTCCAGGTGTGTACACGTATTGCATGAGTGTGTGTGTGTGGGGAGAAGACTACCTACGGCCCGCCAAGTTATGCCAATCGTTAGCTGTGTCTCGCGAGCTTTAAAAGGTTGGTCACCCCTGTTTTAAATGAATAAACAGGATTGTCTCGAAACACACAATCTTTTAAAATCACCGTGATTATACGGTTGGTTACAAACCGAGGACATGATGTGCCTGAATATAATATCCCATAGAAAAACGAAAAATTGTCCGGACATTTCAATGGATGCTATTATTATGATCATGACCTTAATGGGGAAATGTTGTAAATTCCATTGGCCGATTATATAGAATAGACCTACATAACAAGAGGTTAGTATAAACATTCGCTTCACGAAGGAAGGAAAGGGTATACATTTAAGAAAAGGACGAAGGATGTGTTAGAGTCCATGATATCGACATGATCGGAATTTAATAATGATACTTTATGAAGTGCTTGATAATATTATGACATAATAGGTAAATAGAAAACTAAGATAAGTGCTAATTTGAAGCTCATAACAAATAATATTTTAATATGTTTTATTTTAATGAACGGACGAAGAGTCTATGATACCAACGTGATGGTGATAATAAAGGGCTTGATAATATGAAACAATGGATTAATATGTGAAAATAAGATAATGACTTGATTTCAAGTTCATGGTACCTGTAGAAGTGTGCATTTGATAAAAACAAGAATATTGGTTGTTTCTCGTGTGTTTCATGGCTTAGTCATAACTGATGAAAATTATTTGTAAGCAGGTGTCATTATCGTTAGATACCTATAGATTTGATAGCAGTGAAATAACATAAATCATCATATATGTAAACAAAATTTACCCACCTGTATATAAAAAAGTTTCATGCGAGAAAGTAACCTGGCTCGTGATGTTATTCATGTATTCATCTCTTCATTTGTTCATTCTTGTAATCAATACGTTGGTGTATATCACCGCATTGTAATGCTAGTGGTGTGTAGCGACAGTGCAATTGTTTATTAATTAAAAATTGTTAAATAGATACACCTTCATATGATATCAGTTTATTGTCCTACCTACCATTAAGGATTAGAAGGAAACTCACCTGTTACCTCCTTTATCACCGTGATCCATTCTTTGTAATACAGAATATGATCCGGGCTGGAGATAAAAATGAGGAAATGCACCGATTCAGAATCAATTTTATTCACCTGGTGATGATTTAAAGGTTAATGATAACAAAATGCATACAATTTGATTCTACAACCCCTACCGAAGGCCACCCTCACAATAAAAGAAATTGTATAAGTTATTATACACTACAACGAATTGTTCTTAGTGCTCTAAGGCGTATGTTGCAGTGCCCTGTCTCACAGAGGGTTTAGACCAGGGGTGGCCAACCTTTTAAAGCTCGCGGGCCACAGCTAACGATTGGCATAACTTGGCGGGCCGTAGGTAGTCTTCTCCCCTCACACACATACACACTCATGCAATACGTGTACACACCTGGAATTTTGCAAGCATATTGCTTGATTCACAACATTTGTATATTCAGGGGCGGATCTAGCTTTTTGCTAAGGGGGGGGGGTTGACTCAATGACGATGCAGTGCATCGTCCACGAGCCGCGTAGCGGCGAGGCGACTTTTGTTGTTGCTATTTTGAACCCCAGTAAGTGATGTTTTCCTGGCATCTACTAACACAATGGAGACAATAAAAAGCAGTACATGATAACGTCTTTTTAATTCAAGTAACAGTTTAATACAAAGTTATATCCAGAGTTATCATGTGTTTTGTTAAGTTACCAGATGAATTAATATCTTCTCACAATATGCACATTACATTTTCACTCAGCAGCCCAAAGGGGGCGTTTAAACCCCTACCCCCCGTAGATCCGCCACTGATATTTACAAACGTTACTGCGTGTGGAAATTTACAAACTGAAATTAACACGGCGAGTGATGTTAATGTCGTTACCTGATGTAATGTAATGAGAGGGAATTTTAGGTGTTTTGTATCAACCACGTAACCAGTCAATATGTTGTGAATGATGAAAACAAATTATGGAAATAGAGATAGCTGTGTGTAAATGTTTTACCCTATTTCATCGCTGCTATGCGGGCCGCATTACATTTATGAGCTATTTTTCTAATTATTTTTGTCAATGCTTCGCGGGCCGCACCAGAAGAGCTCGCGGGCCGCAGGTTGGCCACCCATGGTTTAGACGCTATGGCCATTATGTTGCCCTCCATGAACGTGATTAAAGGGAGACTTAATAGTTTCTGTCCCCTTTGCAGTAGAACAAGTAACCTTTTATTACTGTGAAAATGCAACACTTAAACATGCATTTATCTGGCTTTTTCTTGGTTTGTTAGTTCCAAGTACTACTAATCGATTGTGACCCCGTCAAAGAGCACCCTCTCTAATCATGGACATGCTCTAATGAACCCTTATATTAATATAATCGGGGAATTCAGCAATGTGCCAGAGAGTTAACCCTAATAAGGCCGGGCTATTTGAGTTCTTAATACGGGGGGCCATTATGGCCCCCTAAGATCTCGGCCGTTAAACGGCCGATCGCCGCGAAAATTTGCATGCATGTCAAGTGAAGTGTATAGAATACTATAGCAATTTCAATTTTTGGAAAAAATTACTCATTTGCATATTTATGGTAAATTATGCAAATAAGGTCAAAAAATTCATATTTTTACCTATAATTATATATTACTAAATATATTACTCAATGCGGATGTAGTATCGAAAATAATATCGCTAGTGATATTCGTTTGTCTCGCAATGTGGTCAAAAAGGAATCTAAAAGATCTCGACGTTTCGTGCGCCGCTGCAACACTTCGTCAGGTGATAAAAACTAATGTAAGCAAGGGTGCTTTATACTCTACGGGAGGACCGGCGCGACGGTCAATAATTCGATCGATAATCGGAAACAATAATGCACAAGGCCTATTGGCCTATCGGCTGATTATGCAAATAGCCTAATGGTCGACGCACACGGTGCTCACCCAATCAGTAGGCCGCTGGTTCGGTTAATTATGCAAATAGCCTAATGGTCGACACACACGGTGCTCGACCAATCAGCAGGCCGCTGGTTCGGCTCGCCTGCTGGGCGGAAGCAATAGCGAGCTCAACCAATCAACGGGCCGCTGGTTCGGCCCCTCTGCTGAAAGGAATCGACCGGTGCTGACCGGCCGGCTGGACGGGGAGTGTCATGGCGGCGTATCGTACGCATCCAAAATTCGGGGATATCGATCCCGTTGTCTCTGTTGAAATTATTGGGATTGAGACGAATATTGATAGCTTCTTTTACCCTCCGTGTGTACCAATGCCGTTCCTGGGAAAGGCACTGAACCCCGTCCCAGTCTGGTTGATGCTGGTTATCCCAAGCATGTTCGGCTACGGCTGAGTTGTCAGTTCGGCGGAGCCTGATGTCCCTCTTGTGCTCAGTGATTCTTTCTTTTATCGGACGGGCAGTTTCACCGATATAGGATCTATCACATCCTTTGCAAGGGATGTTGTACACAATGCCGTCTCGTCTATGTGGAGGAATTGGATCATTGGGGCGTGTAAGTTGTTGACGTAGGGTGGTATCTGATCTGAAAACCGTTCGAATGCCATGGCTCTCTAGGCGGCGCTTGAGTTGTTGGGAGACACCATCAATGTACGGCAAGACTGTAAATGTCTTGTATACCTTCTGATCCCTGGGTTCCGACGATCTCTTCTTGGTAATGTGTACAAAACGGCGTGGGTAACCGTTGAGACTCAGGGCACTGTGAACACGGGTTCGTTCTTTACATGGCTGTTGAGGACTTGTCACTATGCGTGAAGCTCTGTCAAAAAGACATTTCACTAGACCTCTCTTCACCGATATGGGATGGTGAGAGTCAAACGCTATATACTGGTCTGTGTGGGTAGGCTTCCTATAGACTGAGGTGGAGAGCCTATGGTTGTCGTGTCTATGAACTAAAGTGTCTTAGAATGCTATCTGCCCTTCACATTCTATCTCTGATGTGAACTGGATGGTTGGTTCGAGGCTGTTCATGTGTTTAAGCAGATTATCTGTTTCAGAGATGGGAACTATGATGAAGGTGTCATCTACGTATCTCTTCCAAACACGAGGCATGCAAGAGAGGGGACATGTGTCCAACGCTTCTTCTTCGAAACTCTCCATGTATAGGTTGGCCACCGGTCGATTCCTTTCAGCAGAGGGGCCGAGCCAGCGGCCCGTTGATTGGTTGAGCTCGCTATTGTTTCCGCCCAGCAGGCGAGCCGAACCAGCGGCCTGCTGATTGGTCGAGCACCGTGTGTGTCGACCATTAGGCTATTTGCATAATTAGCCGAACCAGCGGCCTACTGATTGGGTGAGCACCGTGTGCGTCGACCATTAGGCTATTTGCATAATCAGCCGATAGGCCAATAGGCCTTGTGCATTATTGTTTCCGATTATCGATCGAATTATTGACCGTCGCGCCGGTCCTCCCGTAGAGTATAAAGCACCCTTGCTTACATTAGTTTTTATCACCTGACGAAGTGTTGCAGCGGCGCACGAAACGTCGAGATCTTTTAGATTCCTTTTTGACCACATTGCGAGACAAACGAATATCACTAGCGATATTATTTTCGATAAATCATATATCTTCATATTTAAGCTTTCTTTTCCACTACATATATTTGTTAGACCATTTGGAATAATAATACGAAAAAAAAATTTGGAAAGCTAGGTTATTTCTTATGTTATCTCTTGTTTTGATAATTTCTTATGTAATTCATTGTTTTTTAACTTATGTATTTCATTGTTTTTGTTGTTTTATTTCATTTCTAACTATAATTTAACTATTTTGACCCCAAAACAAACACCTAAACTTTAAACAAGACCAAATAACCAATGTTTTATCTCTTTTAGGAAAAATGATATTTCCATATGTTTTGTACACAAATCACGAAAATGAGCGATTTTCGGGCCGACATGTAAAGACAAAAGGTCACGTGACTTTGTAACGGTAGGTCCGATTTTCAAAAAAAATGTTTTAAAAGATGCGCAAGACTCGAAAGAATAAATTCATGAAGCGGCGGGGCGTCATCCGTATGCGTTCCCGAACAATCAGAAAAATCGCGGAGGGGCCATGATGGCCCCCCGGCCTTATTAGGGTTAAGACTCCTTTGGAATATTGAACCTTTGCTAACGCCATTATATTTATACAATCTAGAGTCCTGGACGCAATATTTCACAAGAGGCTGATAAAAGATATAAGTAAAGAGCAAACCGAAAAGAATCATGATGATTATGCGACGAAACAAAGCCACCAATATGTTGAGAATTATTGTAATTTTAAGCTTTAAATATCTATTTCTAAAGGAAATTAGACTTCTTTTTTTCGGTGCATGATACGGATAATTGTACCTCCCTTTTGCCTTTTCTTTTACGGCTCATTCAAGTGCCGCCCAGGGCAAGTGCCCAACATGTCTCCCCCGTATGTAAGCCAGTGGTTATAATTGATTAAAACAAAACTGTTATTTCCTTACATTCCCTTTTTTTTGTTGGTGTTATTTATATATGATTATTTATGATTTGGACAGACCTTTAACGTCACCATCCGAAAGACGTGACTCGGTTTCTAACCTGGGTCTGATCAGAATCAGTTTGTAGGCGAAGACAGAGAGCTGACTATGGACATATTACCGCTACACTAACTTACAACTGCTATATGGTGTGAGTCTTCAAATAACTATGTTGTACAAGACACACATTTTATTTCGAGATTTCGTAATTAAGGGGCAATGACAACAATGTAAATGGGAAATGCGAATACTGTTAATAAGGTGCAATGAAAAGAAGAATAACAAGAAGAAAATTCAGAAGGGCACATTTAGGAATATTTTTTTAAATATCCGACAACTCTTAACAAACATATGAATTTGAAATTTGTTGAATAATTTGTTTTTATCAAGGGAATTCAAAATATTAGCCAATATCTTGCCAATATCTTGATCCGCCCCCTAGGGGCGGATCAAGCCGGCGGCAAGGGAGGGGGCCACTTCGTGCGAAAATTTGAAAATCGTGCCGGTCGATTTTCCGCCCTTGAGCGCCAGGAGGGCCCGCCACTGAGCCCCTCCCCCCCCTCTTCTCTCTCTCCCTCACATGCAACGGTCCGGTGCTACCCATCCATTATGTAACTAGTAGTTAACTTGTACTTGAAGTTATTGTTTGACATGGTTTAGTCTATAACGAAATATTAATCGCATCTATCTTGTAAATTTGATAAAAGGGACAAACTTCTAAAGGAAAAGGGAGTTTTTGTGTACGATATTATTATCATAATGATGGTTTCAGTCATCATTCATTAATTCTTAAATTAATAAATTAATACTGATAATTGTTTCATATTAAGCGCGTTTACGGATTTTCGATTAAACCGCCACAACTATTTTCTTCTATTTGTTTGAGTTTAAAATAATATGGCCCATGTGGATATCGAAAAAACAAAAATACTCACTCAACAAACAACACCATACATCCAACCTTCCCAGCCAGGTCTCGTAGATCTCCTCTGAATATTTGTGCGTGATATGAAACGACTAAGACAGTAAGATAGAACTTATTACATATATGTGCATGATGGACCTTTAAGATACTATAGACATGACAGTTAGCCTACATAAAGAAAAGATATACAAACGTGTGTTTAGAAATTGTCTGCAATACGCCAGAATAACACAAATTAATCAACTGCTCGTGCAATAATATTTCGGGAAACCTTAAAAAATATAATATGATGATAAAAACAGTGAATATAATGCGTTTCATGAAGAGAATCTTACATGGGTTTGAAAGTCGTGGAATCATATTAAGTAGGGGGAGCCACAATTATGATGAATCTATGAATCTATGTAGGTCTGTAATAATAATGTCATGTGAGAATTTTGTAAGAATTGCATCGGGCAATAATGGTATAATTCCAAAACCAAAAAAAGAATCACCATAACAACATTAAAACGAGGATGTTTGAAAAACCCAAGACGTCACTCCCTTTAATGAAATTGTGCATATACATGTATACAGTGCCTCCCAGGAAAAAAACGAAACCGAGAATTATTGATGTGTTATCATAACATAATCACAATTATAATTAATAAATGACACATATTTGTCAAGCTTAGCTCCTCCTCTTTCATTTGATGCAACTCATATGATGCATATTTCACGCATGAGTGATTACAAACAATTTGAATAAAGGGTACCAAAAAGTCATTTGTCGTATCAACAAACAACAATCTCCGTTTCGTTGACGATCAGTCATGCATGAAGTCTTGTTGTTAGGGCAGACAGCCAGTGGAACGGAATCGTTTAATAACATTATGAAAATGCAAGCATTACTTTTAACAAACATAACTTTGTTATTCATGGCTCATTTTTCCTGATTGAGGTGTCATATGAAATGGCAGAAAATATGATTTTCTCTTTGAAATCCAAATACCGTTCGCCAAATAACATCGGTACTCTTTTCTTCAAATTATTTTTAATCCCTCATGCGTGAAACATGCATCATAATGAGTGGCATCAAACGAAAGAGGAGGAGCTAAGCTTTTCAAATATGTGTCGTTTATTAATTATAATTGTGATTAAGTCATGATAAAACATCGATAATCCTCGGTTTCGTTTTTTTCTAGGACGCACTGTATATACAAATTGTTTGAGCTTCATGATAGTGAAAATGTATTTGAAAAATGCTTGTCATGGCCTCTTATTTTTATTCCCATATCCTTTTGAGAGTGAAAAGGGTTAATTATAAATGTATTCGAAGTTCCTTTTTTAGTAATCCCAATGTAGTGATCCGACGTTTTACGATTTCGAAAACCTGTTCCTACAATCTAAATACACGCGTGTATGCTCATATGATTCCCTGCTGGTAGTGTCCAAACGAATTACCTCAGGCCGGTCAGGTTTATGGTAAAAATTAAACATCCACATTATCTAACGAATAATTGTTTAGTACAGGTAAAATATAGAATTAATCAACTTCTCAAAAATATTTGTCTGTTTTCTATTCCAATTTTTGAAAATGAATGAATATGATACATTACGCTCCATGTTTTTGGTGTGTGCCATGTATTTTGTATTGTTAAAACAATGACTTTATAAGGGAACATAAGTGTTCACAAATCCTCCCCCCCCCCCTTTTAGACGATAGAGGTTTTGCGTATGCCATTGTCCATACCCTCAATCTACAAACAATTACAATGTTAAAGACGACTGATATTTATCAAATATAATTATACAATTCAAGCGACTGAGTATAGCAGGCTATGACATTGTTGAATGACGTTTGGTTGCGATGCAGTGTAGCATCCTACCAACGTGAAGGTAATGCAAGCCCAATTAGGATCATCGCGTGGTTTAATTAAACCGCCATAATTGTTTACTTTAAATTTACACACACGCAGTTGGTTATAAATTCTCTCATTTTGAGCACTTTTTTTTTAGAGACGATGAAGAACAAAATAGGAAATAAAAATAAATTATTTGTTGTACCCGACAAATTTAGAGTGTATAGACATTCTTCACAATGCTAGTTTATTTGTGGCAAAAGGGCATTCCGTTTTTTTAGTAACACTAAAAACATAAATACAGGTTCATAGTGGAGGCGTAGTGTCATTTTAATTACAACAAAAACAAATATAACAACATTATATTTGTGTGTAATATACAAACCATGGGGTTGTATCATGATGACAGATATAGAATCACTCAGATATTCCTTTTGATCCTTAGTTGATGTTTGACGTTTATCAGCAACCGTGCTTGACTCTGCGTCTCCATGAAGAGCGCGTCTCAGGGCAGGAACTGTGTCGGGCTCATCATCAGAGAACCAATGTGTACTTATACCAATTATACCAATGACAAGCTCATCAGGTAACACCACTCGTTCATCATCACAAGGTACAGCCTTGCCTGGTTTGTACGACAAGATTTTATGTCGTAATGTATCGATCTTCGCCTTAAATTCCGCGTTTGAAGAAGCCATTTTTAATGACTACCTGCCTACGTTTAGAGAGGTACAACCAAATGCAATTGGTTTAATCAGTAACTTCATGCATGGCAAATGTTTACTGTTCAAAATATGTCTTCTATAGACTCCAGCGATAATTGGTTCCAAAGGACATCAACTAGTAAATTATGTGTATGTGTATTTGTATTAATCGGAGCGAGGCTTATTTTTTAGTATGGATAGGAATATGGTCAATAGGCCATGCACTCAGTGTTTCAAGTGTTGTCGAAAGTGTTGCTACATGGGCATTCTAAATCATATAATTCAATCTTTTTTTATGAGTTTTCAATTCGTTCTGGTGGCCTTGTAAACTGATGCATCTTTTTTCAGATTACAACGATATTTTACAGACTACGTAACTCGATTACATTGATATAAACCTCTAGGCATTAAAATTATTCCTCATTTCACCAAACTCATGGTGATTGTGTTGTTGATATTGCTACATGGGCATCATAAATCCTATAATTTAATATTTTCATGAGTTTGCTGTTCGATATGGTGGCCTTGTAGACTGATGTGTCTTTTTTTATATTGCAATTATGTGTATTGAAATTGAAATTGAAGTACCCAACTTGAAGGTATTTTGTAATCATCCATCATTTGACACCAACCCATGGTGATTTTAGGTTTCACTTAAAAGTTATCTGTAAAACTCGATTTAAACACACCAAACACGTCCACAATACACTAATACACAATATATGCATACAGTTGATAGATGGAAAAGCCCAATTCCAAATACATGTACAACTTTAAACAAAATTGAATAAAACTGATTTCTGAAACCTTTCTTACCCCTATCTTGCACAATTGTTTAAATATCTTCTTAATTCCATTCTGGGTAATGTGTGTAGCATTATGATTGTTATATAGCCGGCGTTGGGTCTACACCCAGTCCGTCTAATATCCACATGACATAATAATCATGTCGTTTACTTATTATTCGGTCTAATGACCATTTAGGTTAATAATCATTTGGTCTAATTTCTATTTGGTCTACAGTCCAATGAGTCTACTACCCATTTGGTCTATTGTACATTTAGTATAATTTCCAGTCGGTCTTATTCCCAGTTATTCTAATGCCCCTGTCGGCTAATATCCATATAGTCTAATAATCATTTAATAATAAATAATAATCATCATCAACTTATTGACGATAAGACCAAAATGAAATTAGACAAAATTGCTATTAGCCTAAATTATCGTTAAACCAAATTATAATTAGACGAAACGATTATTAGACCATAATGGAAATAGACTAATTGGGTAGTAGACGAATTGGTTGTAGACCAATCGGCAAATCACTGTATGATTTATGCTCCGTAACATAACGTATACGATGTAAGGAAACTTATAAATACAAACCTACTACAAGCTTTTCTTTAGTCCTCTTACTTCAATGGCAGAATAAAGCAGAAATTCTGTTCATGTTTGCGACTTACTCCGAAGAGTACAAGATAAAAGGCCTTGGACAGGTATGTCTGTTTTCATTGCTACTTTTCGATCCTGTAGGACCAATAATCTCTTTAGTAACCTCGATTTCAGTTTGGAATTAAACTAATAATATGTTTACGTTAAAAATAGCATTGGATGCGTTATTTTATTGCATGTGATTTAAACTGAGTGCATTGTTCGTTAATTGTTCCCATATACTGAACAAAAACAGAAATATTTGCGACTTGAAACTTTTGCAAATTTAAAAGGATAGCAATTCCCATTTAGAATATTGCAACAGTCAATTGTGGTTTAATAATTTCATATATTATTCCAGATATCCTAAATTAGTTAGTAATATAATGATTATGTCTCGTTTAACTGATATGATTGTCAGAGGATGTGGGGTTCGGTTTTTGAAATTAAATTCTTTACGCGCAAATAACGCATAACTGACAGTAATGAGCGAATTACAAGAAGCCACCATTATTGTTATAATTAGTAGTAGTAGTAGTAGTTGTAGTAGTAAGAGTAGTAGTGGTATTATCATTTATAGTAGTAGTAGTACTATTGTTCTAGTTGTTGTTATTATTATCATCATTGTTATAATCATTATTACGACTACTACTCCCACTACTAATATTGTCATTATTATTTCTTCAATTAACCAAATACAATTAAAAATCTAAGTATTATGTGCTACATTATGAACATTGCATAGCGTAGTTTTTGTATTATCTGTACATGTATGTAGAGCAACCGTGGCTACCTTGTCCATACTACGACTCATCGTCTCGATACATCATCACTACGTCTGTTTAGAGTCAGAAGAGCGTAACTTCATTGTGCTTTTACACAGAGTAAACGTCCTTCTGGCTCCAGACACGCAGGTATAAGTTTAATGATGCACTACGAATACGGATCACACACAATTAGTTTTTCAGTGCCAACAAATAAAAGAAAAGGAACTGAACTTTTCAGCAAAAGACGGAAACGCCTCCTTGACCCAACGAGAATTAAACGAATATAACTGATTCAGTACAGGTAGCGCAGTTAAATTATAAAGTAATGTATTAATATTGTTCATTTCAAACAATGTTTGTTTTTTCAATATGTTATCAATATTAAGTCTAATAGGTCTAAGATATGTAATGTTTGTTTGTCGGATAAGGATTTGCTTAGTCATATCTATTAATACGCATACTTCATATCATTTGTCATATTATACTTCATCATAGATATTAACGCGTCTTGTTCTGTAAATGGGTCGTGGTGTAGTGCATAAGTTACCGGACTGTCGATCACATGGTTCGCGGTTCGAGTCCATGCAGCCGCGTCAGGAATGTGGTTCAGTAAAACATTAAGTTCCGTTTGCAACTCTCCACAAATGTGTTAAAAATGGGTACCCGGTAGAAATAAATTCCTCGATTGCTAATAATGGGGTAATAATAGTACAGCGCTTTGAAACATTATTATTTAGCGCTATATTACATTTATTAATCATTATTATTATTAGGACTCATCGTCTCGATACAGCAATCGTATGTGTGTTTGGAGCCAGAAGGGCGTTAACTCGTTGTGCTTTTACAAAGAGTTAACGTCCTTCTGGATCTAAACACACAAGTACCGGTTGAATGATGCACTACTAATAAATGACACAAGCTTGTGTAACCGTGTAAAACTAAATCAAAGAAAACTTTTCAGCATAAGTTGAATACCCTCTTGAGGCAGAGATAATTCAAGAAACATAATTCATGCAATTCAAGTAACGTATTTACTATAGTTCTGCATGGTTATTTTTCATTTAAAGCACACACACACACACACACACACAATATACACTCACACACCACACTCACAAACTCATACACAAAGATGGTTTAAACACATTTAAATTTTAAATTTCACCTTAAGATTTTTGTTTTTGAGGCTGACATCCTCGTCAAGCATCGCTTATGATTGCAGTCTCCTGCACTTTTTCCTTAGATAGTTCGGATAATATTTTTAATTTATAATAATATTTTCAATTTATAATAATATGTTATAGAAACATTAAGTTTCGTTATAATTTGTATATGTAAAAAATAAGTTTTGACATGAATTTATTATTGTTCGTATATTTGTATTATACCTTACGTTTATATGTTCTTTTTATTCAGTTATTATATATGGAAAAATACAGAAATAAAATCAAAATCAAAATAAATATGTTATTGATATTTAGTCCAGGGGGTCTAATATATGAAGTGTTTGTTTGTTCTGTCATGATTTAATAACGAGTTGCCCTTATCTTCCCTAGGTAGATAGGAACATTTTCTTTGAAATCATATCTCGATCATCCAGTCAGAGCAAGTTCTTGAACGTACGTAACAGAGAGAGAGAGGGAGAGAGGGAGCGAGAGAGAGAGAGAGAGAGAGAGAGAATTAGGGGGTCCGTATACGTTATGTATTACACAATTTTTAATTAGTTTCGCCTTCAGGTATTGATGTACACACTAGGAATTTATCGTAGTATGACGATGATATTTCAGAGTTTCCGGCATATATTCACAAGACCTATAAGTATTTATTCTCCAAGTGACCCCCAAAATGACGATTTCCATGGGAAAATGGCTAGCAAAGAAACTGCACAATTTTGTGAGACATTGGTTTCTCTGCTTAGTAATCAAGTAGGCATACTTTTAAGTTTTTTTGATTAGATTATAATTGATACCAGCTATTGTTTGTTGGGTTTTATTTCCTTGGAATTTTAGACACAAATCATTGACTTTGAAACTCTTTATCCATTAAAGAGAAGGCTGGGTTCTAGGAAATGGGATATTAAGCAGTTTCTTTTGTATGCCTACATGTCGAGTGACAACTAAATCATTCGTACCCGTACCAAGTTGTTTTTTTGTAAGTATGTGAAAAGGTGATTTTTCCCAATTTATGTTTCTTAAGAATATGCCATTAATGCTTACATCAAGCAGTTCTCAAAAAGGGCCTAATTTAACCAATTAACCTTTCATTCTTGTGTTGAGAAAAGCATCCCAGAGATATCAAATTTACAAGGGGTAGGATGATATTGTATTTGTTAACTGTATGCGACATGGACTGTAATACGACTAATCATCTTGATACGCCATAAGCATATGAAGTGAGAAAATACATAATCATAATGGGCATGTCAGCTAATGATGTTAACTCAATTTCAATCACGAACCAATGAGGTCGGGTACATGAGGTGTGTGTGTGTTTGATACACGTTAAATTAATAATGTGGCACATTCTTAAGAAATCATTATTGATGAAAATCTAAATTGGAGTGAACATATACGTTATATAATTACTTCTATTTCTAGGAATGTTGGTTTATTATATAAAATGGAGAAATTAATCCCATGTTATACGCTTGTAATGCTTTATAATTCATTGATATTACCGTATATCACATATTGTAATTTAGTATGGGCCACCAGCGCCACAACTAAAATCAACTCTATTTATTTATTGCAAAAGAAAGCCCTTCGTATATGTACTGGTTCACCATATTTATCTCACACAAGTCCAATATTTAACAAACTGAAAACCCTAACAGTATTCGCTAAAAGTTCGCTACAAAGTTTACTGATCATGTTTAAGTATTTAAATAATATGCTCCTTCTTTCATTTAAAAACTTTTACACTATAAATACAGCCGTTCACTCCTACCCTACAAGTAATTCCCCAAATTTTCATCTAGTCAACCCGAAATTACTTATTGCCCATAGATCCATAAGACACCATGGTCCAGACCTATGGAACTCTCTCCCAGAATCTATTCAATCCTGTTGCTCCCTCTACTCATTTAAGGCCAAAGTTAAAACGATGGTATTATCAGAATATTCAAGGTAAAATTTCTGTGTCGACTATTCAGTCTTTATCATAATGTCATCTCTTCTTTCATTCGAATCATTATCATCATCGTCATCATCATCATCATCTTCATCTTCATCATCATCCTCATCTGCATCATCATCCTCATCTGCACTGTCAATATCACCATCATTAAAATTTGTATTTCAATTACCTATACGTTCTGCTGAATAAATGTGTAATCTATTTCATGAGTTTTGCCTGGGTCTGTTGTATGATCAAGCAATCTGCTTACAATGACAGTCCTTCTTCCGCAAATAGTTTCTATTGTTTGAGGAAATTTAGTTTTTGTGACAGTTTGTCATTTTTTTTTTGAAAAAAATAATTGTTATATATATTGTTATATATATTTGCTAATTCATGACTCATTGTCAGAAATATACTCATTGTACTTTATATTATTATTGTTATCAAAAACTTTGTACTTTACATGAATGCAGAAGAAAATCTAATCATATCAAATGAAAAAAAAATGAAAGGAGTAAGCCTTGTTACCTGTAAGTGGTACATATTAATCTTATTTATTTTCTTTTATTCTGGTTTTCAAGTCGTTCATGTAACCTGTGCAAACTCCGTAGGGCATGTGCGAAAATGGAGTGTGAGTCCCTCATTTTTGATTGGATTATGAAGAACTAAGTAGCCGTTATTTTCTGACTATTCGCCCTCTCGTTATATATTTCTATCAATCTATGTATCTGAGTGGCCTACTAGATCTGAAATAACGATAAGCCCGCTCACTTTATGTAGTAGGGGTTGTCCGTAGTCAAGAATCTGGCCGGATAATATGTCATAATCTCGACCACCTCCATCACCTTCTACTTGTTGCAAGACGAACATGACGTGACCACCGGATTTCTACTCCAGGCGAAAAAAAAATAGTTGAGAAGTTGGCCGATTTACTTTTGAATGATCGATCTCCAGCAACGAGTACGAGTTCATTCATAACTCCATCTTTGGCGGCTTGCAGCAAGGGAAGGGAATATTATAGAGATAAGAACCGTCTAGATATAAGCTGAGCGTACGAGTTCATTAATGACGCCATCTTCGGCGAATTGTAGTAAGTGTAGATCAGATTATAGAGATAAATCAAAGGAACCGGCCTGATTGTGGAATAGGTAAGCCAGACGATCAGCAGTCGACCAGCGAAGCACAGGCCCACAAGGTTACCAAGCTAGGGATTATTTCGACTCGACTACATCGAATGATTTCATTATTAAAGAACCAGATTAGGCGTAAATAGTCAAATTTGACTGAACGCAATAAATACAGCCAACAAAAACCAGAGTGGCATTTGATGTTATCTTAAATATGCAGAAAAACAGGAAAACAAGACTGTATCAACGTGTTGTCTGCTAGGCAAATACAATCTCTCTAAAGCATGTTGCACTGTTTGTTCGAGAAGGGAGCATGGGAATTTCTTATTCCTTCAATGCAAGTCAGACTTTTGAACTCTCAAGAGAGTAAACACCGTCATAGATGAACATGATTATTGATCTTTATGAATTTCTTTTGATAACGCGTCAAGTAAATATTTGCAATCAATTGACATAAAATTCAACTACATTTACCAGTTCGTGAACCCAGTTAACAAGTAAAGTACACAAGCCGTATAAACTATTCACCCCATCAAACACACACTCATACCCAACACACCCTCATACCCCTTTAACGAGCAAACACAACTATAAGCTAAGCCATGCTGTGGTGTGTGTGTGTATTGGGTTTTTACAGACGTGTATTAATCAGATATGATTATTTACGTCTGGGGACCGACCTTTAACGTCACCATCCGAAAGACGTGACTCAGTTTCGAACCTGCGTCCTTGGCTGAATCAATTTGTAACTTCCCCTGTTAGCTGGATTACAGTCGCACGCCACAACGCCTTAGTGAACTTAACAACCTTGCACATACATGTATTACAGTTAGTGTTTTATTTCGGGACTGACCATCTACGTTAATTAATACTTTTTGACTTGGTGTGTGTTTTTTTTTTCTTCAAACGATTTACTTAAGTAATTTATTCTTTCATTATTTCATGTCTTTATTTATCAAAATATACTATACAGGCTACACAAGATCAGTATGATGATTCTTACCATCTTCTGTTTGAACTAGTCAAACTAGCACTTTAGGAAACAGCTTTCTGCATCGTTGTGAAACGCAGCCTTCTATCTGCGAATCTCGCCATGTCGAATTGTGAATTGCATTTTTCAACTTTGAGGATTCTTCAGACATGTTAGCGATTTGAATGAAAATTTTTGTTTGCCTTCAAGTTCGAATTTGCGGAGATTCAACATTTACTCCAGCAAAAGAATGGAGCCGGGCTATTTCGACAAAGGAATAGCGGTATCGATAGACCTGGGTGGTATTAGGTTTCAGATAAGGTTTAGTGTGAAGGTGAAAGTAAGATATAGTTTTTGGAAACTTTTGGATCCAGGGCTAAAGTTAAGAAAGACTTAGGTCAGGATATTAACACTGAGCATATATTATTGGCAATTGTCGTTTAACTTGGTTTTGTCGTGCTTTCTGCATTTCCTATGTTGAAGCACAAGCTAAAATGACACTTTGTCCATGTTGTAAGTAAATAAAACATGAAATGTGAACATGTAATTTATAATTTTATCAACTTCACATAAGGCTATTAAAGTTTTACTGTAATATTTTTGCCCTTAGGGAAGCATTTACCATTTAACTCTTCATAATGCCTCATTTAAACAATGCAAGTTGTAACGTGTGCATGCCCCCTCCCCCTCTTCATTTCTCTCTTCCATAACCTCTCTCTCTCTCTCTCTCTCTATTTCTCTCTTCAGTTCCCCCTCCCTCTTACTAAATATTTCTTTTCAATACGCACACACACAAACAAACAAATCTCTTACAAATGCTCCTCTCTCTTACATGTATTACCATTTATGTGTATAGTCACCCCTCCCCTCCCCTTCCAACCTGCATAATCTGCCACTAAATAATGTTCTAGTTAAGGCGAGGGTGAAATCTATGCCCCGTCCCTTTCGTGGTAAATACATACCTGTTCCCGTTGGTGACAATGGGTTAAATTGTAATTGTTTAATTATTATACCCTCCCCGCGTCTTGATTAACTTTCAGAAATACTTCACGCATGAGAGAGATATCAAAGCCAGACGTATATTCAAACGATTTATTAAGCACTTTTTATAAAAATCTAGATTCTCTTGCAAGTAAAATTATATTGAGCTGATGAGCGATCTCGTATGGAAATACATATTAGTGATATATTGAAAAAGACAAAGA
Source organism: Mesocentrotus franciscanus (assembly GCA_037976565.1). Classification (NCBI taxonomy): domain Eukaryota; kingdom Metazoa; phylum Echinodermata; class Echinoidea; order Camarodonta; family Strongylocentrotidae; genus Mesocentrotus; species Mesocentrotus franciscanus. The sequence goes on along the minus strand of CP137667.1, from coordinate 26,071,129 downwards.
ATTGGTATTAGTAGCTTACATATTCGAAATGAAATCAAAAGTTATGTCACTTTATTTCTTACATAATGTTCTGAGTATCATCTACAGAAAATTCCCCTACCATTGTTATAAACATGGTAACAATTTCATATAACTTATAATATCAAATATAATTTCCAGGATCAATTAGATTTCCCAAGTGCTATACAGAAAAAGACATATTTACAATTTCAAGAGTTGGTTGATTTGGTATGCCAACTAAGCTCATAAGATATTTTGCTCCCAGATACGCCTGCATACTGTACATGCAAGTATTATTTATTTACGTTCAATGCGAAAAGTATTTATGTATATACAGAGTATTAACAATTGATATCACAAGCGTAAAGTAAGACATGTTCATCTGTTTAGTATATTTTGTATTAAAGTACTTAGAGCACCCCTCCCCCGTAGTACTAATGGTTACTACAATTTGCCAATAAGGTTTAGTTTTACACCCATGTCGTATTTAGTTGCAGAAGTGGAGGCGGTCATCATTGACTGGCAGAAAAAAGACAAAGCAACAATACAAAATAGATTGGTCGTGTAATAAGAAATTGGGAAAACCCAGAGCAAACGCGGTGGTAGAAACTAATAGCGGTCGAATCCAATTGTAACAACTCACGCGTGCAGAAGGTAGCCCGTTCAAAGTGCACTAATTACGTGTGGATTTGCCTATAATTATGATGAGTATGTAGATTGCATTCAACCACTGTACCATGCACACGTTATGTACGCTGTGTGTGCTTTGTATACACATCCGTCACTCCCGTCAGGCATCAGCGCAGCGATCGCTACCTAAATGAGGCTGGTGTTTTGTTTTGCTTGTTTTTGTTTTAATGGGGGAGGGGTGGTTGTTAACACAGAACTTAGGGTAATACAAATCTTTGTAATTATGCAAGTTTTTGTCTATGACCTATGTATTTAACAAAGAATCTTACTCAGCAAATCTTTAGAGTTGCAGAATATTTTGTTTAAAGCGATTGGGTATCTTTGTCTCAGATTCCAAACAAAACCCTTGAGTTAGTAATTGCTGTATGCCCTCACGGTGACCATATGGTAAGAGAACTTCTAGTGAGTGGAGATGGTGCACATTGTGAAGGAATGAATCCGATGACCGGGGTAATAATCTGTAAAGCGCTAATTAGAGAGGGCATTTCGTATTAAGCGCTATATAAATCCAAATTTACAGTATTATTACTCTAAGTTGCACATGTAGTACGCTCAGCATTACAGTATATACAATGTGCATTATAATAAATCCAAATAAACCGAGTTGATATATTTAAAGGACATTGCATTTGGCAGTGTATTTTCACCCTTATAAGTAAAAAGGAACTCCTCACCTTTCCATTAATCCCTTTTCAATGATGTCAGGCATGGTCGGTTACATTGTCATAAAAGATGACAGGTACGTATGGCACGCGAAAAGGGAAATTATTGAATATATCTGATTATATTTGTTTAACAAAATAATATGTATTTATAAACTTTAAATGCATAAACCTTAAATTGTTATATTCATATACTTTTTAATGTTTATTTTTTTATTGCGAAATCTTAATGCATCACTCCCAATGCAGAAATGTTGTGTTATCTTTATGCATACTATTGTTACGCATCTTGTTATATTAATAACCCTGATAATGCATTCCGTTGTTTCAGTACAGAAACTTGTTTTTTGTAAATAAACGTTGGGTGTATATTGATGGGAGAGACTGCGAATTTCGTCGGCCTGGCCGCGTTGCGTGTGCAAGGATGGCTCACCATAGGCAGGGACTATGTATGCTGATGAGATAAAGATATAAATATCCCGGTTGACGGAGCAATGTTGAACAGAGTCGCTACGATTCCTCCAACGTTGTATCCCTCATTGTTGTATTTGTTGTATGAAATTGTTCAGATGAGGTACCTTCCCCACTAGGGGAACTTGGAGTGACACCCCTCCGCCAAGTGTTTCACTGACTGCTATTTCACATATTCTTAGAAATTCATGGCTGGGTTCTAACCATACTTTGTAGGAATCATCCTTAGGCAAGACGGATCTGATACTGTTCATATGCCTAGGGCATCTACCCCTTTATGAGGGTCGGGGCAGCACCCCCAAAGTGCCCTGCTGGCAATAATTATACAATTGCACCTTTTCATTAAAATTCTTATGTTGAACTTTAACTTAATTCGATAGAAAGCATTGTCAAGCAGTGCAAATACGATGGGTTCATAATCCACAGCGCCATTTATCGACACCAGTGTTTAATTGTATATTTTTGATAATGTATGCCAATAAATACACCGTAAATCAATATAATTGTAATCGTTCTCAATGTCTTTCATAATTAATTGATATGTGCAAATGTTGGTGGAGAGCTATATGCAGATTGTGCACTGATTCTATTTATGATCCATTTTTCAACATAAACACAAATTACATTCTTTTTACAAGAACAGATGAGTAAGCCTTGTTACCTGTTAGTGGTAAACATTTATCTAATGTATTCCTTTCTCATCTGGTTTTTCAAGTCGTTCATGGGATCTATGCAAACTCCATAGAGTGCGTGCGAGAAGGGAGTGCGAGTCCCTCAAATTGAATTTGATTTAAAGAACTCAGCAGCCCGATCATTTTCTGACTATTCGCCCTCTCTCTCTCTCTCTATATATATATTTCCTTATTCCGTTGTGTTTTTAATTCCCCCTCTAAATTACGTCTCTCACTACTACGGTTTTTCATCTACAATATTTTTATAAATCAGAAACCTATGATATACAAGCACTGCTTTTCAAAAGGTTCCTCACATTCTACCTAATCTATCATATTAACTAGGTATTATTGAGACGTGCTCATTCAACATGTCTATATATATATAATCGTTATGTTTTACGTTAACGTCTTTGACGCATATACAGCTGTATATATATATATATATACGTCAATACACCCTTTCACGGTTACAAGAGTGCGCATGCGCTGACATTAAATTACGAGTAAACAAAGTTTTTTACTTGTAATTTAAGATGGCGCCCATGTCAATATGATGTGAGTGCACAGCGCAGGCAGTGACGCATGAATGAAAACATGGACGACGCAATGTTTACTCGCAAATTAAAATGGCGTCCTTAACCGTGAAAGGGTGTATTGTTTGCGTCTGCGTGTCCCTTCAGGGCAATTAGGTACATAAAAATGCACAAATTACCAAACAAATTTTCTTTTGATATTCAAGTTTTGGACGTAAAAGACAAACCAATTGTTTGTAGTTTTCTTCACACATTCAACAGGTAATATCCTTTATTCTGTCTTTCCTTTTTTTAAATAATTTTCTTCTTCAATTTATCTTCCGTCCACTCTGGCAATAGTTTTGTCTATTCCAAGCACTGATGCTAGAGTTGACTGTTTCTGCCCATTATGTATTTTCAAGATGATAACGTTACATTGGAATTCATTACTTTCTTCTCCTCGAATCCATCAAAGTAATTGCTTTGACCTGTAGATGGCGCTTCTCAAAAGTTCCGCTGGGCCTTGCCGTGTATTAAGCCTACCGCATACTGTACGATTCTCCCATGATCCGATTTGCAAACAACTGACACTCCTTGTAGATATGGAAATCTTAGCGAACATTATATTCAGGATCCAGGTTGTAATGATACAAATACCAACACATAAAATGTAAGCCTTATGACCAGAATAACAGCCAAATCGGCTCCAAAACATAGACAATAACACTTATGATCTGACGTAACTCGGATTCTGCGCCGATGTAACTGTTCCACCTCCAAGAATGCCTGTAATCCCAGAAAATGTAGGTGTTATTAAACATAATGCCAATTAAGAACCTCGGTCACTCGAATTTTGTTCATTGAATGTCCAAAATCGTGTCATAGTCAAATCGTATAGCTAGTGAGTGTGCGTTTCCTTTTACTTGCATGGATCGCGCGCAGCGTTGAAAATACCATTTAACGAGCAAACACAACTATAATTTAAAGAGAAGGTTGAGTTCTGGGAAGAGGTGAAAAATAATTTGTGAGCGTTATCTTTGTATTATGCAAGTGTGGAAGAACATCAGATAAAAAATGTTCCCTGAAAAGCATGGCTCTTTAAATGCGTTAATATTTTAAATATGGCATGTAACATCATAACAATCGAGACGGATTTTTATGCCACATGTTCGTGTAGTCCCATGTACATCTTTCTGTGTACAGTGCTTGTAACTTTACCAAGACTGTGCCAAATTTCTTATCATTTTGATGATTCCAGAACCTTGCAGTACACACCAATACTTATATGCTAGATGATCAACCTTTTCTGATCGATTTCACAACGTTTCTTTCACAATGCAATCGCATGACCAGAACTCAACTTTATCTTTAAGCTGTGCTGTGGTGATCACCTTTATAGTGAACCACAACGATCTTGTAAGTATATTTGCTACAGTTGGTGTTTTTTCGGGACTGACCATTTGCGTTAATTAATACTATTTGACCTGGTGCGTGGGTTTTTTTTTCTCAAACGATTTACGTGAGTTATTTATTCCTTTGTTATTTCATCTCTTTATTTATCAAAATATACTTATACAGAAAACACAAGATCAGTATGTATTGCTTTTTACCGTCTTTGTCTTGAAATAATTAAATAAGAACGTCAGGATACAGCTTTCCGCATCGTTGTTAAATTCTGCCTTTTATCTGCGAATCTCACCTTGTCAAATGAGTGAATTGCATTTTCCAACTTTGAGGATAATTCAGACATGTGATCGATTTGTGTTCGAATTTGCGGTGATTCAACCTGAACAAAAATGAGCCGGGCTTTATTTCGTCAAAATATAGCGGTATGGATGGGGTTGGTATTTGGTTTCAGATTAGGTTTAGGGTAAGAGGGAAAGTGAAGTATAGTATGGGCCCCAGGGCTGAAGTGAATAATTCAATTAAGGCAGTATATTAACACTAGGCATATATCATGATCAATTGTCGTTTAACTTTGTTTTGTCGAGCATTCTGCATTTCCTATGTTGAACAAAAATTTAAAATGGAACTTTGTTCATGTTGTAAGTAAAAAAAACACCTTAGATGTGAACATATAATTTATAATTCCGTCAACTTCACATAAGGGTTTCGAAGTTGACCTTGAAATGTGTGGTTTTGGGGAAGCATTTACAATTTAACTCCTCAATGTTAACAATGCAAGTTAAGACGTGTGCATGCTTCCACCACCCCTTCCATCTCTCTTTCTCTCTCTCTATCTATCTATCTTCCCTCTTTAGTCCTCTCTTCCATACTCTCTCTCCCTCTCTATTTTTCTCTTCTGTTTCCCCTTCCTCGTTCTAAAATCGAAATACTTCTCTCTTTAATACATTAATATACACAAACAAAAAAATATCTCTCGCAAATACTCCTCTCTCTTATGCTTATTATCATTTATTTGAAAACCCGCCCCCTCCCCCGTCCTCCTGCACACTTGCATAATCTTGCACTACTTGTTTTATTGTTACGGCGTGGGTGAAATCTTTGCCCTGTTCCCTTTGGTGTTAAATACATGCCTGTACCCGTTGATAACAATGGGTTAAATTATAATTATGTAAGACTTATACCCTTCCAGCATCTTGATTAACTTTCAAAAACACTTCACACCCATGAGAGAGATATCAATGCCAGACGGATATTCAATTTATTAAGCAATTCTTTTGGGCAAAATCTATGATTCTCTTGCAAGTAAAATCATAATAGCTGATGAGCGAACTCGTATGGAAAATAGATACTAGCGATATATTGAGAAAAACAACGAAATGGTATTAGTAGCTTACATATTTGATATGAAATTAACATTTTTGACCTTTTAATTTGTTGATAATGTTGAGAGTATCATCTACAGAAATTTCCCCGCCATTATAATATACATGATAACATTTGCACTTGACGTACAATGTACGATATAATTAAAGAAACAACTAGATTGATTCAGTGCTATACAGCAAAACACACATTTACAAATCAAGAATACACATACAAAGAGTTGCTTGATGTGGTATGCCAACTTAGCCCATATTGTATGTTGCACACATGCACGCATGCATACTGTACATGCGAGTAATGTTTATTTACTTTAATACGTTGAGCATATATTTATATACAAAGTATTAACGATTAATGTAATAAACGTAAAGTAATAAATGTTCGTCTATTTAGTAGTTGTTTAGCTGGCTCCTTGCATAGTTTATATATGCATTCCCAGTTTATGACCACATCTTTGTATACCCACATGATTTTCTGCTCATGAGACAACTGGTTATGTATATGTTACACCGTATTGACAAACATCTACCATGTCTACATTACAGTCTTTTCTTACAGTGTTTACATATATTCCCATTTAACATAATTATCTTAAAGTGACTCGGTAACATTGCCTCAGATTCTGTAACAAAATCCTGGATTTAGCTCATGCTGCAATCATAATTATTAATCTTTAGGTCAGTCAGGAATCCCATGACTTTTACAAGCTGATCGCCTGTCTATTTATCAAGATATGTATGATTGGAAATCGAAAATTATTTTTTTCGTTTTCCTAACGGTTTTTATAACACTGCAGTCATTTGGGGAAAATAAGTATGGTAAAACCGGTAACTCAAAGATTTTTACTTTTTTGAGGCACTTCATGATCATTTTAAAGCGCAATTTTTTTAGGGCTTCAATATTACACTATATCACAGACACTGAATACACGTAGGGCCTGGCATCTCAGATTTAACATTGTTAAACGATGCCTTTAATAGAAGTATTTAAGGAACTGAACAAACGTTTAGTTGTAACATGTATCAAATCGGAATATAATTAACGGTTATACACAAAAAGAGACTTAACATTAGATACACAAAGTATGATAAAATAATGTAGATAATATAAGAAATAACGACAAACAACATGACAAAGAACATTATTAGCTTCAACACCAAATGTATCATAGGAAAACATGTAGCAAATAATGTACAGCAATGCAATGTCATAATGGAAGGGTACCTGGAATGCTTTCACCACGGTATGAAAGGTTTTATAGGATAAGTTCTTAAAGGAATCCGTTATATCAAAGCTTCTTTTTTTTGGGGGGGGGGTATTTTCTTTTCGTTTGAATATGGATTTGAAATGCCAAAGATAGTTAAAGATAATTTTGAGGTCTGACCATTCAATTATTAAAGGAATACACGGGAGGTGGTTGCTCTTTCTTGCTTTCTTGGAGGCATCCATGTATAAGATAAAGCCACTGCAACTGTTTGCCTTCAGGCTCAGGAACTTCATAGATTTCAGTGATTCCGCGCTCTTTTAGTTCATTTCTTGCATCCATGATTTTTTCACTTCCGGCGTCAGTACGTATGGCACAGATAGGGAAACGACCTTTTCAATCCAAAAACATTCAGTTTGATTAAAAGAAGTCGTTTAATCGTTTCATGACCGATATATTCTTATGTCACCTAATCATTAGATTTGTTTTGATTTTTTTTTTCTTTTTTTTTTTTTTGGGGTGGAATTTTGAAACAAGAGCATGGATCGAATCTGTAATTTGTCATTCATATCTGTGCCTTCCAGTATTATGTGTATAGAATATACCACTATCATTAGATTTGTTTTGATTTGATTTTTTTTTTTTTGGGGGGGGGGTGGAATTTTGAAACAAGAGCATGGATCGAATCTGTAATTTGTCATTCATATCTGTGCCTTCCAGTATTATGTGTATAGAATATACCACTATTCTTAGGGTTTTAAATATAACTGGCGAGTGAGAGAAGGATCGAGGGAGAGAGATAGAGATAGAGAGAGAGAGAGAGAGAGATGGGTGATAAAGGAAGGAGACTGCAGAGGAACCGAAATAAGGAGTAAACGTAGAGTGTCAGGATAAAGTGATACATTAACAACTATGACAATTTAAATGAAATTTAATATTCATGGTAGGGAAATGAGTTGGGTAAATCGTAATAAAATAGCCCGATGATATTATTCATGTATTTCAACTACAACAAATGCGACCTACAAAAATGAAACATGATAGGGAAATATAAATTTCGGTCGTCAGTGTGAAGACCAGTGATATAGTGTACAAAAATGATTATGAACTCAATACATGAATAAAATAAATGTCACGTTGTGTTCGACTGATATAATACACAGTACTTGATGTGAGCATTGTCCTTATTATATTTAACTTTAATCACCCTTGCCTCGGCTCAAAATTAGAAAGGCGTATCCCGTACAAGAAAAATTGGTTTTAAGCACCAATTTACATGTTATGGTATACAATCGGATAATTGGAAGATATGATTATATTTAACGTTTATTTTATGTTTCATCCAAATAAACTGTCATAATCGTTTAATCTGTTTAATCATGTCTCACACGTAGGTCCGTGGTGAGGCTGGTAAAGTCCACCATGTCAACACGGGCATGGGGTAGATGTTTTTGGGGGAATGGTACATAATACACACCATGCATGTTCCACATGAATTAACAGGACGGTTTCGAAACACAAAATCCTGAAAAATCACCGTTATTATAAAATGGTTTGTTACAAACCGAGGACATGATATAATATGTGCATCCGTATCAAATTTATAAGAAAACTGAAACATTTCAATTGATGCTATACGATTATTATTTTAATGAGGAAATATAATCCCATAAACGTATTATGTAATATAGGTGTACACAAGACGAAGTAAGTATCAACATGCCATTCACGAAGGAAGGAAAGGGTATTACAATTTACAAAATTGAACGGACAAAGGGAATGTTAGAGTCCACGATATCATCATGATCGGAATTAATGATGCGTAATATAGAGCTTGATAATATGACGTAAAGAATAATATAGAAAACTAAGATAGTACTTGATTTCAAGGTCATATTACTTGTATAAATTATCATATAATATAAAATGAATAATGGTTGTTCCTCGATTGTTTCATGTACTAGTTATAACTAACAAAAAATAGTTTGTAGCAGGTTTCATTATCGTTAAATACCTACTCATTTAATAGCCGAGAAAATAACACAAACCACCATATATGTAAACAAAATTTACCAACCTGCATAATTATATAAAAGTTTCATGCGTGAAAGTAATCTGGCTCGTAATGTTATTCATTTATTCATCTCTTCAATTATCCATTATTTTAATATATACAGTGTTTTATATCAACGCATCGACGGTGGTTTATATCGTGTGTATCAACAGTGCAATAGTTTAACAATTCGAAATTATCTAAAAATACACCTTCATATGACTTCGGTATAATTATTGTCCTACATACCAGATTTAAAAAAAATAGGGGCAAACTCACCAGTCAAAAACTTCATTTTCCCGATCCATTGTAGGTATCGTTCAATATAATGCGGGCTGAAAATACAAAAATGAGAAATCGCACCGATTCTTAATCGTTATTATTCACGTGGTGATGATTAAAGGGTTAATGATATCAAAATACATACCACTTGATTCAACCCCCCCCCCCCTACCGAAAGCCATCTCTAAGAAAAGAAAATGTATGAATTTCTTATATACTACAACGATTATAATAATCGTTCTTAGTGTTCTAGCATGCAAGCCTTTTTTTTTTCGCTCTGTCGCTACACTCCATTAAATGTTAGAAGATGCAGCGTTTGTTAGCGTTGTAAAAGTTATGTCTAAAAAAGGCATCGGACAAGGGGGCAGTTGTTTACATTCATCAAATATATGTGGAAATACTTTTTGCGCCTAAAAGACACTGAATAATTTTCAGTGTAGCTTTCAGTTGTAAATGTTCTGAAATACTGTTTCACCCTTCTTTCAGTATTGTACGTAAATGGATGCTACGATCCTTTAGATTATACACACACAATAAAACAAAAAAGGAAAAAGAAGGCGTATGTTGCGTATACCCTGTATTCCGGAGGCGTTAAACGCGAGAGCCATTGTGTTGCCCATCATTAACTTGATTAAGGGGAGGCTAAATCGTTTATGCCCTCTCTGCAATATAACAAATACCTCTTATCACGGCGAAAATACAACGATTCAAGATGCAATTATCTGACTTTTTGATTGTTTGTTTATTCGTTTCAAATACTAATAATCGATTCTGACCACGTCAATGAACACCCTCTCAAGACAGATAGTAATAAAGAAAATGACGTGTAAATCATGTTCATGTACATAACAATAATGCTCTATATGTGGCTCTTTAATGTAACATTTACACATCCGAAATATTCATCCTCGGTCACTACACTCCCTCGCAAAGCAAGTGACGCAGTGCTTCTTGAACATTAAACTCAAAAGGTCACAAAGTCGAGGTTTAGGGCAAGTGCTAATCTTTACAAAAAAGAGGTAGGAATGTGTTTTTTTTCGTACCCCTCGCTAGTCATGTTTTAGTGGCAAAGCAATGGCCTCGTAACTGTGAGGCCCCAGGATAAAAACCGTGTCGATGTGCTATTATGATTGCTCTTTTGTGAGGCATTAATCCTCATTTACTGTCAGTTATGACTTAAGGGCGTAGGTCCCCTAGTTGATTAGCATAGTAGCATACAGATGCTTAAGCAGTCACGCAAAACAAACACTTACACATTATTATTCAATAAAATCTGAGAATGTAAACTATTATCTAGATCTATTAGGAATAAATCATTGTCAAAATCATTCCATTAATTTGGGTAAAAAAATATATTCCAACTTTATGAGCAACAGTGTATTTATTTATTATTAATTTTGTGTATCCATTTTTTATTTTCCTTTCTTATGAGGTGGATTGCTGTTTTCTTAGCATTTGTAAATAACCTGAGTAGGCTTGTGTCATACCATCTTTCTGCTCGTTCCCTTGCACTTTCAAAATATTTAAATAGGCCTACATAATATATCGAACTGCGAAAAGAACAGTCGGAAAAGACCCTTTAATTCCATTGTTATAATAGTATTGTCATTCTAGTCATTCATATATTAATTTCCGTATATTTTGCAGTGTTTTCTAACCTGCTGCATTTTCAGCGTTATACAGTAAATTCCAAGAGCTTGTATGACTGGTGCTACACACTAAGAAATAAAGGTTTAATTCTGCTACAATAGCAGCATCCTCTGCCAAATACGCGTAGGTGGATGCAAATCTGCACCTCAATTGCAACCTTATTTCGTATCGAAGTTCATACTTATAATTGATATACGTCTTTAACTATACAACTTGAACATAATTTGACAACTCAGGAACAGCATCATTAATTTGACATGGACCGAGATCTTGAACAATTTTAGTTTTTGTATGAAGTCATGTGACACTCGCACACATCAAGTCAGCAAGAAATGGCTGGATGCTAAGGCTTGATTATTTCGGTAATCTTAACCATTGAAAAAGTTGTAAAAATCCCCGCAATTTATAATGTAATACATTTTACCTATAGAAATATCTCAAAGAACCACGTACTGCTGTCATAGCCGTAAGAGCATTTGCATAAGTGGAATGAGGCCTCTAGGGGGAATACCAATCATTTCATGTTTAAATATAAATAACGGAACTTCCATTTTGGTATTTATGCTAATTTATTATGACAACTTTCTATCTGAAACAACAAATGAATAAATTCGGGCAGCTCGTGTGAGCTTTAAAAAATGCCCTGCAATCGGATGGTCGAGTTTTTAGTTTTGAACGTCGATAATCACCTCAAATATGGTGCAAAGTTAACCAACTATCAAGATAAATGTAGTCTGGAATGCAAGATACCAAGAAGGTTGGAATTTTTAAAAAAATTCACCTTTGTATATGCCATTATTTGTATACACTCCAGTGTTTTGGGGCGAAATATATAACAAGAGACTGATAAAAACATCTCTATGAGAATAAAGCGACTATAATTAATTTGGGTTCATTTAAACTAATTATGTCATATTGCGGCGCAGAATTGAAAAAAAAATGTATTCTCGTAATTGTCGGTTTAAGTGATCACGATATGGTTATATTTTCATGGAGAAAGAGTAAACCATCATCGAGTTAAAACCAATGCTATGTCTATTCTCGTATTATAAAGCAAACTGACCTTGAATCATTTGCTCAAGACTTACGTAGCATATCTTTGAACGATGTACTATATAAACATTCAATTGAGGAAGCATTCAAAATGTGGATTTAAAAGTTCAGATTAATATTGGATATGCATGCCCCTGTTAAAAAGAAAAAGGGTTCGTCATAAGAAGTCATGTTGGGTGACATGTGAAAAACGGATATTAATTCGAGATAAAAAATAAAGCCAAACAGAAGGCAAAACGGTCGGGCTTCTGATAACCCAGATGAAAAAATAAAAACAGTATAATACTATATAACCTGGTTTAGTTCCTACTGGGCACTTGTAAGTAATTTGTTATAGTAGGTTACTGTGTCGATTATTAGAATCAGGTGCCCGCCCCTCGCCTTTTCTCTCTCTTTCTCTCGCTCACTCTCTATTTCCGTCACGTGCAAGGTCCGGTGTACCTACCCGATAAAGATAACTAGCAATAAACTTGAACTTGGAATTATTATTTGATCGTCATAATTTTAAAATGAATTCATTTTTTATATTAGAAATTATAACAATAATCAGTGGTTTATTCCTAATTGATTAATTGATTGATTAATAGTTTATAATATTTTTTTTAATGAGAGCGTTTACGAAACATTGGCTAAGGGCAGACCCATTTGTCCCCTTTTTTTAAGTTTATTTTTTTTAATTTGAGATAAAAATATATAATATTTGATTTTAGCTAATATATATGTATCTATTTAAATGGCCCATGTGAATATGACAACGAAAAAGATAATACTCACCCCACAAACAGCACCATACATCCAACCTTACCCTTAATGTCTTTCACAATCTTTTCAAATTCCTGTGAAATGTCTGTAAAGGAGAACGTATAAATTCATTCATTGTGCATGAGGGGATGGACCTTTTTAGATAAAATGAATATGACATTAAGCCTACATAATAATAGAACGAAGTAGACAAGTTTGTTTAGCTCTTTAAATTGCATGCAATATTCAAACATAACACAAATGTATGCTGCGATAACTAAAACAGTGAACATACTGCGTTTAATGAGAAAATCGTAAATTGTTAGGAAGTCGTGGAATCTTAATGACAATAGGGAGCCAAAATATGATAAAGATTTTCATTTCTACAATCGGAAATTATACCCGGTACAAAATGATGCATGAATGATTGTAAATAGTCATATAAGTATAATTTCATGGAAAAATATTTTAGAGAATTGGAGTTGGCAATAATGGTACAATTCCAAAATCAGAAAAAGAAAACACGAAAAAAGGGGAAAAAAGAAAGAACCTAATACTGTCTGAAAATGAGGATGTGTAAAAAGCCCAAGACATCACTCCCTTTGATGAAATGATGCATCTATATATCAACACTGTTTCAGCTTCATAAAAATTGGAAATGTCTTTGGAAATGCTTGTAAGGGCCTCTCAAGTGTATCCCGATATGCTTTTGTTATTCGCAGAACTCCTTTGTAATAATACCAATGTGGTGATCTGATGATTGACCATATTCGAAAACCAGTTTCTACAATGTACATACACACGTGTATGCTCATGCATAACAGCCTCCCGGTAGTCTCCAAAATAATTACATCAGGCAGGCCAGGTACATAGTCACAGTGAAACATACGCACCATCTAATCATTTCATATAGTCGGCATGTTAGATTTATCAACGGCTTACACATATTCGTTTGTTTTCATTCCCTTAAAAAAAATACATTGCGCTCCGTGTGTTTGATGTGTGCCATGTAATAAGAATTATAAGATTTTTGTTTGTCACTGTTAAACCAGTGATTTGTAAGAGAACGCAAGTGTTTACATAATTCTTCCTTTCAGACGATAGAGGTAAAATGATGTCAATAGTTAATGGGATACTAATGTGTATAACAAGGTTTATACCTTAAATATACAAACGTTTGAAATGGTCAAGACAACTGCAATTTAGCTACAGTAATATTATTTAATATTCAAAGCGACTGAGTAAATTTATTACATTGCTTGATAAATCATGATTTTGTTAAGTAAGTGCCATCTTCCAAAGTGAACGTAATTGTCAACACAGTTTGGATAGTCTCGCGGTTTTGCTAAACCGCCATTTTTACTGCAAATTTACAAACACGCAAATTGCGTCTGATTTCCGTTATTTTAAGCAATTGGGTATACGCGCTTGTTAGGAAAGCAAATGATAGAAGAATCAAATTGGAAATTAAATAAACTATTTGTTTTATCGGGCATACTCAGTGTTTTTATATTCTACACAATGCTAGTTTAATGAGGTGTAATATAATGAGCATTCCGGTGGTTTAGAAATACCAACGACAGAATATTAGTCATAAGAGTCATTATTTTGACAAAAACATATCTCCAAATTTATGATTACGAGATAAGAGGGGGTGGGGGAGCGTCCTATAGTTACAGGTTCATCTTCGAGGTGTGGCTTCATTTGAATTTCAACAAATAAACACAAATAAATCAAAACTACATTTATTATTTAATGTACAAACCAAAGGATCTTTTTGTGATGACAGATATAAAATCGGTCAGATAATCCTCCTGATCCTCATTAGATGTTTGACGTTTATCATCATGCTTGCTCGGCTCTTCGTCTCCATGAAGGGCGCGTCTCAGGGCATGGACTATGGTGTACCCATACCTGGACAGATTAATTATACCAATCACAAGCTTATCAGGAGATACCACTCGTTCATCATTACAATGTACAGCCTTGCTTGGTTTGTACGACAGGATTTCATGTCGTAATGTAGCGACGTTCTTCTTGACATCCGCGTTTACAGACGCCATATTGAATAATGACCTCCTAAACAATGAACATGTGCAACATACTGCAGTTTGAGTGAACTACTATACATATAATCGTGTTGATCATGCTGAAGGTCATTCAACAGTTCAACTCCAAGCAAGTTCATAGTATAATTATGTAGGCTCATGAGATATGATCTCAAATATCATAAATTAGTTACTAATATAAAAAGATTAAGACGCACTTTAACTGATAAGGTTCTTACGACAGTGGACGTGTCTATGCTTTCTTACGCGTTTCCTATAGCATAATTCTTGTTTTTCATATATAATTATGTCCTTACTAATTTAGAGATAAAATTAATTATTTAGTTATTCCCATAGCCATTAACCCATTGCCTATGTGAACCGGGTGGCTTCTATATAAAAGCTTATAGAAGTGAGAGAATTCAGTAGTCAATGTGTTATTAGGAACATCTGACAAGCCATGGACAGTCACGTTAGTCACTTATACAAACTGATTAGGTCTCGCTTAACTGATGTGCATGATATGAGATCAATTTTGAGGGAGCGGTAAGAGGGTGTTGTCTTATTGTCTCTTATTAGTTTAAGCGTAAAATAACTTATAATATAATACATCATGGTTGGCCTACTTCGTAAAGTTTCTTTCAAGTTTTAATCACTACTACCAAAACATTCGGAATTGTGTCCAACCTTTCATGCGCATTGATTGTGAGCAATCTTCTTTCATTCCGTAGTTTGTATTTGTATTAAAGGACTGGGGCAGACTTAGTAATAATGAACATTAAATCGACCGGTGTCATCTTGATTCGTATTCATCAGACTCTGAGGTGAAAGAGTAATTGCAGATACGATGATTCCTTTTAATTTCATTTGTCGCATGTTGTGTCTATCTTGAAGGGAGCGGAGCTGCTGTACATATCTATCATGCACGTATTGTGTCTTCAAGATAACAAAATAATATTATTATGTACTACATTATGAGTGTAGCTATTTACCATAGATGTTGTTTTATTGTAATATTCCTAACATTTGTCTAGAACCTAAGTACTCCTTTACCATACCACTTTCTGCTCGTTACCTTACCTGGGATTAATAACGAACTTTGAAAAGAGTAGTCGGAATACGCCTTTTATTTTAATTGATATTTATATTCTTAAATGACATTCTACTTCACATTATGAAACATTTTAAGTTAAATTTTGCAATCACATTTTGGGCGAATTTGGTGCTCCAAACACTTAGAGGGGCTATAAACATCATGCGATATATATTATGTGTGTTGCCTTTATACCGTGGTTGTTGTATTATCTGTACATGTCTGTAGAGCAACTGTGGTGACGTGTTGCATAATGTGACTCATCGTCTCGATACAGCATCGTTACGTCTATTTGGAGCCAGAAGGGTAGTAACTCATTGTGCTTTTACACGGAGTTAACGTCCTTCTGGCTCCCAACCCACAAGTATAGTATGGATGTTGCATGCGAATAAAGATCATACGCAATTAGTGTTACACAAAAAGAAAAAAAGAAAGAAAAGTGCGGAAATGCCTTCTTGACCCAAATAAAATTATATAAGTATATATATGGTTCAGTAGAGGTAGCGCAGTTAATAAAGTTATGTATTAGTATTGTTCATTTCAAACAATGTGTGTTTTTCAATCAATATTAACCAATATTGAGTCTGATATGTCTAAGATATGAAGTGTTTGTTTGTTGGATACGGATTTGCTTAGTCATATCTATCGATACGAATACTTCATATCATTTGTCATAGTATACTTCATCATATAACTGAATGCGGATTGTTCTGAAGAGATGTCGTGGTCTAGTGGATAAGTGACCGGAATGTCGATTACATGGTTCGCGGGACTAATGTCTTTTTACAAGATATTAATCTGCATTTGCCATTCTACACCCAGGTGATTGAAATGCGTACCCGGCTAAAATAAATTCCTCGAATGTTTATAAAGGAGTAATAATAGTACAGCGCTTAGAAGCCATACTTTGAAGCGCTATATAAATGGTACTGTTATTATTCAAATTATCAAACTATTAGTGGTATCATTATCATTAATTTTCATTATAGCTATTGTTATTATCAAGATTACTATAATTTGCATTATTATTATTAGAAGTAGTAGTAGTAGTAGAAGTAGTAGTAGTAGTAGTAATAGTTGTATTATTATTATTATTATTATTATTATTATTATTATTATTATTATTATTATTATTATTATTATTATTGTTATTATTATAACTAATGTCAATGTGATGAGTATTATTTCGAAAATCCTTCTTTCATGTTCAATTTTGTAGGATATTTATATATTAATTGTAATTTTGATTGTAATATATTTTCTCCTCGTTTCACAATGTACCATTAACAATGTGTTATTGTGCGTGTTGCCTATTAAACCATATGTTGTGTATTATCTGTACATGTCAGTAGAGCAAACGTGGTGACGTGGTGCATACTGTGACTCAACGTCTCGATACAGCAATTATAGGTCTGTTCGAAGCCAGAAGGGTGTAATATCATTCTATGTTAACATCCTTATGGCTCCAAACACACATGTGCGGTTTGAATGATACATTACGAATAAATAACACAAGCTTGTGTAACCGTGTTAAAATAAGTACAAGAAAACTTGTCAGCATAAAGCGGGTATGTTTCGTGACGCAGAGAAAATTCAATACAATTGATGCATTTCAGACAACGTATTTACTATAGTTCTGCATGGTAATTGTTCATTTAAAGCAATGTTTGTTTTTAATATGTTATCAAAATTGAATCCAGGAGGTCTAATATATGAAGTGTTTGTTTGTTCTGTCATGATTGAATAACGACTTGCTCTTATCTTCCCTAGGTAGATAGGAACATTATCTGAAATCATATATCGATCATCCAGTCAGAGCGAGCCCTTGAGCGTACGTAAGAGAGAGAGAAAAAAAAATAGAGAGAAAATGGAGGGGGGTCCGTATACTTTATGTATTACACAATTTGTAATTAGTTCAGGCTTCAGATATACATTTTGAATTTTTCGTAGTATTACGAAGATATTTCAGAGTTTCCGGCCTATATTCCGTGACCTAAAAGTATCTTTCCTACCATAACGAGCCCCCCCCCCTATCCCTCCCTCCTGTCTCCCTCACTTTAACCCTCTATTTCACCTACCGCTCTCTTTTAACGAATATTTTTATTTTTCCCATGCATCTATGTATGATATCCCTTATTCTAGATGCATGCTACCATTTTAATTTTCATAAACTAATCAAATGTATTGATTATTTGATTCCAACGCAACAAGGCAGGTATACGTTGGTTTTGCTTGTTCTTCAAGTGACCCCTTAAATGACGATTGAGATTGATTTCTCTGCTCAGTAATCAAATAGGCATAATTTTAAGATTTTCAAGACCAGCTAATGTTTGTTGGGTTTCATGCCATTGGAATTTTAAAAAATAAAATAAATTTGATACCCTTTGTCCTTTAAAGAGAAGGCTGAGTTTTGGGAAATTAGAGAATGGGATATTTTTCATTCTTTGTATGGCATTGTAGAATAACATTTTCTCTAATTATTATTACTTTACTTATTTTTCTTTTATGAAAATCGTATGGTAAGATTGGATTTCCCCCAAATTACGCAGCATTTATTTTATGTCTACATGTACAGTTAGATCTAAATTATTCCTACTCTTACCAAGTTGTGTGTTTTTTCTAAGTATGTCAACAATTGATTTGTCCCAAAATATATTTCTTGAGAATGTGACATAATTATTATTGCTTTAAAAGCATTAACAAAAATCAGCAAAAGCCCTTATTCAACCACTTAAAATTTCATTCTTGAGTTACTAAAAACACCTCAGAAATATCAAATTTACAAGGGGTAGGAATAATTAATTGTTAACTGTATATGACATGGACCGTAATGTGACTAATCATCTTAATACGCCATAAGCATGTAAAGTAAAACTTCAATACATGTCATAATTGGCACATCGTATGAGTATGCTTAAAGGGCCCATGACATCGAAATACAAGTGTATTCCTGTTGGTGTGTAGTCCTGCATACATCTCATATTTTGATATGTAAACTTCTGAATTTGTTTCATAGATTTTAAAATATTTTTTGAAATATTTGTTTTTCAAACTTGCTAAGCTCCACCCCAAAACCTCCAGATCTCATTCCCTTTGTGACATCATCTGTCAGTCATCAATGAGCTAACTTGAGAAAGTGGCATGTAATTTGCCATAGTTGACCACCTGTTACAATACCACAAACAATAGCAACATATAAGTTGCTATGTCAGACATGTCAGACTAAACTAATATTATAGAATAGACAATAGTATGTAATTTCCAGCTTAGCACACGTTCATAATAGAATTGCATGCTTCCACACATTATGTACAATACATCATCATTGCCTTTGTCTTCCTGGTGATGCTACAGCATGTCTGACATAGCAACTTGTATGTTGCTCTTGTATTACGTTTTGTAACAGGTGGTCGACTTCGGCAAAGATACATACCACTTTCTCAAGTTAGCTCATTGATGACTGACAGATGATGTCACAAGGGAATGAGATCTGGAGGTTTTGGGGTGGAGCTTAGCAAGTTTGAAAAACAAATATTTCAAAAAATATTTAAAAATCTATGAAACAAATTCAGAAGTTTACATATCAAAATATGAGATGTATGCAGGACTGCACACCAACAGGAATACACTTATATTTCGATGTCATGGGCCCTTTAATAGGGCCTGTTCGTTTGGCACGTCCACATAGACGACGTCAATGATATGACGTCATTTCGGCGATTTGCGCATGCGTCGGGTCGTCTCACGTCGTCAGGCCCAATTTGAGGACGCGTTCACCCATGATTTGAGGTTCGTCAGAAAACTCGAACCCCGTCGTCAAAATGACGTCATCTTGCTATATCGCAGCGTAAATCAGAAGGGAAAGACAGAAAGAGAAAGTGATAGAATGATAAAAACAGAGAACAACATAAGAGAAGGTGATGAAAGGAAGAAACAAAGAATAACATAAGGAAAGACAGAAAGAGAAAATGATAAACAAAAGATAATGAGAAGATAGAATGATGAAATAAATAATTTTATCTTAAAGGGCATCATATCTTCCGTTGTGGATCCTCTTGTTCATATTTTTAATTTGTCTTTATTACATGGCCAGGTACCCACCTCCATGAAAGTTGCAAAGGTCATTCCTTTGTTTAAAAAGGGGATAAATTAGATGTTAATAATTATCGACCCATTTCTTTATTATCCTCCTTTTCGAAAATTCTTGAAAAGATAATTTATATTCGGACAGTATCTTTTTTAAAAATCATAATACTTTTCTAATCTCCAATTTGGTTTTAGGGAAAAACATAACACTGTACACGCACTATTGTCTTTTATTGATAAGGTAGCTCATGCCATCGACAAATCTTCTCATATGGTTGGCATTTTCCTGGACTTCTCCAAGGCTTTCGACACGATTAATCATGATATTTTACTTTATAAACTTTCACATTATGGTGTACGTGGGATGGCCTTGGAGTGGTTCAGAGCTACCTTTCGGATAGAAAGCAGTATGTATTTTTAAATGACAACTCCTCAGATCTTAGTAATATAAATTGTGGCGTTCCACAAGGTAGCATACTAGGCCCACTCTTATTTATTTTATATATAAATGACTTTTGTCGATCTTCTGATATTCTGTCTTTCGTACTTTTTGCTGATGACACAAATTTATTTTTTCTCACAAAGACTCCCATAGATTAGTTGAAATAATTAATATTGAAATGTGTAATATTTTATTGTGGATTAGAGCTAACAAATTATCATTGAATCTCCAGAAAACGAAGTATATGTTGTTTAGTAAATCTATAAATTCATTGCCAGCTAATTTAGTTTTGGATAATACCCCACTGGAGTGCGTTTCATTTAATACATTTTTAGGTGTAACGGTTGACAAAAAGCTTTCATGGAAAAATCACATCGACAATATTTGTAAAATTATTTCCCGAAATATCGGTATTATTTATAAATTAAAGACATGTCTCCCTCTTAATTCATTAATTATGCTTTATAGTTCATTGATACTCCCATACTTAAATTATGGTCTCTTAGTTTGGGGTTACACATCAAACGTCATTAGACAAAGTGTTTTTATTACAAAAGAAGATTATTCGTATAATTTGTAATTCCCCCTTTCGCTTCCATACAGACTCTTTATTTTTTGAAAATAAGATATTAAAGGTAAAAGACTTATATCTTTTCCAACTAGGTCAATTTATGTATAATTATAAAAATAATATGTTGCCTTCTGTTTTTCATGAAATGTTTTTTTAAAATAGCTCAGTCCATAATTACCCAACAAGACATTCGGACGATTTTCATTTACCTCTCTTGCGGACCCTCTTAGCCCAAAAAACGTACATATATGAAGGTCCAAAGTTTTGGAATTCTTTAAGTGATGAAATAAAAATGCTCCATCGATTAATACTTTTAAGAAAAAATTGAAATTGTTTTTATTACAATCATATCAACCTCATTAAATTTATATGTTGTTTTGTTGTTTTGTTGTTTTTTTAATACAAGATCATTCTCTACTCGCTGACTCAAAATGTAATTTGATATATTATATTGTGCCTTCTCAAGCTTATCTCCTTTCTAACGCGCATCTCTCTTTCCTCATTTTCCTCTCAACCCCACATGCACCTCATCATTTTTTAAAATTATTTCTGTACCCTGATCTCTCTCCTTTTGGGGGCATTATCTACTCTTTGTATTGTAAACGTATCCTCCCATGTTTGTCATGTAAGGTACTGTCCTGTCCCGTTCTCGTCTCTGTTGGCATCCCCCCATTTTCTCTATTTTGTAGTTCCTTTTGTAGTTAAGAACTTGTTAATTTAATTAATCATTATTCTTAAGTATCATTTAGGGTGTCCACACTTGTACAAGCTTTGCTTTTTAGTGGACCCCTCTGTTTCCAATATGTATTCTTAAATTGTTGTAAATGTTTAAAACTGATTTTGTATTGTTTCGTTGGAAACAGAAATAAATTGAATTGAAATTGAATTGAGAAGATGAAAGATGGTAAAACAAAGAATAACATAAGGAATGGTAGGAAGAAAATGATAGAACGATAAAAACAAAGAATTACATAAGAAAAGGTGATAGAAGGAAGAAACAAATAATAACATAAGAAAAGACAGAAAGAGAAGGTGATAGAATGATAAAAACGAAGAACAAAAAAAGAGAAGGTGATAGAAGGAAGAAATAACGAATAACATAAGGAAAGACAGAAAGAGAAAATGATAGAATGGTAACAATAAACAATAACATAAGGAGAGACAGAAATAGAAAATGAAAAAGCATAGATAATGGAAAGATAGAATAAAAGATGAAAGATGGAAAAACAAGGAATAACATAAGGAAAGATAGAAAGAGGAAATTAATAGAATAATAAAAACAAACACTAACATAAGAGAAGGTGATAGAAGGAAGAAATAAAGAATAACATAAGGAAAGACAGAAAGAGAAAATGATAAAGCATAGATAATGGAAAGATAGAAGAAAAGATGAAAGATGGAAAAACAAAGAATAACATAATGAAAGATAGAAAGAGGAAATTAATAGAATAATAAAAACAAACACTAACAGAAATAAAAAAATAACATAAGGAAAGACAGAAAGAGAAAATGATAGAATGGTAACAATAAACAATTTCATAAGGAGAGACAGAAAGAGAAAATGGTTAAGAATAGAAAATGGAAAGATAGAAGAGAAGATGAAAGATGAAAAAACAGATAATAACATAAGAAAAACAGAGAGAGAAAATGATAGAAGGGAAACAAAAAATAACATGACGAAAGATAGAAAAAATAATAGAGTAATATACGAAGAATAACATAACAAGTGAAAGAAGGAGAAATTGAATAAGCGAGCTGGGGCCATTACGTCATCGTGTAGAGAACGGGCGTCGACTATACATACGTAAAGGGTTGTAAAGTAGTGAACATGACGGGTCGACTGCAGCCAATTCGCATCGTTAGAGGACGGGAACGGCGTCCTCGTCCACACAAACGAAAAGCCCCTAATGTACAAACAATGACGTTAAACCACATTATTGTTATTCACTCAATTTGTAATCTTGGGTTCTATAGGTCCTGTACATAAAGTTTATATGTTTGTTGGGCGTATAATTAGATGAGTAAGCCATGTCAACGGTATAGTGGTACATATTTATATAATGTATTTCTTTTCTTCTGTGTTTTAAAGTCGATCATGTGACCAGTATAAAACTCCGTAAATCAAGTGCGAGAAGGGAGTGTGAGTCCCTCAAATTGGATTGGATTTTAAAGAACTAAGTAGCTGATCATTTTCTGACTATTCGCCCTCTCTATATATATATATCTATCCATCTTTGTATCTGAGGGGCCTTGATTTGAAAGAGTGATAAGCCCACTCAACTTATTTAGGAAGGGTTGTCCGTAGTCCAGAATCTGGCCGAATATTATCTCATAATCTCGACCACCTCCATCACCCTCTATTTGCTGCTAGACGAACATGACGTGACCACCGAATTTCTACGCCCGGCGAAAAAATAGTTCAGGAGCTGGCCGATTTACTTTTTAACGATCTCCACTAACGAGTGCGAGTTCGTTCACAACGCCATCTTCGGCGGCTTGCAGCAAGTGTAGGGAGTATTAAAGATAACGACAAAACAGCCAGATTAAGCTAGTTGTACGAGTTCATTAATGACGCCATCTTCGGCGACCTGCCGCAAGTGGAGGGAATATTATAGAGATAAGTTATAAGAACAGGCCATATTCTGGACAAGGTTTGCCAGACGATCAGCAGTCGACCAGCAAAGCACAGGCCCACAAGATTACCAAGCTAGGGACCATTTCGACTCGAATACCTCGACTGATTTGATTATTAAAGAACCAGCGTAGGCGTTAAAAGTCAAATTTGACTGAAACGCCAAAAATTCAGCCAACAAAGACCACAGTGGCATATGAAATATGTTAAATAGGCAGAGACGCAGAAAAAAAGCTAAACCAACATGTTGTTTACATTCTGCAATGTTTGTGTGAGAAGGGAGTAAGTGCATTTTTTATTGCTTCAAAGCAAGTAACACTTTCAAACTATTGAGTTAACACCGTCATAAAAGATCTTTATTATCTTCTTTTGATAACGCATCAAGTAAATATTTGCACTCGATTTTCATAAAATACAACTACATTTACAAGTCGTCAACCCGATTAACAAGTAAACTACAAAGGCCTTTTAAAACTACTCACCCCATCAAACGCGCCCTCATACTCTCCACCTCTCCTCGCTTTCTCTCCTTCTATCTCCATGTTTCTCTCTTTCTTTATTTATCAGACTATCTCTGTATCCCTTTCTTTCCAGAACAGTTTCATTGCCATTTCATACGCAATTGGTTGCCGTTCTCTCAACATTCAACGGCTAATATCCTTAATTATGTCTGTCCTTTTTGTATCCTTTTCAGATTTCAATTCATTTTCCTTCCACTCTTGCAATATTTTTGTCTATTCCAATACACTGATGCTAGAATCAATTGTATTTGCCCATTCTGCATTTTCAAGGTGATCAAGTTACATTGGAGTTCATTACTTTCTTCTCCTAGAATCCATCAAAGTAATTGCTTTGACCTGTAGATGGCGCTTCTCAAAAGTTTCGCTGGGCCTTGCCATAGTAACTTAGTGGTATGTGCGACGCTCACATCTCATGCTAGAGCGAGTGTATTAAGTCCATCGCATACTATACGATTCTCCCGTGATCCGATTTTCAAACAAACTGACAATTATGACATTATATTTAGGATTCATGTTTTAATGATAAAGATACCAACACCCAAAATTCAAGCCTTCTGGCCAGAATAACAACCAAGTCAGTTTAAAAACTTTGACATTAGCATTTATGGTCTGATGTGCCTCGGATTCTGCGCCGATGTAACTGTTCCATCTCTAAGAATGCCTGTTATCCCTGGGAATTTAGATTTTATTAAACATAATGCCAATTAACAACCTCGATTATTCCAATGTTGCACGTTAAATGTCCAAAATCGCGTCATAGTCAAATTGTAAAGTGTGCGTTTCATTTGACTTGCAGTGATCGCGCGCAGCGTGGAAGGTCTTATTTAAAGAGACCGTTGAGTTCTTGTTAAAGACCGCTAATGCCTTCAAAGTGCATGGTTATTGCTTTTATTGCTTTTATTCCTAGTCATGACATGTCTAGTGCCCTTTTAGGATCTAAAATTGCTATGAAGGTAATTTTAGACCCCAAGATATGTGAAAATTAGATTAAATCCGATCATACCAATTCAGCTTCCCTGGTTGGCTTGCTGTGCGTATTATAACCAACACGAAAAAAGCCAACAAAAAGCCAACACTGGCAATGGCTGGAATAAAACGTATAAGGCACAGCTCTTTTTTCAACGGCAGGTTCAAATATCTCGAATATTTGTGGGACCCCACAAATATTACAAATGGTTATATTTATGGATATTTCAGCCGTCTCTGAACCAAATTTGATCAAACAAAGATGATTTTGTCATTTAAATTGTATGATTTTTCAAATTTGACACTCAATTTTTCATTATATCACCCACAAACAAATATGTGTGTAGCGCCCTCTGTACCAAAACTCAACTATCCCTTCAACGCGCAACACACCTATAAGCTATATGGACAGACCAGTGGCACAAATCGTCATCCTCACTGCAGCGCTTCATCCACAACTCAACTGATACTACTCCAGGCTGTGACTTACCAAGGCACGCTTGGACAAAGCTTAACCGCCTGCGAAGTGGTGTCGGTCGTTTTAAGGCCAACATATTCATATGGGGCTTGGCCCAAAGTCCAGCTTGTGAGTGTGGTGCAGAGAAGCAAACACCAGACCACATCATCACAACCTGCCCCATTTTTAAACCACCAAACGGCATCCCTGTGCTGATGGAAGTGGATGAAACCACTCTGGAGTGGCTGATTCACAGTACTTTAGAAACTTAAACGTTTTTGTTCTGGACATACGAAAAAAGAAGCAGACACCTATATGCTAAACCATGCTGTGGTGATCACCTTAGTGAACGTTAACAATATTGTTCTTAAATTTGCTACAGTTAGTGTTATATTTCGGGACTGAACATTCTACGTTAATTGATATTATACGACGTGGTGCTTATTTTCTTTTTAAAGAGATTTACATGAATAATGTATTCCTATATTACTTCATCTCTTTATTTATCAAAATATACTTATACAGGATACACAAGACAAGTGTGTTACTTCTTACCATCTTCGTCTTGAAGTTTCTTGGGTTTCAGATAAGGTTTAGGGTAAGGGAGAAAGTGAAGTATACTTTGGGCTCCAGGGATTGAGGTGAACAATTTAACTTAGGGCAGGATATTAACACTGGGCATATCTCATGAGCAATTGTCGTTTAACTTCGTTTTATCGTGCTTTCTGCATTTCCTATGTTGAAGAACAATTTAGAATGTCACTTTGTTCCTGTTCTAACTAAATAATACATTAGATGTGAACATAAAATTCATAATTTTGTCAACTTCACCCTTAGGGTTTTGAAGTTAACCGTGATATTTTTGCCCTTCGGAGAGCATTTACCATTTAACTGTTCATTATGACTCGATTTGAACAATGCAGGTTCTAACGTGTAGACACTCCCACCCCCCGTATTTCCCCCTCTCTCTCTTTCCATTATTCCCCCTCTTCAGTTCTCTCTTCTGTACTCTTTCTCTCTATCTCTCTCTAATTTTCTCTTTAGTTCCCCTCCCTCTTTCTAAATAATTCTCTCTTTAATACACAGCAAAAAATATCTCGCAAATGCTCCTTTCTCTTGCATTTATTACCAATTATGTGTAAATTCCCCCTTCAAACCTGCATAATCTGCCACTAAGTAATTTTCTAATTAAGGCGAGTGTTAAATATATGCACCTTTCCTCTGGTGTTAAATTCATGCCTGTATCCGTTGGTGACAATCGGTTAAAATATAACTGTATAATATATTGCACTCATTAGAGAGATATTAATGCCAGACGTATATTTAATTAGTTTATTAAAAGCATTTGTTGATGTGCCAACTCTATAATTCTCTTGCAAGTAAAACTATCTGGTATGGAAATAGATATCAGTGATATATTGAGAAAGACAAATAAATAGTAGCAACAGCTTACATATTTTTTTAATGAAATCAAAAGTTATGTAAAATTCCCCATCCCCACCATTATAATATACATTATGACAGTTTCACATGACTTCAAATGTACAATACAATTTCAAGGAACAACTAGATTTACCAAGTGCTATACAGCAAAACACACATTTCCAAATCAAGAATACACATACAAAGAGTTGCTTGATTTGGTATGCCAACTTAGCCCATATGGTATTTTGAATGCAGATACGCCTGCAAACTGTTCAAGTAGTGTTGTTATTGTTGTTAAGTTAAATGTGTGAGGCATTTCTGTATATACAGAGTGTTAACTATTGATGTAACGAAAAAGTAACACATGTTCGACTATTCAGTATTTGTTACTAACATATTAAAACATTGAGAAATTTCGTTGCTTAGTTTATATTTTCATTGTCAATGTTATGACCACATCTTTGTTCAGCTAAATGGTTTTCTGCTCATGAGACAACTGGTTATATGTTTTACCGTATTTAACTATATTTTAAATTGTCTACATCTTAGTCTTTTTGTATAGTTTTCATATTTTACTGATTAATACAAACAAATAAAAAAAAATTGGCACTGAACGATAGTTCATTAAAAATATGTTTGAGATCGGAATATCAATGACGATATTACGGAAAAACAAAATAAAATAAAAAAATAAAATATGACGAGATAAGATAGATAAAATAATAAATAATCACAAACGACATTACACAAACATTATTAGCTTCAACGCCAAATTATGGTAGGGTACCTGGAATGCTTTTCAACGGTATGAAATGTTTATAGGATACGTTCTTAAATGAATCCGTTATATCAAACTTTTTTCTTTTTTTTTGGGGGTTCTCGTTAGTTTATGCATTTGAAATGTCAAAGATAGTTAAAGATAATTGTTAGCTCTGACCTTGCAACTAAGTAGACAAATGGGGAGCTAATTGCATTTTACATAAGAAAACCTTATTGTATAAGACGGGTTTATGGGATCACCAAAATTAGAAGAAATTTACTCTGTCTTGCTGGAAAGGACATCCTCGGCCCAATTACGTACTTTAAATCACACACACACACACACACACACAAACCAAAATAAGAAACCATGGCAGTTCGGTCCGAACTATTTGGCGATTTTTTTTTTATTTATTTTTTTTATTTTTCCAAAAGAAAATTTTATTGAATCATTCTTAACAGTAGACTTGAACAAAGTACATGTTGTGACATATTGGTAAAACAAACATTGTTACATCAGTTGCACATGCCTCCATTTATCTAGTAATACAACAAATTTATTGCGTTTGATAGAAAGAACCCGCTCAACTTCATAAAAATGTTTAAGCATCTTCTTAAAAGAATTCAAAGATAACCGTTCCCTTTTGTATTTTGCAGAGAATATATAGTGGTTTGCATATCAAATGACAAAATTAAAGATAGATTGCATACCATCTGGGAAACCAAACAAAAAGGAATTTTGATTCAAAAGCACTTCATTGTTTAGAATACAGCTTTGGAAGTCTTGGATGAATTGATGCGTAACAGGGCATTCTCAAAACAAGTGTGAAATACTTTCAACAGAGGATAAGCAAAATGTACATAAATTAGAATTAGCTATGCCCATAATGTGAAGATATTTGTTGACCCCTAGTATTCGATGTAAAATTCTGAACTGAAAATAACGAAGTTTCGTAGAAAGGCAACATTTTAAAGGAATAAGTTATGCAATAATTCTTCTTGGGGTGTCTTGCTTTTAGCTTGGTGCTGTAGGATATCATTTTTCCATTCTTTTGAAAGTGCAGAGATTAAAGAGTAGTAGTCAAGAAAATGACATTGAACTTTATATTTTTGAATAAATGTTAAATGTGAATAAAATTTACCATGCTCATCCAACAAATGTCTTTATACGAGTGATTCCAATATCTATCCAATTGTGCTTGAATACAACATTACCACCTATTTTAAATAGAGAGTTATTCCACAACACTTGATCTTGAATGTTTACATCAGTCAATTTAGGAGAAAATGTCAACGCACTCCAAGCAAGTAAAATTTCACGTATAAAGTGGTTCCTTACATTGCATATTTTGGGGTCATTAAACTTTAAATTGCACAACCAAAACAAATCTCCCCCGAGATGTTTCAAATAGTATTCAAAAAAGCATTTTCATTTACCTGTATTTTCTACATCAATCAATCGTTTCACCCATGCAGTTTTCAATCCTTTAATAACTGAAGGAAGATGTAACATTTTTAATCCACCTTGATTATAATCTCCAATGATTGTACGACAGTTAATCTTATCTGGTTTTTCACTCCATATAAATGAGTACATTAACGAATCAATTTCGTGCAAAAAAATCTTCTGGCGGCTTTGGGAAAACGGATAAAAGATATACTAATTGAGAAAGGCCTAGCGACTTTAATACAGTGATTTTCCCTATAGGTGTTAAATCTCTCATGTTCCATATTCTCAAAATGTTTTTCAATTTTTGTAACTTTGGAGGAAAATTTAATTCAAATATATCATCAAGATTAATAGAAAAATACACCCCTAGCAGTTTATAAGGTCCATTGGAATATCTAAGTCCAGAAAAAGATATGTCGGGAGGGTGGGCTTTGTAATACCCAAGAGCTACTATTTCCGAGTTGTTCCGGTTGATGCATAGTTCTGAAAAAAAAAAATTAAATTGGTCTAAGATATACATAATAATTTTAAGCGAAGCGACGTCATTTAAATAAAACGTTGTCATCAGCATATGAATTAAGCTTAATTTCTATACCATTCACTTTAATGCCTCATCAATATCTGTCCTTATCCATATAGACATTATATCGCAGCTTTGTCTAACACCACATGTAATTGGAAAAAAAATTAGAAGCATGCCCGTTGTTCAACACACATGAATAAATATCATTTTACAAAATTTTCACCCAGGATAATAAATTTTCCCCAAAATTGAAGTATTTCAAAGCATGAAACATAAAGGACCATTCTAATTTATCGAAAGCCTTTTCAATATCAACCATTAATATAAAACCGGGAATATCATGTTCATTTGTAAATTCAATCATGTCTAAAGCCAAACGAATGTTCTCTCCAATGTACCGACTTCGTAAAAAAAACCTGTTTGGTCACTACTAATAATACCCGATAAGACTTTCCGTAGTCTCAGAGCTAAACTTTTTAGCGAGAAGTTTGTAATCTGTGTTCAATACAGAGATAGGCATAGGCCTCCAATTCTTTAAAAACAACGGATTTTGATCCTTCTTGGGAATAAGGTTGATAATACCTCTTCTCTGTTTCCATATTTCTAGTTGTATGGGATTTAAAGATAATGTATGACTTTCCTTTTGTCATATGCTTTCAAAATGGCAAAATGACAAAATGGGGTTTGTGCCGTTCCATCTGGGCTTCGCCTCGCAATAAGGACATAGACCAGACGAGCTTGGGACCAAATTATTAGGCATTGCACCATAAAGACTTAGTGTATCCGTCTAGCCTTCCACGCCTTATTGTGTAACATCGATTGGATTATTTTCCAAAACGAAGACTGTCAATGTGGCCTTATCGCCATAATTTTACGTAGTTTATATGTAATCGACAACAAAATTTCAAATAACGCTATTTTGTCTGCTTACCTCCGTATCGTTACATTTTACAAAACAATGTTATACTTGGCTTATAAACATTTCGACTTAATGTCATGAAAATGGATAACAACTCTATAATATCTCTAAAAGACACTGGGAAACATGGTCAATCAATTACAAATATCCTATGATACCGAATACAAGTACACAAACTAATGAAATACAAATAGACAAAGTTGTACGAATTGCCATAGGATCGAATGACAATTAACCAGCTATATACATGATTATACGTTCAGTACGTCACGATATAAAAGTAAGTGGGAACATATATGAACAGAGACAAACAAAAAGTTAAAGAAACTACGAAGAACAATCAATGGGCTGAGGTAGGCCTCCGTGCTTAAATAAATAAATGAAATGAATGAAATGAAATGAGATATAAATATATCCGTGTACAGTGAGTTGTATATTATACAATTAATGTGTATTATTGTGTATTTATGTTGTTATTATTTTCATATTCATTTCTTTACTTCTTTATTCTTTCAGGTATTCATTTACCTATTTATCTCTTTCAAAATGACCGTAGATACACACATAACAACGAGCGTTGCAGTTTTCTTATTTAAAAAAAAAGTCGATTCTTCTGCTTCGAATTAAGATTTATTTTAAAAGTACAATGAAACATGAAACATGAAATTTGGAAATAGTATAATTGATCTAACCTAATACTTCTAAGACAAATCAAAGTACAAACACAAATACAAAATTGCTCCCGGTCTAATAAGTGACTTTTGAAATAATCACTACAATTGATTCAATTTACATTCTCATTGTTTGAATTATATACGAGACTTTGGGGAACATGGTTCACATTACAAGAAATACAATTGGTTCCGGTAATGATTATGTAGGTTATGTCTATGACTGTTCTCAACCATCCAGGCAGTAGATGAATAACATCAAATATTACTGAATTTACTTTGTTTTCGTTTCTGACGTATTTCGCCAACTGCGGAACGCTTCATCAGGCCGACCATGCCAGAAGGTACCAGAGGGGCTATCTCAGACGATGATACAAAAGGTTGAATGCCACTTGAATTAGTCATACCATCACAAGAATGAACTTCTCCTGAGGACACATCTTTAGAAGTCACTTCAGAAGCCTCCAGGTTCTTTGTACTGCAGCCCGGTGATTGGTCATGAGGTTGACTCTTACACTTATCTGTCAAGTCCTCCTGGTTCTTGGAAGTCATGTCTTCTGTGTGAAAGGAATACCTAAGCTATTTTATCTGGATTATATCAGCTCACTTTTTCTATCATTAGTTTGAACGTAGGAAATGGACTTGCCTTAGAAAATACTTTAGATCTGACTCTAAACAAATCATGCACATGGACCGTATTGTCCATAAATACATATATACATTACCTTCGCTGAGATACCGGTCTGCGAGGTTGACCAACTTGGCAGCTCGCAGTGCCTTTCTTAGCTTCATCCGTTCATCTTCCCTGGACACACCGATTCTCCATTGTTTCAGCATATGACGAGTTCCATCACTGGTAACACGGTTGAACTTCAAATTGGTCATGTGCGCTCTCTGTATATCACCATGTAGGATTCCGAGCTGACCACCGAGGCTGTCAATCTTGGCTTCATCGTAAAGATCGACAGCTATCTGATTTAAAATGTCTGCAAACTCGTCATTTGGGGGCTCCTCTCTAGGATGGAACACGGTATACAAAACAAAAATCATAAGGGGAGGCCAGCGAGCGTTAGTATCGGGTATGCTCGCTAAAAAGTAATTAAAACCATTATTTAGCTGAAGCAAGAAAAGGCTAAAGCAAAGTTGAACAGATAATGAGACCATATTTCTTTTATTTTGTCATACATATGTAGCTAGGTAGAGATCTTCCCTTTAAACCATGTGAGCCAATCCCCCTCTCTCTCTCTCTCTCTTTCTCTCTCTCTCTCTCTCGTTTTACATCCTCCTTTTCCCACGCCATCTGGTCGATCTTTCTCCACTGGTCCAAAGATTTTAGGATCTATTTAGACTTTAATTGATATACCCAATTGTAAGAACAAAGAGACATGAAGTTAACGTATAAGAACAAAGCTTAGAAAGGAAGTTCAAGATACCAGATTGGGCTGGGGATAAACACTTGTTTTGTGCTGGTACCTCCTTGGTACAGGGAGATGAGTTGAGTCATGCAGGCACAGTAATTAGTAGGAGGGCTATCCCTATTGACCAATGAGAGCTGGTATTTTCTACTCCCTCCCCTTATTTTAACTTTTATCGAATCAGAATGTTATGCTTAATTGTCCAGGACCACTGTTCGTGCGTCCATTATAGTAATGTTCCCGCTCAGTCACCTACTGTCAGTATAGGGATATAGTTAAGTTTAGCCCAAGAGTATGTTGTAGCATGGATGTTATGAATATGCAATTTTGTATAAAAATCCCCTCCCTTGCATGCAATCCTCACTTGGTCTCCCCTAACTTGGTCTCCCCCTAACTTGGAACCCCCTCACTGGGAATCCCCCTCAGCTGAACCCCTCTCTTGGATCCCCCCTCTCCCCACCTCGAACCCCAACTTCTTCTAATTTCATCTACTAATAAGTATACGCCCTGCAAGCAAGTTCGGACTTCGGGAAATTTGAAGCAACAGTTTTGGTTGATCTTCTACGATATATTCTAACAAAGGGCAACAGTGTCAGGTTGTGACCATTTCATGATCAGCAAAGAGCAACAGTTAAATTGAAACAAAGCTTTAACGTTTAAGCTAAAGGACTTTCACACAATCATCAAAGTTTCGTCCAAGTCAAGTTCCAGTGTCGTCCGAGTCAACTTCCAGTTTCACCCAAGTCAACTTCCAGTTTCATCCAAGTCAACTTCCAGTTTCGTCCAAGTCAACTTCCAGTTTCATCCATGTCAACTTCCAGTTTCATCCATGTCAACTTCCAGTTTCATCCAAGTCAAGTTCCAATTCATCCAAGTCAAGTTCCCGTTTCCTCCAAGTCAAGTTCCAGTTTCATCCAAGTCGTGTTCCCGTTTCGTCCCGCGAAGTTCCAGTTCATCCAAGTCGCGTCCCGTCCCAAGTCCAGTCGCGAGCAAGCAAATCATAAGCAAGTAACTTCCGCGTGCATGTAAGTCATCTTCCTCATTAACATTTCTTCTAATATCCTCCCTTTCCCTTCCCCTAATTAACCTAAAAGAGTTGTCATTGGTGATACATTGCGTGGTTCATGTGAACGAATCTAAATATTGTTTTGAGTTAGATGATTATTTGAAGAAAGTTTAAATGATTTTAATAAAGTAATATTTAAGTGACACATAATCAACCTGTGTCCGTGCCTTTTGTTGTTTTTAAAGAATCTTATAATTAATCTAAATTAAAGGTGGTCCCATTTGTGTAATTCTCTGCCCGGGACGGAGTGATTGCCCCCACGGACCCATCACTCCCTCCCCATGCATCACGGTTTGCCCCTTTAATTGGCACTCCAAAGGTGTTCGGGTTAGACATATCTTATTGTGACATATTATGGGGTAATAGTAACAATATGACAAATATGTTATTATATTGTCTATAAAAAAGCACTCCGTATTTGAACACATATTGATCCATTTTTTAAAAACTAAAAACATCAACAATTGCTGATATTCACATTTTTCAAACCGCAATCTTTATGCATAAATTTTGGATAAATACTATACCATTAACATTTCGAAATATTTGTCAGTACAATAGTAATATACATTCTTATCCTACACGACACTCATCCGACTTCCTTTTAACTAACACAAACATGTTTATGGCCTGTAAATCAATAAATCGCCATGGGCCGGATATTTGGAATGCTTCACCTGACATTATTAAGCACTATGCGTCTGTTTATTCCATCAAAGCCTCGATGAAAACAATATTTCCTATCCAAATATTCATGAACATTATAAGGGTCTTAACGAATGTAATCGTTTGTTAATATATATTGATTTAAGATGACCGGTTCATGAACAAAACGAATAGAAAACGTACTTCACCTGCACACTTTTAGATTGTTGTGTTTCTTTCTTTTCTTTCTTCCAACTTTTCGTTGAGATATTTTCTGTAAACAAATCTTTATACTTGGCACTCTATTCTCCTACATACTCATATGACAGCATCATGTGCCCTCCCCCTTTTTTCCGGCTGCTATCGACTCAAGCATTCATGTCTATGATAGTTTGCCACTGCATTCATCTTAATTCTTCGATTTACCTCCATACCTTCCAGTTTTCAATTATATCTGAACATTTTCTTTTCTTCAGTTGTCACATTTTATGTTAATCAATTATATTATATTATATTATTTTTATTTGAATATTTTCTGCTAAAAAATACTCAACGTGCTTAAAACTGTTGGAATAGTTTATTACAGCAATTCAATTTAAACTCAGTTCACCATAAGCTGGAATGAAAATTTTAATTTTGTATACATTTCTACTATTACATAAATTCCACATGGTCATGTAAGAAATATTTTGTTGCATGATAAAAAAGTGAATATTATCAGTTTTTCTTCTAAAATTGACTCTGGATATTCATGGAACATAAATGCATGTCAAACCGTCATTGCACCACCAAAAAATGTTAACACAGCAATACATTCCCATTCACTTTTTTGTTACTACAAAAATTGAAGAAACAAAATATTCACCGCCATGTAAAGAGTAAAGTTATTTCATATTACCTTGCTTGTAATGTATCACTTCCTCCCAGTAATCTGGTAAAATTATCCTCAGATGATGATGTGCCTGCCATGAAGGAATGAAGCTTTTTTTAATGAAGACCAAAAAAATATAAGAGAAAAATGATTTGAATGATCTTTATCGCTCACTGTATCTCAACGTTGTTGTTTTTTCAGTTCTTAAGTAATACATTGCTCAAGTATCAATTAAATGTTGAAGCTATTTTGGGCTGTGATAGCTGACTATTCTAACTACATGACAAAAAATGGGGTAGGGGGCTATAAAGACCATTTATTGGACTTGAAAAGCTTCACATTAAAAATATTTTGATAAGTAGCCAATAATGGGATGGGAGTTATATTGTATCACGTAAAATCAAAAAGGAGTTGAAAAGTATATTGGAAAATAAAATCTTAACACGTTGAGCTTGTTTTCCAGAAGTCACCAGAGGGATGCAACTCCATTGGTGTGTCTCTGCTTTCTTCTTACTCTGTTCTGCTGATCGTATTTTTCTTTCTAGTTGAATGTTGGTTCTCAGCTTCCAGTTGTCACGCTCAAGTTGCTCCATATGCTGTTCCTTAGACTCAAGCAGCTTATTACAGTTTAATTCTATTGACTGTTTTTCCTTCTCAAATTGCGCTCTGTCTCTCTCTCTTCCTTTCTTTAACTCTTCAACTTGCTGTGTTAAAGTCGTCTCATTTCGCCCTTTCTCCACTACGATATCTGTCAAAGCGTCTACGCGGTGTTGCTTAGACTCGAGTTTCTTCGTCATTTCTGCTGCCATTGAGCACTTCTCTTTCTCACCTCTTGCTCTATCTCCCTCTCTTGCTTGCTTTAATTCTTCCAGTTGCTGTCTTAGAGTGGTCTCGTTTCGCTCTTTCTCCTGTAGCATTTCTGTTAACGTGTCTATATCTTGTTGCTTAGACTCGAGTTTCATCGTCATTTCTGCTGCCAGTGAGCGCTTCTCTTTATCAGCTCTTGCTCTTTCGCCCTCTTTTTCGGTCTGTAGTCGTTTAACCTTACGTCTTGCCGTCTCTTCTGCCTTCTGTAAGTTTTCCGTCATTGTTCCGATGTGCAGCTCTTTTGAATTTAGTTTGTTCTCCAGCCATAGCTCTTTTTGTTTGTACCTTTTTGTTTGTATCTCCACAGCGTGCTGTGCCATTCTCTCATTTTCACTCAAAGTCATTTCAACTTGCTCTCGCATTTCTTGTTCACGTACAATCTCGTTTTTAAGTAAGGCGTTGTCGTTGACAAGTCGCTCATGACTGGCTGAAGATTCTTCACATTTCCGTTCAAGCTCCTTAATTTCGTGTTTTCGCTCTTCGACCTCTTTGAACATCCTCTGATTTGCTTTTTTCGCCTCTTTTTTGGTTTTCTTATAGAGCCACCTACATCTTGGATTCTTGCATATCTTCTTCTGTTCATTAATTGCTAACACTATGTCACCTTCTTGGAGGCATCCGTGTAGAAGGTTAAGCAGCTGCATCTCTTCCTCGTCTGAGAAAATGTGATTATGGCAAGGTACTTCGTAGATATCAGTGATCCCGTGATGCTTTAAATAATGTTTCGCTTTCTCGCTGGCTTCACTTCTTCCGGTATAACGTAAGGCACAGATAGGGACACGACCTATCCAATCGAAACATATTCAATGAGTTTAATCAAAATTACGTCCAAAGTTATCATAATTGTATGACTTCTATATACCACACATGCGTCTCGTTATCTCTATTATAATTTTTTGTAGGGGGGGGGGCTTGACACAAAATAATGGAGATAATCTACAATGTTTCATTCATCTCTGTTTGTCTTTTTCAGTATTGTCATTGACTTCGTTGTGTGGCATAAATAAACCGCCATATTTAAGTTGTAAATAGAATGGAAAAATCGAATGAAGATTGAGGGAGGGAGAGATGGAGAGAGAGAGAGGGTGGTAAAGAAGGGAGACGGCAGAGGAGTCGGAACGAGGTTTAAACCTAGAGAGTCAGGAAATAATAATACATTTACAACCGTGACAAATGACAATACAAATCAAATTTAGTATTAATGGTACGGAAACGAGTTGGGGCAATCATGTTAAATAGTCTAATGATATTTTGTATGTATTGTTATTGACAACAACTACGACCGAACAAATTGGAACAGGATTGGGAAATCAAAAGATCGCTCGTCATGGTAAAGAGCGGTGATATAGTGTAAACAAAATATTATGAACTCAATAAATGAATGAAATAAAGATCAAGTTGTGTTTGATTGATATAATACTGGGTATTTGGTGTGAGCCTTGTAATTATTGTGTTTAACTTTAATCATATTCATGCCTCGGCTGTATCCCTTACAAAGAAAATGGATATTAAACACCAAATTATATTTTACGGTATACAAATAGATAAGCGGAAGATACTACTTAATTGTATGCGTTATGCTATATTAGGATAAGACATATCATATATGTTTCATCTAAATATAGCGTCATAATCGTTTCATAATTTGTGTTCAAATTATTGTCGTTGGATGGTCAGATCATGGCCTATATGTAAACAAGAATTACCGACATGTGTATAAAAATGTTTCATGCGTGAAAGTAACCTGCCTCATAATATTATTCATTTGTTCATCTCTTTATTTATTCATCATTTAAATCAATGCGGTGGTGTATATCACTGCATTATGGTGTATATCACCGGTGCCATTGTATATTAATTCAAAAGTGTTAAAAAGATACACCTTCACATGTTATCAGTTTATTGTCCTACCAACCGTTAAGGATTAGGAGCATACTCACCTGTTACCTCCTTAATCACTGTGATCCATTCTTTGTAATATTTAATATAACCCGGGCTGAAGATAAAAATGAGAAATCCACCGATTCAGAATCATTATTATTCACGTGGTGATGATTAAATGGTTAACGATAACAAAAATGAATACAATTTGACTATTCAACCCACGCCGACCGATACACTACCGATACGCTGCAACTAAGGGTTCTAAGGCGTACGTTGCATACACCTTGTCTTCCAAAGGCGTTAAACGCTAGGGCCATCATGTTGCCCTCCATTTACATGATTACAAGGGGAGGCTAAATTGTTTCTGCACCCTTGCAGTATCACGATTACCTCGTATCACTGTGGAAAAAAATTCAACATGCAATCATCTGACTTGTTGTTAGTTTGTTATTTTCAAGTATGTTATGTTTATAGAAGAAAGTGTGTAGAACAAAAAGTGTGTATGCAGGGGTATTCCAGTATAAAGGGAAAAAAAACTCATTTTGTCTTCCGGCAGGCGTAACAGCATAATTTTTCAATATATGGATAATCTTTAGTGCGCTGGAATAAAGTTTCAAGTTTCCAAAGTCTTTGTTTTTCTCTCGCACCCGGTCGCTACGCTACTTCGAATTTTAGTAGATGGAAAACTACTCATCGGTGTTCCACTCTAATGGGTTAGGCCGTTAGGGCACCTTCAATTTAACCACCCATCTCACATCAAAGGAACAAACGTTATCTATCTGAACGCTCTATCTGCTGAGGCTAGCAAAGGCTCAATTTCATTATCATAATTTCAAAGTTAGCTGTGACTTGTCTGTGTGTGTAAAGGTAGTCATCATTACAATTGGTAGCAATGGCATATTTTTCGCTCGGTGTTTTTCGCTCGGTGGCTACGCTCACTTGCCTCGTATAGTAAACTTATTTCAAAGTAATATGATTCTAAGTTATGTTGAAAAGGTGTCATATTGGGCATAATCTGTATTATAAATAGAGATATTGAATATTCCATTCTTTGTTAAATAGTTGCTTAAGAAAAGTTTGATTTAAAACACAAAATGTCTGGAAGCTGAAATGGTCCGCCGTGCCTGAACATATTATATAGAAAGATTGTAGCAACTGCAATCGTTCATTACGGACATTTTAGAGATTCCTTCTCCTTATCCGCCCCACCCCTGCCCCCTCTCTTTCTCTTTCTCTCTCTCTCTCTCACTTTCCCTGTCTCCATATATCTCTTTTTGTCTCTTTCTATCAACTTTGTAAGGGGACGAAGTATTCTTAACGCACTCTTGTTTGGTGGTATGGAGAACAATAACATGAACAAAAGTCATAAGAGATGTTCAATGTTCCCCATAACATGTGGAATAAGAACAATGGAGTATCCCTGCATTATATTTCTTTATTTGTCTTTAAAAGTAAAGTTCTGACAAAAAATAAATCAAAATTCATGCTGGTCATGGGCTAATTATGTATTTTTCTTTCTTTCTAATTTCATTATTAATTCATGTATTATTTTTTAAATATTTTTTTATGTGATATCATTTTTCTTTTCTTTATTTTATGAAGGGAATTTTTGTTGTGTTTATAGCATTTGTATATAACCTGAGTACTCTTGTGCTCTACGCTCACTGCTCGTTCCTTTATTAGAACTATCAAGATATTGCAATAGGCCTTCACTGCATGATTAACTTCGAGATAAAAATAGTTGGAAAAGCGCCCTTTAATTCCATTGTTATAATACTATCATCATTCTAGTCATTCCCTTTTGTATTGCAGTGTATTCTAACCGGCGCATTGTCAGCGTTACATTTAGTTTCAAGAGTTTTCTCGAAATGTGCTGGATGTGTATATAATTCCTTTTTCTTTAATATCTAATGCAGTTATCGAAGTTCATATGATTATCTTAAATACGTCTCAATAATACTTCATGAAAATAATTCAACAACTCATGAAGTGTTGAGGGTACCATAGGATAAGCAGCTTTTGACAGGGACAAAGATCATTGTCAGATCCAAGCACTGTACTTTGCTATGTCTGGCGATAGGATCTAGTTCTGAAAAGACACATTCCATTCTTTGTCTGTATAGTTAAATCTTCAAACCACAATTTATTAATGAAATTAATACCCAAAACCAACAATTAACACGCGTTTTCCAAGACGAGTAATCTAAGGGTAAATCTTAGTGATAGTTAAAAACATTGAACATTGTATCAGGTGCCTTTCACCTAAATGCAAAATATTCCAACAATCTTACGATGTTTCTAAGCAAAAGTATTATCCCTTTTTGGTGCAATACTGCAAGTATTTCGACTTGAGCTCACCAATAATCAATATGCCCCTTACTCATTCACGGAAAAATGGTACAAATGTAAATGCTTTCGCATTGGTGATATCTGCCAATTAACTGTTCCAGATATAAATGATACTTAACATCCGCCGTTGGAAGTCTAGGTTGTATGTGCCGATGTCTCGTCTATGCAATCGCACGTAGACTCGCGACATGACGAAATGACGTTCGATGGTTACGAAGCTTAACTAGACGAAGTGGTAACCGTAGTAAGAAGTTTGAGCCGTCTAACCGCCTCAACGTGTAGCCGTACTCCGAAGTTGAGATCAGCTGATTGAATCATCGTAGAGAGCTGCGTAACGAGTACTCTGAAGTTGTAATTCACTCTGAAGTCGAAAATCGTCTAGTAGACGTATAAGCCCAGGTCGTCTGTGACTGAGGTTTCAAAGACTATTCGGGAGCCGTAGAGGAGTCGTCTCCTGGCCTGCTTGCCCTGATTTCCAAGATGGCACCAAAATTAGATAATTGCTGCGCATCCTAGCTTAGCTCCTCTCACATGCACTCAGCATATAGGTCCTGCCTTCACCAGTGCGAAATTCGTTCTCCACTGCAACTAATGCCTCAGTCACACCTTTGCGTATTTGGCTTGTGTATTACTGCGTATTTATGGCAAGCCGTTTTAACATTTATTCATATTTCTTGATATCAAGAAATGAATTCTTATTAAATACGCAGTAATACGCAGGCCAAATACGCAAAGGTGTGACTGAGGCACAACTCATGCACCCTACACTTCACATGGTACATGTATAGCTCCTTGTCTAAGGTATCCCTGAAAAAGCACACATCACACACATAACACTCCCATTGAAAAGCACACATTGATAACGTGCACTCTAGCTTGAGAGCCTATTGTTCCCTAGTTTTGTTAGACATTACTATTCCGTGGACCAAATACTAGAAATCACTAATGACTGGGCCAAATACCAGTCACTGGTACCAGTCAAAATGTGAAATTATCCGTCCCCCGTCTCTATTCAGTTATCCACCTTACTATACAAGCGAGTGAACAAAGAGAATGAGCGCTAGATTTTGTTTTCTTCTTTTAACCCTGCTATAAGCGTACCAGCATTGTCATGAGGGGGATGAGACCATACTGCGTGTAAACTACTCGAGTGAGTGAAAGATTAAACAGAATACAACTTTAATTTCGGTGCTATTTCATTATTTAAAAAATCGGGTACTTGGCTGCCGAAATATTTATAAAATGACGATTGCCCGAATAATGGAACGTTTATTAGAAGCCGCCTGCAATCGAACGGTAGAGTTTAGAGATTTGAATGTCGATAAACAGTTCTTAATACACTTCATCCTCAAATAGGGCGGAATGTTAACGAACCGTCAACGTTAATATGGTCGGGGAATTTAGCAATGTACCAGAAAGTCGAGAAAACTTTTAAATAGTGAACCTTTGTTAATACCATTATATTTCATACACTCTTGAATACTGGGCGCAATATTTAACGAGAGGCTGATAAAAGATCTCAGTAAGGGGAAAACTGTATAGAACTAATATGGTATTAATTATGCTCTATTGTGGAGCAGAATTACAAGATCCCGAATGAGCATGATGATTGCGCGACGGAACAAAGCCACCAATATTTTGAGAATTATTGTGTTTTAAACTTGAAATTTTAAATTTCTAATGGACGTTAGGCTATTTTGGTGCATATTTTCATTAGGTAAAATATCTTTCTCCCTTTCCTCTCCTTCTGCTTTTTACGTTTTTACCTCTTTCTTGCGTGTTTACGGCTCATTCAAGTACCGCCCCGGGCAAGTGCACAATCTGTTTTCCCTGAATGTAATCCAGAGGTTATAAATGATTAAAGATACTATGTTCCTTTTACAGCCAGCATCAAATTCTGTAGAACTTTGCAGGAATTATGAATATGTCATGTATGTCCTATCTGTGAACTTTAAACGTTAGCAGTGTCCTAATATTCAAATTATGCAAGGAAACCCGTATACTTGCTAGACTTCACTGTCAGACACTATTGAGTGACTGACTGGCTTTTTATCTTTGGTAATAACATACATAAAATGAGCTGTAAAGGGTACATGAGCATTTGTCTACATCAATAACCCACTTCTTGTAATGGCCAAAATTAAACTGATTGAATCTTTGCGCAGCATAAAACGTACGACCATTCGGTACAATGGTCTGAAATATCAGACTATAATACTTACTGGCTCTATAGCTCCTAAGTCGATTCGACAACTAATATTCGTGATTTTCACACTTTAGAACATTTTCAAGCCCCCTTTTTTCAGGGAAGTTCTAAATTAGTATTGTCTTTCAAATGCCGTTGGAATTTAACCTTTTCATTTTTTTGGCCTGCAAATGGGACATAGTACCTTTAAAACAACAATGAGTTCTTTTCCCAAAGTTCCTTTTTTACTTTCAGTATTCGTGTGAGTGTGTAATTTGGTTTTACATACGTTTATAAATCATATGGACTGAACGTTAATATCACCATCCGAAAGATGTAGCTCAGTTTAGAACCTAGGTCCGATCAGAATCAGTTTGTAGGCGGAGACAGAAATCTGACCGCGGATATTACCACTATAGTAACTCGCAAATACACATGTAGTGACTTGTGAGTCTTTGAATAGCTTCTTTGTACAAATAGACTCATTCTGTCTTCGAGATTCACGTAATTAGGAGGTGATGGAGAAATGTGAACGTAAAACGCGAACATTATTAGCAAGGTGCTATGAAGAAGAAAAAATCGAAAATTCAGAGAAGCACTTTGGTAAAAGTCTTGGAATTCTCGAACAACTTATAACACATTCATTTATTTGTTTAAGAACATCTATTTTACAAGGGAACTCCAAATATTGAACTATATAGCTCCCTTTATGCTACATTTACGTCAAATACACGTAATACATCGACCCATTTGTTCTTGGGCTAAATCAAATTTTAATGATTCACTATTTTGTTTTGTTTGTTTTCTATGCACTGCACAATTATTTTTAGTCATTTTTACAAAGTGAAGTTTAGAAATAATAAATATCGGGAAATGGTCAAACAAATGGTAATACAACAGACCGGCCGTTTCTAAAATTATTATGAGCTACATTCAAAAAAAATGTTATCAATG
Organism: Mesocentrotus franciscanus; assembly: GCA_037976565.1. NCBI lineage: Eukaryota > Metazoa > Echinodermata > Echinoidea > Camarodonta > Strongylocentrotidae > Mesocentrotus > Mesocentrotus franciscanus. Next base: position 26,027,548 of record CP137667.1, on the reverse strand, counting down.
AGAGTTTGAGAAAGACATGAATTTCTTGTCGGTTTATCAATATGTGAGTTAAAGGGATTGGATAACTTTGTCTCAGATTCTGAAACAAAATCCTGGATTGAGCTCATGCTGCAATGATAATTATAAACCTTTAGGTCAGTCAGGAACCCCATGACTTTTACAAGCCGATCGCCTGTCTGATTATCAAAATATTTATGATTGGAAATTGAAATTTAAAAATTCGTTTTCCTAACGGTTTTTATAACACTACAGTCTATTGGGGAAAATGAGTAGGGTAAAACCGGTCACTCAAAGATTTTTACTTTTTTGAGGCACTTCATGCTCATTTTGAAGCGCAATTTTTGTAGGGCTTCAGTATGATGATAAATCAAGTCTTTATTAGAGATCATGCACACAAAAAAAACTGGGCCCGTCAACCCAGTGGGTTAGGCGGCAGGTTATAGTCAACAATATATTTACAATAGCAAAGTACATTAACAATAACAATACAAAGTACAATGTAATAATATATGTGATAACAAGGAGCACCGGGATAGAGAAAAAGGGAAAGGGAAGAGGTGAAAAGGAGAAAAGGAGAAAAGGAGAGAGAAAACAGAAGTGGTATAGTACAGAACAGGATAAAAGAAGAAGATTGTAACATTATGTTGAGAAAGGATATATATTATGCCGACTATTATGTTTTTGGTTTTATCATTTAATATTTCAATAAATAAATCTTCAGCGCTTTCAGTGTGTAAGTTGAACCTAACTTTAATTTGTAAATGATTATGCATGTATAGTGCTACCCCTATTCTATACCATGGTCACGATCAGAACGACACGTATGATAGTTTGGTATATTAAATAGAGATGGGGATTTTTTTTTCTGGAGCCAAGTTTCAGATATTCCTATTATAGAAAATTGGAAGTTATTTAGTAGCAAAACAAGTCTTGTACGGACTAAAAAATCTTATTTAAACTTCTAGTATTAACATGAAATAGGTTGAAGTCAGGATTTGCTTGAATCTCTGTGCATATGCTACAGTGGGAGTCTGATATTCGATAAGTATGTTTCAACTAATAAAGTTTCTTTTGAGCTTCTAACTAGAAGTCAAGCATAAGTATTATATGGTGTCAGAAGTGCAAGTGACGGTTGATGGAATACCTACGCTATCAAGCAGGGGCGGATCCAGCCGGCGGCAAGGGAGGGGGCCGAAAAAGGGGCCCACTTTGTGCGAAAATTTGAAAACCGTGGCGGCCGATCTTCCGCTCAGTTGGGGGTAGTGAGCACAATTTTTTTTTTTGGCCTTCAAAATTGAAGAAAAAATTACCACCACCCCTTGAACGCCAGGAGGGGGGCCTTCTTTTTTCCCAAAAAAGGGTGTTTTTACATGTTTTTTTTTCTAGAGGAGGGGCCCGGCCCCCTGGATCCGCCACTGCTATCAAGTATGATATATTAGCGAACTTCAGGAAGTGAACAGCTCTATGATTTTGGCCTGACCGGATATATCATCCATAAAATGCTGTTTGATTTATGTACAGGTAGTGACCAGATACTTTGTTTGTTTGGCCTTCAAAAATTGAAGTAAAAATTCATCACCACCCCCACCCTTGAGCGCCAGGGGAGGGGGGCCCTTCTTCTTTTTTCCCCCAAGAAGGGTGTTTTTACATGTTTTTTTTCTAGAGGAGGGGCCTGCCCCCTGGATCCGCCACTGCTATCAAGTATGATATATTAGCGAACTTCAGGAAGTGAACAGCTCTATGATTTTGGCCTGACCGGATATATCATCCATAAAATGCTTCTTTGATTTATGTACAGGTAGTGACCAGATACTGCAACAACTTTGATCCCTCAAGAGGTTTGAAAAAACAGTGTCATGGAGCAATTAAAACCTTCATCACCCTTAGATTCGGAAGCAAGGAATCTTCCTTACGTATGGAAGTTATGGAGGGAAGAATTTGAGCTCTACACTGACCTGTCTGTCACAGCAGATGAAAGAAAAAAGGGTAACACTTTTTCAATACCTTGTAGAAGCATAGGAAATGAGCTGTTCAAGACACTAAAGATAAAGTCAACCCCTAGTACTGAAGAGTCTCCAGAAGTACATGCAGTTACTTTGAATGCGGTGCCTAGATCCCTTTGAAAAGACTGCTATCCCCAAGAATGAAATTGTTAAGAGATAAACATATTCCACTCGCCATTAAGTTGGTGGTAAAACACTGGAGCAGTACATGACAGAATTGAAGTTGCTAGGAGCTAATTGTAATTTCAATGATTTCTAAGGTTTCTGTGATTCGAGGCATAATCGTTTGTGACATCCAGAATGATGGGCTGAGAGCGAGATTACTACATTTTTATACGTGAGTCTGAATTGACGCTCGATAAAATGTCTTCAGATTTGCAGAGAAGCGGAAGTGTCGAAAGAGACGATGGCAGTCCTCAGTCCCAGGATGTACACGCAGTTCTGGAGTTGAAGCCAAAGATGAGTGGTAGGACTGCCTGGTAGTGCAAGTACTGTGGAAAATATCATGCTGCTGACAATAATAATTGTCCAGCATATGGCCAAAAATTCAAATTACTTTGCCATTTTTTGCAAGACATCAGTGTACAAAACCAGAAAAGAAAGGCAGACGTGTATGGCGCGCCGTTTCACCAATAATTCAGATAAACACTGTTTATCGCCGAAAACATTGTTTATCGCCGATAAACAGTGTTTATCGAGAGAAACTGTGTTTATCAGTCGATAAACATAGTTTCTCTCGATAAACAGTGTTTTCGCTCGATAAACAATGTTTATCTGATTTTGGGGGCAAATGGCGAGCACTCGTACTCAAGATCAGAGCCGTATGCACTACTCCACACGTTAGTCAGGTGGCTTGGTGAAATTACCGTTACTTGCCTGATAAAAGCACCATTTTGGTACAGGGCTTCCTTAGGAACTACTGAACGATATTATGGTAGGCCTAGGAGTCCCCGACACGAATATTATATGGAGGTGTAGGGCGGGGGCGTAGCCTCGTAGCCCACAAATAATTTATAAGGTAATATAACATTGAGTTCTTGTTGTACAAACGCCATTTTTGGTACAGGGCTTCATTAGGACCTGCTGAATGATGGTAGGAGAGGAGCATAACTAACTATGGCGTTTGTACAACAAAACTCAATGGTATATTACCTTTAAATTATTTGTGGACTACGCCCCACACCCTTATATGATATTCTTGCCGGGGCTCCTACCCTCATATCGTTCAGTAGGTCCTAAGGAAGCCCTGTACCAAAATGGCATTTGTACAACAACAAATCAATGTTATATTACCTTATAAATTATTTGGGGGCTACGAGGCGACGGCCCCGCCCCACACCCTTATATGATATTCTTGCCGGGGGCTCCTACCCTATTATCGTTCAGTAGGTGCTAAGGAAGCCCTATACCGAAAATGGCGTTTGTACAACAACAAATCAATGTTATGAAATTATTTGGGGCCTCCAAAATGACGCCCCGCCCCACAACCTTATATTGACATTTTTGCCGGGGGCTCTTAGCCTAATGTCGTTTAGTAGGTCTTAAGGAAGCCCTGTACCCAAAAAATGGTGCTTTTATCAGGCAATTAAGTAACGGTAATTTCACCACGCCACCTGACTAACGTGCGGAGTAGTGCATACGGCTCTGATCTGGAGCACGAGTGCGCGCCATTTGCCAAATAAATCAGATAAACACTGTTTATCGTCGAAAAACACTGTTTATCGAGCGATAAACACTGTTTATCGAGAGAAACTATGTTTATCGACAGATAAACACAGTTTCTCTTGATAGACACTGTTTATCGGCGATAAACACTGTTTTTCGGCGATAAACAGTGTTTATCGAGATAAACTATGTTTATCGCCTGCTAAACACAGTTTCTCTCGATAAACAGTGTTTATCGCTCGATAAACAGTGTTTTCGGCGATAAACATTGTTTATCGAGAGAAACTGTGTTTATCAGTCGATAAACATAGTTTCTCTCGACAAACAGTGTTTATCGCTTGATAAACAGTGTTTATCACTTGATAAACAGTGTTTATCGGCGATAAACAGTGCTTATCTGATTTCTTGGTCAAACGGCGCGCTATAGATGTGGTCAAAAATTACCGCATGCTGTCGACGCTTAAGAAGAAATGCAGGACTTCTTCGTTGATGTCATTAGGTCATTACAGAGCTCAGAAGACCGGCTTGTTGATCTGAAACTTGGCCCAATCCAAGAAAATGCGATTCAAATTGGACACGGGTGCCCAGTGTAACAAAGTACCAGCAGTGGTACAACAAAGGCTGAGATCACCTATACGGAAGTAAAGTTCAAGGCTAGAGCATAGAAAACATTCAGTATGCAAGACAACGCTCCTATGTGAACATAAGGAAATGTGTTATAACCTTCATTGTAAGGTACTCAGGTTGTTGGTCAGCATGTGAAACTAATTGGGACTCCAAGCCTGCCAAAAACTTGGTATGATCATGCAAGAGGGTCGATAGAATCAATGCAGCACAGGATACTGGTAGTGTCGAAGAGAGATATGCAGATCTATTTCATGGATTAGGCTGCGAGCCATGGATTCATCAGATCAAGGTCAGAGAAGATGCTGTTCCCAAAGTCCATGCCCCGACGGCTACCTGTTGCGCTTCGAGAGAAGGTCAAAGATTAGCCGAAGAGGATATAAAAGATATGAGCGTCATTGAGAAGATGACTAACCAACTGCTTGGGTTGACAGCAAATGAATAGTGATAAAGTGAGAATATGCCTTGACCCCAAGAAAGTGAACCAAAGCATAGATCGAGGGGGAGCGCTTTCTAATGAACACTATCGAGGAGGAATTTTCGAGTTTCCCTAGTGCCAGAGTATTCAGTACTCTCGATGCCAGTACTCTCAGATCAGTGCACCTTTAATACTCCATTTGGAAGTTATAAGTATACCAGAATGTCTTTTTGTATTAACTCCGCTCCTGAAATCTTCTAAAGAACAATGTCACAGATATATGGATGACATGGAAGGCGTATATGTTGTGATGGACGGCATCCTGATATGGGAAAATGCAAGACAAAAACATGATGAAAGCTTAGAACTGTGTTCAAGAGGCTGCAATATATCAATGTAAGACTAAATGGAAGCAAGTGCAACATCGCAGTAGATAAGATGAATTACATTGGTCACTTGCTGAGTGCTGATGGTCTGAAACCTGACATGATGAATGTAGAATCAGTCAAAAACATGAAGCAGCCTACACACAAGAGAGAACTGCAGAGGTATCTATGAATGGTAAATTATCTGGCCAAGCTTATTCCTAACTTGTCAGAAGTGAATGCACCTCTAGTGATGCTCTTGGTGAAGGAGAATGACTGGAAGTGGCATCAAGAACAGACTGGATCTTTCGAGAATTGCAGAAACTGGTAACAGAAGCTCATATACTGCAATACTATGACCTACATGAGCCTGTAGTAGTAAGTGTGGATGCATTGCAGAACGGCATAGGAGCAGTACTCATTCGAATGAGAAGCCGGTGGCCTATGCATCAAAGGCCTTCTCTAAATGTTAGAGACGATATTCACAAATAGAAAACGAACATGCAGCTGTGATGTATGGAGTAGAGAAATTTCACCAGTACGTACGTATTCATGAGAATGTTTGTGGTAAAGTCAGATCACAAACCACTGGGGTCGATCATGAAAAGTCTTTTGTAGATACTCCACCACGTCTACAGAGAATGCTGCTGAATCTCCAGAAATATGACTTTACTTTGCAGTACATGAAAGGCACTGAGATGTACGTTGCTGAAGTCTTAGCAGAACTTCTTCACATATAGTGAAGAAGATGAGGAGAGCTAAGACATAGAAGTATACATGGCAGACTATCTTCCAAGTGTATCCAGCTTGACTAGATGAGTTGCAGAAAGAAACTGTAGCAGACCATGTGCTATGTAAGCTGATGGAAAGAGTCAAAGAAGGCTGGCCAGAGAGACGTCAAGATGTACAAGCAGAAATAAGGCAATACTGGCAGTTCAAGGATAACTAGTGAATGTGACATGCTCTTCAAAGTGCAGAAAGTGATCATACCTAGCAAGATGGGGAAGCTGATGCTAGCAAAACTCCATCAGCGTCACCAAAGAGTAGAAAATACCAAGAGACTGGCAAGAGATGTGCGTTTTTAATCAGGGATAAATGCTGAAATAGCAGACAGATGAAAATGTGAGATTTGCAGCACATATAGAGGCAGAACGAGCATATGTATGGTCATGACATAATTGAGAGACCATGGCAACAAGTTGGAAATTATCTGTTTGAGTTTGCCGGGTATACTTATCTCATCCTGGTAGACTTTTATTCCGACTACTCTGAAATCAACAAGCTGACAAGTACACTAGCACAGCCGTGATAGCAGTATGCAAGCGGCAGTTTGCACGATATGGCATTCCTGAAGAGATTATCTCAGATAATGGACCTCAATATGCCAGTGCAGAATTTCAGCAGTTTTGTGTCAAGCATGGACACATTACATCTTTTCCTAGATACCCACACTATAAATCGGAAAGCCGAAAAAACTATGCAGATAGCTAAAACTATAACGAAGAAGTCTGCAGAAGAAAGTGAAGGTGAACGTCTAACTCTCCTGGCCTATAGAAACAAGCCAGGAGACGGTCTGACATCGCTTGTAAAGATGCTGAAGGGCAGACGGACCAACATCACGTTACCCACTTCAAGCAGACCACTTTGACCACGACATGTACGTCAAGAGCTCCTGCTGAAGAGAAAAAGGGAACTGCAAGAACATCGAAAGCAGTTCTATGACAGGGGATCCAAAAATCTGTCATCTTTGCAACCTAGTGAGCGAGTCTTTTACCAAAATGGTAAGGTGTGAAAACCAACGGTCGTCATCGAGAAAGACAAATCACCTCGCTCATACATGATCAAAGGTGAAGGAGGGAGTCGCTATCGACGAAATAGACGTCATCAAGGATGAGATAGTCTTGTGTATACATTTCGCGAGTGAGTGACGTATTACAAATAATGGAACTTCGAATACGTGCCTTCACGGTTGTTTCATCGCAAAGCATGCCGGGACAGAGTCTAGTACGCAGTAGATTTTCAGCTTCGCCGCGATCAGCTGTTCCATTGCCAACAACGGGATTGTTATCCTGTCGAATCAACATGACTTCATAATCTTGTACAGGATCCGTCATTCTGCAGTGATTTTTTTCATTCCAGTATCATTTGTACGGTAATAAACCAAAGTCTGTGATTATGTATTATTTATGACGATCCTTCAACCTAAAACACGAATGTTAAGCAGTTTAATAAGGCAAACCATCGACGCAAACTGCACACACACACATTTGAACATATGGGACTATAAACTCATACAGCGGAACCCACTCTCATTAGCCCACTTTACTTCGTATTATCAGCTTTATTTTTTGAAGGATCGTCATAAAAATACTTAATCACAAACTTTAGTTTCTAACCGTACAAGTTATACTGGAATGAAAGAAATTCACTGCAGAATAACGGATCCTGTACAAGATTATGATGTTGATTCGACAGGATAAAAATCCCGTTGTTGGCAATGGAACAGCTGATCGCGATGAAGGTGAAAATCTACTGCCGGACTAGAAATCTGTCCCGGCATGCTTTGCGATGAAACAACCGTGAAGGCACGTATTTGGTGCTATTCTATTATGAAAAAACGGCAACTTGTTGCGCGTATAATGATTAGGTGATGATTGACCGAATAATGGACCGTCCAAACACTTTGCAATCGAACAGTACACTTTCGAGTTTAGAACGTTGATAAGAAGTCCTCTATCTACTGTTTCCTCAAATATGTAGCAAAGATAACGAACCCTCATGATAAATATAGGTGAGAAATTGAGGAAGATACTAGAATGTTGAAATTTCTATTAAATTTTGAACCTTAGTACATATCATTATTACAATACACTCCAGCTCAAAATTTGATAAGAGACTAATTAAAAACATCTCAATGAGAGCAAATTGGTTATAAGTAATGTGGAACCCTTTGTATAAACTATGCTATATTGGAGCGCATAATTAGACGATCCCGAAGCAGCATCATTTTGCGATAGACCAAAGTGGCTATGATTTTGAAAATTATTGTGTTTTTAAACTTCAAAAAGTCGTTTTCCAGTGCTTCGTTTCCTTCCTATTTTGTTGTCTATTCTTATTACGAAAACTGTTTTTTCTACCTTTCCTCCTTTTCTCTTTCTTTCCTTTGTACCCATCATTTCCGGGGTTGTGCGGCCTCTTCAAGTGCCGCATGGGGCAACGCCTCCTCCGCCTCTTCGTATAAACGCCATTGTCGATAAATGATTAAAACGAAAAGGTTCATTTCATTGCGTTTTTTTTTCTTCTGAATGTCACATGTTCTGAGTCTTTAACTTTTTTTTGTCCGAAAATAAAAATATTTAGGATTCCCGAACACTAATTGCAAGGTGCTATAAAAACAAATAAAAAGCAGAGTAGTACTTTTAGTGAAAGTTTTGGAGATCTCAGACAACTCTTGTTTTGTTATTTGTTTAAGAACGCTTTATTACTTTTTTTGTAAAAGCGGATTCCAAATATTTACCAACATGTAGCTAGTCCCTTTCCCTTCCATTCAGTCCCTTCCTCCACCTTCCCTTTACCCCCACCTTCTCTCTCCCTCTCGATTGCTATGTCATCACTTCCGCCTTATTCATTCATGTTCGGTTGATTACTATCCATATTTCATATTTCACCTCTTCAATATCCCATCCCATTCCTTATTCAACCAACTCTTAGAATAATATGGCCGCAATACAGAATACGTTGACTGAGCCATTTTATAGCGTTCTTGTTAAATGGTATGTAGAAAAAGAACATGAAACAAATACAATAACAGGTACTAAATATACAACTAAAACGGCATTAATAAAAGTTATGTAGTGATGTAGGGGCGGGGTCATTGTTGTTGTTGAAAATGACCACCCCTCCCCCATTTTTTGAACTACCACACCTTGACTAGCATTCCTATTCCATTCCAACATTCACCTATGATTAGTGCCCCTAAACAAATATATCAAGTTCCCTTTGATACTTTTGATAAGTGCTCCTTTTTACCTATATTTTCAATAAAGTGTGACTACTTACATTCATCTAAAAGGAATATATATCGTCTTGGTGAAGTAACACATGCCCTATTTTCTGCGGCCTCAATCAAAGGCATAGGGGCGGGGGAGGGGGAATGGTACAATGGTCCAAAAACAAGACGATTACTCCATTATGTAATGCTCGTTTTCAACGCTATCAAATGCCCCTTCTCTAGATTCATATTCAATATATAAGTTTGCCCTCTCAAACTACCATCATATTTTCTACTCAAAGGCTTAAAGTGGTATCTTCTAACTTTTCATCGCCACGCCACGCCCTTTGAACATCTGGGAATGCCAAAGTGATCAATTGCTCTTTTGTTCAAGAATATAGTAGTCAAGACAATGAAGGAGTTTTCAAACTCAAGGCCACTCAATTTACATTACCAAATTTCAATTGAATATATGTTATTTAGAGACATAGTTACAGTAAGTGCAATGGCAATATATTTTTGACATATCTTCTGTTCCTCGAGACAACGGGTTTCTCTTACTCTTACTCACTATGCCCGTAATGTATTACAAATGCGACAGAGGGAAACTTTCTTCTCGCATTCATAATTTATCTGAATGTAACCAATTTAATGTCCTATTCATTCTGTTATTATAAGATTACAATTAAAGGCCCAATAAGATTGGTCCCCTAATGGAGTAACCATGAACCAACGTGATCCCATGGAAGATCGCAAAATAATGTATTTCTTTATTAAATGAGCATCGAACATGTTTAAAGAAAAAAAAGAGGACTACGGGTTACACGCGACGAATATAATTTGAAATCTAGGTCTCTCAGGTTAGATATGGCAGATTTTTCATCAATGTTTTCAGTCACGTCATATATAATGTAGGGGGCCCCGCCGTAACTGTAAGTGAAGCGAATACCATGGTAAATATGTAGTTTGTATATTAAAGAGATCGAATGGAAAGAAAAGCTAAAGGATCAGGGTCATCGAATGACTAGGTGATGTATAACAAACTAAGAAATGATGTCACATCAATGATTAGGGAATCTAAAAAGAGATATGTTTCGGAAAGCATTTCGACTAATGAAGGTAAATTAAATGCAATGTGGAAATCATTAAGACGTATCATACCTACAAATGTCAATGGTTTTAATAGATAATAATTGAAAATAAAGAAATAAAAGGATCGAAACATATTGCATCATGTTTGAATGATGATTTTGTTGATTTAGCATCTAAACGGAAGGGAACCAATATATTTGGTGGTAATATGGATCAGTATTTGACTCAAGTAAACTCAACATTTAAGTTCAAAGAAATAACAAATAATGAGGTTTTGAAATGTATCCATGATATTGCAAGGAATAAGGCCACTGGCCTCGATCAAATACCAGCCAGTATCGTCAAAGATTATATTGAATACATTGTTAAACCGCTAACACATATTATCAATGCGTCATTAAGAAAGGGGAAAATTCCAGGTGCCTGGAAAAGGACCCGGGTGACGCCTATTCACAAAAGTGGTGATAGAGCTAATCCCTGCAACTATAGGCCAATATCGGTCTTACCTGTACTATCTTAAGTGCTAGAAAAGCTTGTGTTAATCACGTGTTTGATTACTTTTCAAAGAATGAACTATAATGTCATGACCAACACGGCTTCCGCCCAAGACATTCGACTTTGACTGCACTATTATCTCTCTTAGAAGATGTTTGTAAAAAAAAAAATTGGTATGTAGTAGGTATTGTAACGCTTGATTTAGAAACAGCGTTTGATTTTGTATCGTTTGAGATTTTGCTTAAAAAGCTAAGATATTATGGTTTTGATCAAAATTCAATATGTTGGTTTCAGGATTATTTACATGATAGGGAACAATGCACTCTGGTAAACGGAAACATGTTACAGAGCAGAAAGGTAACAAGCGGAGTGCCCAAAGGAAGTATCCTTGGGCCATTGATGCTTATTATCACTCTGAATGATTTATATAAATCAATCAAAAAAATGTTCCCTTTATCTGTATGTGGTTGACACTCGCATGTAATTTGCTGCAAAAGACCCAAAGATATTAGAGAAAGTAATCAATGGTAATTTAAAAACAGCTACGACATGGTTTTCAAATAATGAATAATTGCTTAAGGTTGACAAATGTCAGTTCATGTTAACCGGTTCAAAGTCACATTTGGGTCGTTTCCGTAATGTTTATATTCGTGTAAACAACCAAATATTACTTGAAGTCATGGAATGCAAATATCTTGGGATTTTGCTTGACTGCAATCTTTCATGGAATCCACAAAAAGACTATTTAAAGGAAAAGGTTTATTTTCTCTAAAGCGAATGAGGCAATTTACAGATGAAAAGATGTTTGAGATCTGTACAGTATTGAGATCAGTAAAATTATAAATATTGGCTCACTTCTTTCATCTCGTAGATACTAAATGTTTTTTATGTTCTTTTTATATCTCTTTTGTCACTTTTGTACTTTAATTTCTGTAAATATGTTCATGTATTATAACTTGCATATTTGTTTGTAAATCGTATTTTCTTTGTTTTATATTCTATCGGCCGCGCTGAAAAACAGCATTTGCTGAATGCGGGCATAGTCATTGTATTTGTTTTAACCGTGAATAAATAAAATATACCAAATATACCAAAAAAGATATCAAACATATTCGGGCAACTCACTGTCAAATAAAGTGATGTTCGGGCACCTCGTTGCCAAAATAAAGGTACTCAGGCACCCGGCGCTGTCTGCAAATCATCCTATTTCTAGATAATGCAAGAGAGTGCAGCGAGTGAGGAAGACAATTTCTTTTCATTTGTTCGATATTTCCTCATGAAATTGCATACGGCAGTCGTTATTAATATTTCGTGTTTAAGTAAATCCACATCTTTCCATTTTTTTTCTTCATCTAACTTAATTTCTATCGTGGCACCCATATATATTTTTAAACGCCGGGATATGAAACAGTGTCAATTATCTATGCAATACCACATTATACAACAAGAAAGACGTGTAGGAAGTAATTTTGGAACTAAGATAATCAAGTTAGAAAGACTCTTGAGACAGAATTATCACAACAAAAATAATAAGGCAAAATAAAGTTATTACGAAAATGATAAGAACCTTTCGGGCAATAGAAGTGCTAGCCCTGCCTCCCCGTTATAAATGCCAGTGGTGCTAAACAAAACAAAATTGAGTTTATTCCCTTCCATTACTTTTGTCATTACTTATGTACAGTCGCGAGTGTGCATGTGTGTGCGTGCATGTACTTGGTGTTTACATACGTGTATCAATCAGATATAATTGTTTACGTCTGGGACCGACTTTTAACGTCACTATCCGAAAGACATGACTTAGTTTAGAACCTGGCTCCCATCCGCATCAGTTTGTAGGCGAAAAAAGAGAGCCTGCAGCGGACATTTTTGCTACACCAACTCATGAAAAGCCACATGTTATAAGTATCTTAATAACTTCTCTGTACTATACTATTATTTAGATTCCCTTACTTAAGAGGTCACTAAGAAATGTCAAAAATAAATGCATTTTTTTTTAGCAAGATGCTATGAAAGAAAAAAAAAGAAAAATTCAGAGAAGCACATTATCTGGTGAACGTTTTTGGCAATCTTGGACAACGACCCGGTGATACCAACCCGATATAGATAACTAGAAAATAAACTCGTAATTGAAGTTATTGCTTGACATTGTTTTGTTTTTGACGAAATATTAATAAATCCTTTTTTTTTTGTTTATTTGATTGAAGGGACCTAGTGACATGAATATAAAGGAAATATGAGTTTTCTGTAAGTTAATATTATCATAATTAGTGTTTCAGTCCTAATTATTTAATCAATTATTTCTTAATAATTTTTTCTTAGTATTAACAAGTGCATTTACGGTATTGTGACCACAGCGCTAAAACCAGTGTCTTCCACATTTGTTAGTCCGTGGGCCAGTGGGGGCTACCGTGCACCCCTATGATCCTACTTCTTGGGTGTCATTTTGTTCATTGGGATCCATTTCATTAGAAAAAAGATGTTCCCAAAAAAAAAACTCATTTAGACATTGTTTTTTTGCCCCTTAATTGAAAATATGCAAATATATCAGTTTTTCTTGTTTCGCACACTTTTATAGGGTCTGCGAATTATGTTCTTACATTTTACCCTGTTTCTCAGCAGATATATATCTAATCTCCACCAAATTAATAAACAATCTTGGTAAATCATACAGCAATAGGTAGACAAAAGTATTTTAATATATTTTATTGATTTCAATTATTAATGACGTCATAATTTGCATATAATTTGATATGCAAGTTTCTGTCTCAAAACCTGTCAAAATCGCCTGAAAGTTGTATTTTGTCTGCTATTATCATGAAATAAGTTTTCTAACCCCCTAAATTGGTGTAAAATTATTCATTGATATGTTATCTGATGTTTCCCGCACAAATTTCAGTATCAGTCAACTCATATCCCCCGGCATAGACTTCCTGCCTACCTGCCTACAGTGTTTTCATGTGTTAATAATAATAATAGTTCGTTCTTATATAGCGCATTTCAGGACCGCAAGCCCTCTCAAAGCGCTTTACAGATACATATATTATTACCCCGGTCATCGGATTCAGGCTGACCCGCACACAATGTATGCACATTCTCCACTCCCTGGGGAGCATTCCAGCCAGACATCATTTTTACAAGCGCACACTTGCTCATCTAACCACATTAACTTTCGCATCCTACGGGTACCCATTTAACACCTGGGTGGAGAGTGGCAAATGTAGATCAATGTCATTAGTGCCATTAGGACATTATTGCCGCGGCAGGACTGGAAACACAGACCTTGTGATCCACAGTCCGGTGACATATCCACTCGACCACGACACCTCTGTGTTACGCCTCTCTTGGGGTGTACGAGCTAAAGGACTTTGTAACTCTCTCTCTCAATGTATGGATTTACTTGAAATGTATACTACATTCCGTTCTGCTGCATTATTATCAGAAAAACATTAATTTATTTTTGATTTTCACATACTGTAAAATATAACAACGTAAAAGCACGTAAGACAATAATGACTAGGCTATGCATTTCTGAGAAAATTAGAACAATACAAGGCGGAAGTAATGCTCAAAGTGAATGTACATACAAAATGAACGTACGAAAATGGAGGGCAAATGTAAAGTTCTACATTTCGGATATTATACAGTTATATATATAAAATATTACGATTAGACATAATGTAAATGCATTCAATCAAAGCTCGTGTTTCAACAAAAAAAAGCTCAACAAGCGGTATTTAATTACTGTTGAGGGTAGCCTGTTAAAATCAAACTGAATCAAATCAAATCAATTCAAGTTCTCCTGAAAATACACATCAAGGAATAATCAAGGGAAAGACCATAGTGGTTTCAATGTGTCTACATTCTTTCTCCAACCATGACCATCTGTTGGTAATGGAACGATGGGTTTAGGCTCATGAGCCCTCTTCCATATCGCCACCTAGTAGTTCACCCTCTGGATTTGTTGTTGAGGACTGTCCTTGCATGGAGGAAAGGAAGACAAGTCTATGTGGACCGACTTGCTGATTTTCTCTCCATCACCTTTACACTTTTCATTCATCACAGCAAATCTATAGCCTCATCTACATCAGTAAATCTTGGTTTTCCATACAGGGCACATGTAAACTCCTCCAGTTTGGACATCAACTCCTCTGTCACAGTTCATGAATCACCAAGCCCTGCCAGAGGTTTGACAAATTTGTTGCGTTGCTGGCACAGTTTGATTGGCTTGACTTTACCAATTCCTTTAATGGCGCTTGTAGAGTCACAGCCTGAGAAAGCATGTAGCCCAAGGAGTGATGTGCAATATTGAGGGAGGACTGCTTGGCTAAATGAGTGACATCTTTATGAGCCACTGCTTGTTGCCTCCCTGTGTGGAAGAGTAATGTGATGTCTGGAGTTAAATGCGCGTAATGAAGCAATATGAAAAATATATCGCTTTCTGGGCATTTGATCTGCTCTGATCTGATCATAACCTTGCTCTAATTTACCGACGTGGCAGTAAAGGATCACGTGTGAATCTGTTTCTTCTTGGGTTGGGTTGAGAGATGGAATCTCAGAACGCAGTGCCTCTCTCCCATTGTGAGAAGTGAGCAGTTGGGCTTCTCCTTCTTTGATGAATATCATCTTTTTCCCAGAAAGCCTCTTAGCCATGTCGTGCTCACTCCAGACATCCAGAAGAAATTGAATAAGTTGTTTCTTATTCTCATCATTCATTAGGAACTGCTTTCATTCAGATGGTCTTTTGGTCTTGCCTCATTTTATCATCCTCTTCTCTGCACACCCACGCCGTGTCCGTTCACTTGACTTCACAAAGTCTGGCTTATACATGTCTGTGCTGAAGATGACATCGCATTTGGACGACACTACATTGTGAATGTTGATGCAAATATCTTGGAAGTTTGCAGGTATCTCGTTTAGGTAGTAGAAAACAGCATTAACAGCATTACCATCTTCCACTAGCAAGGTCTTGCCAGTGGGTGGAGGTTGCGAGTTCTCTACATCCTTCAGGAGATAGTGTAGGCCCAAAGAATATTTCATGATTTCCCGTAGATCAAGTTGGCTGACAGAACGTTGTGCCTTTACCATCAGCTGGAAAGCAATGTCCCCTTGTTGCTTGTACTCTGCCACGGTTTTGAGCTTCATGGTCTTGATGGGGTCAGAGAACGATGTCTTTTTCTCTAATTACTCTTTGATGAACATCTCTTGCTGGTCTTTCCCTGTGGTAATTGCACGCATGACATCTTTCTCAACCTTAGCTGGAACGCGGGCACCGGAAGAGAGAACATACAACCCATTCTTGGCATCAACATCAAAAGGATTGAGGAAGCTCTTTACAGCATCTATGGCTTCCTTCACACATCTCTCACTTTTCCTTATCTGAGTTGGTTGTTGATCTCTGTGTTTATTTCCACGGTGAGCATCAAACGTCATATCTGCAAGGCTGAGAGTTGCCGTAAGTAATTTAAGTGTGCTCTTTCTGTTATGATGTTCGAGCCCACCTCTGATAACTGTAGTTCTACATTATGCCAGAGATAGCAACACCACTACCACCCCCACCGCGAGATTTGCCATGCTTCATGATTGTCTAGTTGCTCAATTGTCTTGTTGAAAGCACATCCGTTCCCTGGTATGAGTGACCTGGCAACACTTATTGCACCTCTTTCGAGCAATGTCATGGCACCAGGATGTGAATCTTCAATGTTTGCCAAGAATACAGCAAGGTAGGTCAGATATCGGGAGTAATTGTGACCACCAAATGTGAAGAACGGGTCAGGCATAAGGAACAGGCAGTGCAAGTACAATGGAAAGTTGTTGTCGTTCACAGACCTGATCAATGAAAGAGCAATCCAAACGCAATCAACATACGACATCCAAAATTGTGCCGTCTTCTCAAGAGAATCTCTTCGCACATCAGCTTTGAAGCTCTCATATGACTCTATCAAGACCTTCAGATCTGCATTATAGCCCCAAACTCACCAAGCTTCTCCTTTGTTGGTGATCGAATTAGCTCTTGGAACATATTCTTTGATTCCTCAGGTATACCAGGTATACCAGTAAGTGCATCATCATTTAAAGTCATTGATCGATAGAACTCATCAAAAAGGAGCTTTCTAAGCACTCCACCATTGTCTAGTGACAATGTAGACTCCTGTCATAGTTCTTTCCTGTCATGACTCCTTTCATAGACCCAGAAGACATGAGACCAGCTTCCAAGAGGATATCTTCAAGTCCGAATCCTTCCATTTTCTTTCCAAGCATCTTGGAGTATGCACAAATCATATGGAAAGTGCCAATCAACACAATGTGTTTCTTGTACTTTTCTGGATGACTCCAAATGAGAGGATATGCCTTCACGCAGACGCCCAAGTCAAATGTTGTTATGACATAGTCTTGGCCAACCACGCAGCTTGCTTCTTCTGCAGCTCTCAGGCACTCTTGGATTGTATCAAATTCTGTTATGGGATAGTTGATTACAGGATAGTAATCTATGGTCGTCACATTTGAAGACACCTCCCCTGTTTCTGAGACAAATCCAGCCCAACCTGGAAGCTCTTGAGCTGTCTCTCCACTACTTTTCCGGACAAGCATCCACCAACATCATTTCTGGCACATTGCTTGAATGCCTCATATCCAGCGTCATGTTTCCAATGCTGCACACGAAAATCTGGATTTGCTTTCCGGTTGACATCTTCTTCTCTTCTTCGTCATAATCTGCCTCCTTCACTCCTGAAGATGAAAGGGTGTGTGTGTAACAAAGGACGTGAAGTGCTGAGTATCTTATTTACATAAGGTGCAAGTAAAAATCTTCTAGTCTGGTTCTGGGTTTAGCCACTGCATTTCGTCAGTAGTTGACGAAATGCTTCTACCGATGGAGCATTTACTACGTCTATTGGTAGAAAGTTCTGTGCACGCAAGGACCTCGGGAAGAATGACTGTCTGTGTTGTTCAGTTCTGGACCTGGGGAGCTGATGCCCATCAGCGTGAACTGTCCTTGATGGTCTTGTCACAGGAGTGATGTGGTTTGTTGGGTCAAAATCCAGTCTCATTGTGGATTTTGTAGAAGAGGGCTAGTCTAGAGTGCTCTCTACCGGTCTGCAGAGAAGGCCATCCCAGTTGACTGATCATTTCTCCAACGCTTGATGGACATAGCAAGATGGGAGAGGACCTGAATTCATGTTGAAAAGCCAAGGAACGTTCTTTGGTACGTGCTACTGGTGGTAATGTGCTATTTGAAGATTCAACTGTCTCATTAGAATTCTCCTTTTCAGAGAATGCAAAGTTTCGATGATACTCATCATGTCGTCCTTAAAATTTGCGTATTATAAGCCATTTCTTAGTTTATCCTTGAATGAAGGACTTGAGGGAACATTCTGTCACTGTTGCAGTTACATAATTAGATGTGCTAGTGAAAAAATGTATCTATCTTTCTGAAAAATAGGAACATCAATATAAAAACGTAGTGCATTTAAGGTTTTGTTAAACCATTTGAATATCAGTCTTTGTTATTTTACCATTATTATAATTAGATTCATTCACTGATTGGTTTTGCTCATTGTGTCATGTCAGTTGAAATTCATGAAATTATACCCCGTCCATGTTTGTTCATTAGTTTGTTTAAATAACGAACCTATGTTATAGTATACAGCATATGATGCGATTGATGACCAATTGTTGAATAAGTTGGTTTGGTCTGAGCCCCTCTTCAGGCTGATACATGTTTATAGCTGAAGAAAAACAATATTGTATGGGGTAATAAACTGTATCGAATTTATAAACATAATAGGAGTAGAATCCATCCTACGGACAATGGAAGAAGATCACTGTCATTCTATACATCACTTTACTTCTCAAAATTACAAAAGAAAGTTGTACAGAGTACTTCCCTTAATGATATCATAAAGGGAAAAGAAAGTACATTGCATTTCAAATAGTGTGAATATGTTATGTGTATTTTCAGGAGAACTTGAATTGATTTGATTTGATTTAGTTTGATTTAAACAGGCTATACCCCCAACAGTAATTAAAATACCGCTTGTTGAGCTATTGTTTTTGTAAACAGGAACTTTGATTGAATGTACATTATATATAATATATAATGTACTAATCGTAATATTATATATATATATATATATAACTGTAAAATATCCGAAATGTAGAACTTTATCTTTGCCCTCCATGTTAGTACGTTCATTTTATGTGTACATTCACTTTAATCATTACTTCCGCCTTTTACGTTGATATATTTTACAGTATGTGACAAATCAAAAATAAATTAATGTTTTTCTGATAGTTGTCATGCAGGAGAATGCAATGAACTATACATTTCAAGTAAATCCATACATTGAGAGAGACAATTACAAAGTCCTTAGCTCGTACACCCTAAGAGAGGCATAACACATGAAAACACTGTAGACAGGTACATGTAGGCCTATAAGTCTATGCCGGGGGTATGAGTTGACTGATACTGAAATTTGTGCGGGAAACATCAGATAACATATCAATGAATAATTTTACACCAATTTAGGGGGTTAGAAAACTTATTTCATGATAATAGCAGACAAAATACAACTTTCAGGCGATTTTGACAGGTTTGAGACAGAAATTTGCATATCAAATTATATGCAAATTTATGACGTCATTAATAATTGAAAACAATAAAATATATTAAAATAATTTTGTCTACCTATTGCTGTATGATTTACCAAGATTGTTTATTAATTTGGTGGAGATTAGATTTATATCTGCTGAGAAACAGGGTAAAATGTAAGCACATAATTCGCAAACCCTAAAAAAGTGTGCAAAACACGAAAAACTGATATATTTGCATATTTTCAATTAAGGGGCAAAAAAACAATGTCTAAATGAGTTTTTTTCTTGGGAACATCTTTTTTCTGATGAAATGGATCCCAATGAACAAAATGACACCCAAGAAGTAGGATCATAGGGGTGCACGGTAGCCCCTGGCCCACGGACTATAATTATTTTATTTCAGATTTGCGATAAAAAACGTTATTTGATTTCAGTCAGTAATACATATGGCCCATGGAAATATGGAGGTCGAAAAAAGAATACTTACTCAACTAACATCACCATACATCCAACCTTTCCAGCAAGGTCTTGTACGACGTTTTCGTATAAATCTGGTGACAAAAAGAAACATAACATTTAGCCTACATGTAGAAGTAGAGAGAGAACAAAGTTGACAAGTTTGTGTAGTTCTATGAATTGCATGGAATATGCCAGAATAAAACAAATTAATGAATTGTTTTTGCCATAAAATTTAAGCAAACCACATAAAATGAGATGTTGTCATAATAAAAAAAACAGTGAACGTAATGCGTTTAATGAAGAGAATCTTACATGAATGTGATAAGTTAGACTAAGTGTAGTCTACTAAAATAAATGTAATTTAAGCATAGCTTGGATATTAATTTTACTGCAACTTTACAAACACGCAAGTTGCATGCGTATGATTTCCCTTATTTTAGGCAATGGGGCATAAGCGCTTGTTTAGAAAGCAAATGATGGAAGAATCAAATAGGAAATTAAATTGATTATTTGTTTTATCGGGCATATTTAGAGTGTTTTGAAATTCTACACAACGCTGGGTTAATGAGGTACAAAGAGCATTCAGTTGGTTTGGTAAAACTAAAGATATAATTTTAGTAACGAGATTAATCATTTTACCAAATACATCCCTTCGAATTTATGATTACAGGATAAGGAACAAATATCCCTTAGTTACAGATTCATCTTGGAGGTGTAGTTTCATTTAAATGTTCGTTCAACAAACAGACACAAATTAAACAAGATTTTGTTGTGTTTTTTTGTTTACAAACCAATGAATACATCGTTATCTTGTGCTATGACAGATATCGAATCGGTGAGATATTCCCCCAGAAACACAGCAGATGTTAGACGTTTATCAGCGTGCTTCCTTGGCTCTTTGTCTCCATGAAGAGCGCGTCTCAGGGTAGTGATTATGCCGTACATGAACGAACATACGTTTATAATACCGATGACAAGCTTATCAGGAAGCACCACTCGTTCAACATCACAATGTACAGCCTCGCCTGGTTTGTACGACAATATTCCATGTCGTAATGTACCATTTCTATTCCTAATCTCAGAGCCAGAAGTAGCCATTTGTGTACAGCTTTTGCCCTGGATACGCGAACAAACACGTTACACTTCCAATAGCATACAGCTTTGCCGTACTCTTTCTATGTATAGCATGTTGTACAGTAGGTCTAGTCAGAGAGTATTAATAACAAAGAGTGCCGACTCGCTACACAAAGCACGCAAGCACGTTGTGATAACGTATACCAACTTGGTGAGATTTAAGAAGTCCAGGGTATGGCCTTCATCAAGACGTTTCTTATTTTATATTTCCTTCTTACTTTTCTGCTTGCTTACGCCGTTAACTATAAAGGGTATAATTTATGTATTTATTTATTTCTGATATTTTGACAGGGTGACTCATTATCACCAATAATAGTGGTGTTCCATGAGGCCCTGTTAAACATAATAAGAAACAATAGTAATAATAGTAATAACAAAACCATGAACATAAACTCGTAACAGCAACAGAGAGTAAGAACATGTATAAACATATATACAAAATGATAGTGGCATAATCCACTCTAATACAACATCACGTTCAAAAGCAAACAGGAATGAACTCTAACTGCATCAGAAAGGAGGAATAAAAGGTGGGATGGGGAGAAAAAGGTGCAAGTGAATGGAGTGGGTGGGGGGGGGTGGTCCACACCTGCCTCCTCTCGCTTTAATGCAATTTAATGTAATGGTCGGTCACTGCAATATTTGACAGGTATTTCGAGAATCGTAATCTGTTATATTGCTTTTCTTCTAAATCAATATCTTCAATCTATTGTTTTTGTTTGTAGGTGTTCATGTAATTCATATTAGATAAAATATTCACAATCAAACAAACTTAAATAACTTAACAAAGGGTTGCGAAGTGTCTTCCAAAGCAAGGGGAGGGTCAACAATAAAGGACTCTTTCTGGAGAAAAAAAGGGGCACCTACAAAGGAAATCTCAATTGGAAAATATATATATATTTCTTTTAGTCATAAATATATACCTCTTCATTGTGTTGAATACATTACTAAGAATTATTCAATATGTTATTGTTTCTCTCATTAAATGCTCCAAGATAGTGCTTAAGTATCATAGTTTACAGTTGGGTGTGGTGGTATTATAGCTTGTAATAATAATTAGATCTTATTCAGAGGAAAAATCATAATGGGGTCTTAAAGCAAAATCTCATCATGAAAGACTGAAAATGTCTATAATAAGTTACAAATTAAATGAACTATGAATGTGTGCAAGCAGAGCGAGTGAGTTTTGGTGGAAATTCGTGAATAAAGATGGCCCTACTCGCTTAAAAAAGGATGGCATTTGTTATGGAGAAATTATAAGAGAGCACTTATCAGAAGAGAAAACTACACTTATTAGAAAAGAAAACGAGTAAAGTAAGTAACAAAGTGAAAAGAGGTGAAAAGGGGCACTTCTATCACATTACAAGGGGTAGCATTATCATTCTTTAAAAAAAAATGTCTTCGTGAGTTAAGCTACGGCAGTTGACATTTTTTTCAGCTCAATTCAACCATATTGCTGCAAATTCTCTCCTCAGCTTTTCGAGATTAGAGTATGGTAGTCCATGTCTACAATTTCATTTACGTCATATTATAGACTCAATTTCAAAGTCATACTAGTGTAATTAAAGCCATTCTCGCAATCCTAGATTTTCTGTGTTAATCTATGGAGACGGTAACGTTTTTAGCCCTTCTATCTTTACGTCTTACGCGCACAGCAAGGGTCTTACGGAAGCACGTTTTACTGAAATGTCGGCGCTTGTTCAGAAGCATATCCCTACTTTCACCCCGTAACTTCGGCGTAGAGATACATTACTAAAACAGGCCTAAACTTCAAGTAAATATTCATCTTTTCTTCAAATAATGGCCTTGATTTAAAAGTCGTTATGTTTAATACCTGTTTCGTGTCAACTTTCTTATCTTTTTGGGAGTATTTTTCCTAAAAATGAAGACTTATAATATACACTTTCTCACGGGATTCACGGCAAACTGTGCTGCACACCCGGCCACCCCCACTCCGGGGTCGGAATGACCGCATGCGTGTTACCAAAATGTCCGGTAAAGGGTACTTTTCACGCACCAAAGTCCGGCTCGTACACACAAAATTGACTTTACACACCGGACTTAGGAGGTGTTTTCAAAAGGAGGGAACACGCATATGCGTACCCTAAATAACACTGAGTGGGGGGGGGGGCCGGGCTGCACAATACAATTGCATACCGTATGCGTACCGACGGTGGGTTGCGCGCGCCCCCAGCGTCGGTACGGTAATACATCGACGACGTCTCTAAACATTTTACAAACCTTTCCATTACCCCGGTCATATGATTCAAACTCGTTCACACACCATATGTGTACATTCTCCACTCCATTATCCACGTTCCATCCTACCGGGTACCCATTTTGCACATGGGTGGAAATTGGCAAATGTAGATTAACGCCTCACAGATATTTGTCCGTTTTCTATTCCAATAATTGAAAATAATGTATATTAAATATAACGCTCCATTGTTTTGATGTGTGTAATGTAATAAGTATTCTAAGACTTGTATTGTTATTGTAAAAAAAGATAACTCCCATCTGAACAATGACAACGACAATACAAGCCACTGAGTTTATCTATGACATTGTTAGATAACGTATGATTGTAATAACTCAGTGTATCCTATCAACGTCAAAGCAATTTTAAGGCAGTTTGGAAAATCTCAGAGTTTTGACAATTAATTTCTTTACTGCAAATTTACAAACACGCAAGATCGGTCTGATTTCCCTCATTTTAGGCAATTGGGCAGAAGCGCTCATTCTAAAATCAATTGTTCGAGAAATACATTGGAAATTAAATGTCATGTTATCCGATATTCAGAGTGTATTCAAATTGTATAAAATGTTGGCACATTTTAAGCCAAAAGAGCATCCTTTTGGTTTAGTTATACAAAATACAAATTTTGGTCATAAGATTCATCGTTTTACCAAAAACATACCTCCGAAGAATCGTCCCATTGTTACAGGTTTATCTTGGAGTTGTGGCTTCATCGTAATGTACTCAAACAAATGTACTAACCATATCTTTCTATAATAAATATGGAATCGTTGACAAACTCCGTTTGATCCACAGCATATGTTTGACGTTTATCAGCAAGCTTGCTCGACTCTACGTCTCCGAGAAGAGCGCGTGTCAGCACACGTCCTATGTCGTACGAATACCAGTACAAATTAATCACACAAATGAAAAGCTTATTACTCTGGCATCGTCTCAAAGTACAGCCTTGCCCGGTTTGTACGACAACGATACGATACAAATCTCGTCCTGGATACTTGGACAAACGCGTTACAAGCTCAATAGCATTCACACTTGTCGTATTCTTTCTATGAAAGCATGTGGCATATAGTAGGTCTAGTTTGTGGAAAGTGTAGGGAACGCGTTAACTAAATACACGTATCATGCACAAAAAGGAAAAGGGATACGGAATTTCAGTCAGTGATCAACGGAATTTGGATTGTGGTATGAAACTCACATTTAGTATATGAATCACTTTATCTGCCCACCGTCCGCATGCATACGCACACATTTTACAATAACTCTCTCAACTTTAATGGTGGAGGCAAAATTTCTGTCGATTGTGTTAGTGATTTAGCTACCGTCATAGTTAATCATAGTATGGTTGTGGATGTCCATTCCTATGCATCATAGTTTGACAACATTAACCATCAACACTTAGAAGAGGGCAATAAATGTTTCAAATATTATTATATGGTATTTTATGTACTAAATGGTCTTTATACCTGAGACTCTGATTTTCCTGTAAATTTGAGGATTGAACCAGAATGTATATCTTACACAACATATTACATTGTAATATCTACATTTAAATAGAGTTTTGTCAGGGTTAAATAATGATTCAAATTTAAGCAAACGAATAGACATGTCAACCTTTCTTTTTTTTTCTTTCTTTCCTTACCCTACCTAATTAGGGACACTTCTTAATAACGAGCGGCTATATTTTTCTTCGGCAACATATTCTGTTGTCAAAACTCAAACTTCGGCATTTATGTAGCAACATTTGATTTTCTTGTAAATGTATAATCTTAAACATTACGATTTTATACATGTATACTTTTCTCCATAAATCTGTTTTATAAAAAAAATATATATGATTAGGCGTTGTTAAAAGAAAATTATTGTTTCTTTTGGATAACAACAACTATAAGAAGATATGTAATATTTTAGGTACCACAGTAGCATCCCCCACCGCCTACCGTAGTACCAGTGGTTAAAGCACAATACGTTCAAGTTTTACAGCCATGTCAATTGCCTTATAAAGTAGAAGCGGATATCATTATAAGCACTGACAAACAAAGACAAACTAACAACAAACAATAGATTGGTCGTGCGATATGAAATTGGGAAGACCCAGAGCAAAAAGCGGTAGAATCTATAATTGTCACCAACTCTCGCGTGTAGGAGGTAGCCCGTCTTAAATGCACTAACGTGTGTATTTGCCAATTTGACGAGTGTATAGATCGCATTGTACAAACACTGTACCATGCACAAGTTATGTTCGTTGTGTGTGTTGTGCATACGTCTGTTAAGCATCAGTGTAGTGATCGCTACCAAAATGGGCCTGATTTTTTTTTTTTTTTTTTTTTTAGGGGGGTCAGGGTTACCCAGAACTGATGGGTGATACAAATGTTTGTATTTCTGCAAGTGTTTTCTATGAAATATGTAATTAAAAAAGAATCGTGTTCAGTAAATCTTTTGTAATTGCGTATTTTTTATTCTTCAAACAAACAACATGAATATGAAGATAAGGATTTCAGATCCGCCCTGCCTGAGGATGATTCTGACACTGTTTTGTCAAAAACCAGCCATGGATTTTAGAGGAGAATATGTGAAATTACTGTCATTAAGACACTTGAGGGAGGGGTGCCGGCCAAGCTTTCCTGGTGGGGCAGGTACCCAATCAGAACAATGTCAGATCCCCTTACCCCGAGGGATGCTTCAGGTCGATTACAAATAGAACAATAAGGGATTCAACATTGAATGAATTGCGGCGACGGGGTACACTCAACATTGCTCCGTCAATCGGCCTATTTTCTCCTTTTTCATCAGCATGCATGGTCCCTTCCTAAGGCGAGCTAGCATTGGACGCTCAACACGGCCAGGCCGAAAAGCGGCAGGCCGAGCTAGCCTACAGCGGCAGATACGCTTCACAGTTACTTAGGGCTCAACATAAGACTAGTCTAATCATTTTTTCTTCCAAGAAAAATTGTAAACGTTTCGCATAAACAACGCAGTCTCTCTTTGAATTAAAACAAAAATGTATTACATGAATAGGAATACAAAATTTTGCATACAAAATAACAAAACGTTTCTGCATTAATTGAAAATGTGCCTGAATTAACCATACCATTTCATGGAAAAGGGTTACGAATAGGGAAAATAAATTATACATAATCTTTATGCATTCAAAAATACAAATAAAAACATTTAGGCAGCCTCTCCATCATATGAAAAAAGGGAAAAACCAAATGCTTAAAAGTTAATGTATTTTATTTCCCATAAAAAAAACATACACTGCAATTACCTATATTTAACTATGTCTCTATATCAATATAGGTACGAATTCCGTTCTTTTGTTGTCTTTCTTCTTCTTTTTGCAAAATCAACTAAAAGCTCCCATCAAAGTCACATAGACTCATCTTCATTTTCTTTGGTAATGAGGAGTAATGCCTTACCAAACGACATTGGAGCATCAACTTGGCTTCGACTCCGGGACCTCCCGGTTACAAAACCAGTGCAGTACCACAATAATGTTTAAACACAAGACATAGGTCATGAAGGAGATTGGTATTCAGATATAGGAGACAGCCTATCCATCAGCTAGTATTTATTTGTTTCTGTTTATTTCAGGGTCAGCCGGGTCAGGAAAGGATTGAAATCAAGAGTGTTACAAATGCTACCAAAATAAACAAACAAACAAAACAAACCCAAAATGAAACACATTAAAATCTGTATAAATGTGTGCCAATGTCACAAATATCTTTCATCTGCTTGCTAATTTATACCTGAAACTCACAATACAGGAGATTATGAGAATTAGTATTTTTTAAAAGACATACTATATCAAACGCATAGAAACTATCACAAAGATGTTAGGTCCATGTCAAACGTATATCATTTATAATACATTTGAGTCTGACAATCGGGAGTGGCATATGCATAATCTGTTCTGCACAGTGGGAAAAGAGAGGGGTATTCTGTTATATTCCCCACAAAAAATATTAAGTGAATTTCAAGACGAACCTTAATGAATTATTGCGTGAATGAAGGAGTAAGCTATTACTAATCATGTGAGCATAAAAGGAATTATAACGTTAATATGCCTCGAATCTTTCACACTCATGTCATTATTATTACTTTGACTGTATCTGTTAAGATGATTTACTTATCGTGACCGCATTTTGTGATGTGTGGGGGGGATTAACTGTATGACTTGTACACGATTGATAATTATGTATTGTAATATATATGTATATATATATATATATATATGTTACATCAATACCGAAACACTGTTCCAACAACTACGTTCTGCCCCTCAAATGCAAACACGCACACGTGTCTACACAATCATGCTGTAGCACTGTCTCGATCTCTCTCTCTCTTTCGTCTTTCTCTCTATCTCTCTCTCTCTCTTTCTCTCTCTCGCTCCCTCTTCTCTCTCACTAATGGCCTATGGAGTGGGAGTACTAGCTTTGCTGTAGGAGGTGCTGCCAGTGCTTTTATGGGTGTAAAATATTGAGTAAATGTGAAATTTCTTTCGAATGTTAAGATAACCTTGAATTCAATAGGGACACTATTTATTTGTCTTCGTTAGTTTGCCTTGCCATAGCATTATATCGGGAACAATATTTTGCGTGTCACAGCGATGTTTCACTTTTTTTGGTATCAGAAGTCCCATTTCGTCCCATCAGGTTCCTGCTCTCTCTCTCTCTCTCTCTCTTTCTTTACTTAAACTTCAGGGTCAGTACTTATGTGTGCGAATTTCACAAGTACTTTTCTTCTGCTTGCTAATATTAGCATGTCCGAACCTAATTGTTAGCCAGAAAATTAGCCGAATCAGAAAATACAGACATACGTTATCCAAAGCATGGAAACTATTACAAAGCTGTTTGATCCATGTCGAAAGTATATCATCTAGAATAAATTATAGCCTGACACTCCGGAGTGGAATATGCGTAATTTGTTCTACATAGTGGGAAAGGGGATATTCCCCACATCCAAAATTAAAGCAAAAGCAACATATATTACTATTTACGTCTGGGGACCGACCTTTAACGTCACCATCCGAAAGCCATGGCTCAGTTTCAAACCAGGGTCACCTGATCTAGTGTGTAGGCGATGAAAGAGAGCTGACCAAGCGAACGTGCTGCTAGACCAACTCACATCTCCTAAAGAAAATGTGCAAGTGATGAGCGCTATACAATACTCCACTATTATTATTATTATCATTATGTGATCCACTTGATTAAAACGTTTTTGTTTGCCTTCAACTTCGAATATTGAGGTGATTTAATATTTGCTCTTGCAAAACAGTGAGCCGGGCTATTCCGACCAAAGAATAGCGGTAGGGATAAGGTTGGTATTTGGGTTCAGATAAAGTTTAGTGTGAAGGTGGAACAAAGATATGTTTATGGATTTAGGGCTGAAGTTAAAAATACGCTAAGGGCAGGATATTAACACTGAGCATATCTCATGAGCAATTGTCGTAACATTTTATTTCGTCGTGCTTTCTGCATTTCCTATGTAGAAGAACAACTTAGAATGGCAACTTGTTCATGTTGTAAGTAAATAACACATTAGATGTGAACATGTAATTTAGAATTATGCCAAATTCACATTAGGGTTTAAAAGTTTACCGTGATATTTTTGACCCTCGGGGAGCATTTACCACTTTACCAGTTATAATGCATCGATTTGAACAGTGCAAGTTTTAACGCGTGAATGCTCATACAGCCACCCCTCCCCTTCTCTCTCTCTCTCTCTATATCTCCCCTCTTTAGTTCTCTCTTCTATACTCTCTCTCTCTCTCTCTATTTATCTCTTCTGTTCCCCCTCCCTCTTTCTAAAAACATCTGTCTTCAATACATACAAAACCAAAAATCTCTCGCAAATGCTCCTCTCTCTTTTACATTTATTATCATTTATGTGTAAAGCCCCCCTCCCTTTAAATTTGCATAATCTGCCACTAACCAATTTTCTAGGTAAGGCGAGGGTGAAATCTATGCCCCGTCCTTCTGCTGTTGATAAATGCCTGCATCCGTTGATGACATTGGGTTAAATTATACTAATAATATATTACTAATTATATTAATAATTATACCCTCCCCGCATCTTTATTAACTTTCAAAATCACTTCACGCATGAGAGAGATACCAATGCCACACGTATATTGAGTCTCTTGCAAGTTTAATGAAATTAAGCTGATGAACGATTTGTTAGAGAAACAGATATACACCTTTTCACGGTTACAAAAGTGCGCATGCTCAGACATGGGCGCCATCTTAATTTAAGATAATTTAAGATAATCAAAGATGTTAACCCCACTGACCTCCAGAGGTCAAATGATGTGAGCGCACAGCGCAGGCAGTGATGTCATCAATGTTTTCAGATGCCTGCGCTGTGCGCTCACATCATATTTGCATGGGCGCTATCTTAATTACGCGTAAACCCCTGACCTCTAGAGGTCAATGGTTTGTTTATCTTAAATTAAGTTGGCGCCTTAACCGTGAAAAGGTGTATTAGTGACATTTTGAGTAAGACAAACAAATGGTATAAGTAGCTTACATGTTTGACATGAAATCAAAAGTAATGTCACTTTATTTCTTATATAATGTTCAGAGTATCTTCTATATAAAACTCCCCCGCCATTGTAATGTACATGAAGATAACTTCATATGATTTAAACTATCAAATATAACTTCTATGATCCACTAAATAAGACACACATTTGCAAATCGAGAATACACAGACATCAAGAGTTGCTTGATTTGTTATGCCAACTAAGCCCATGTGATATTTTGCACGCAAATGCGCTTGCATACTGTACATGCGACTATTGCTTATTTACGTTCAATGCAAAAAGTGTTTTTGTATATACAGACTTACTTTAACGATTTATATAACAAGCGTAAAGTAATACATGTTTATTTGTTCAGTATTTTCCCATTGTTAACACAACATTTATGTACAGGCAAATGACTGTATGTTCATGAGACAACTGGTTATTTGTTAAACCGTATTTACCTATATTCACAATATTTACATCAAAGTATTATTGTGTAGTTTTCATATTTTCATTTTCAACAACATTATTTTGATATAAATATTTTGGGTACCGAACGATAGTTCAAAAATATGTATAACTTGAAATATCAATAACGGTACTACAGACAAGTAATTCAGATTTTAATAAATACATAAAATATGACGAGATAAGGTGATACAATCAGAATTATTATCATAAATATTAGAAAGAACACTATTAGCTTCAACACCAAATGTAGGACACATAATATACAGTAATGCAACGTTATGATAGATAGGTATCTGTTATTCTTTATCCACGCATGAAAGATTTTATAGGAAATATTCTTAACAGGTATCCATTATATCATTTTGTTTTACCTTTATATTTTTTATTTTAGTTTGTAATGCATTTGATATATTTAAGACAGGTTAACGTGCTTGTCATATCATACATCGGTCTTTAAAAAAATCGAATGCTTTAGCTATTTCTTATCATACTTCCAATTTGAAGTATTTAATTTTTAAAAAAAATTATTAATATGTGATATGCTTCCAATTATTATCGCGCTGTTCAATCTTGTCTTCGCGTCGCATCACATTGTCAGGATAACGAAGTTGTTTGGAAAAGACCGAGGAAGCTAACAAATGATTGTTCACCTTTCCCACATCTGAGCGCCCTCTTTAAGTCGTTTTTAGGTGCAATGCCAATTCATTTAGTATTTCCTATGCGTCCCCGTCTAATCTTCCGTATCCTTATTGTGTAAAATCAATTGGCCTCTATCCTGTTCCATAAAAGGCTGTCAATTTTGCCTTATCGCCAAATTTCCACTTTATAGTTTATATGTCATCGACTACATAATTCAGAATAACGCTTTAACAGTATTGAATGACTTTCCTTTCGTCACATGCTTTCAAAAAAAAATATGGGACTTGTGGCATTCAATCTGGGCTTCGCATCGTATCACGTTGTCAGGTTAAACGAACTTTCGGATTAGACAATGAGGACGGAGACCAGACGAGCTTGACGGTACCAAATAAATAGGCAATGCATCATAAGTGTCTCCGTCTAATCTTCCATATCCTTATTGTGAAACATCAATTGGCTTACATCCCGTTCAATGAAAGACTGTCAATGTTGCATAATCGCCAACATTCCAAGTAGTTTTATTTAAAAAGAAGGTTGAGTTCTGGGAAGAGGTGAAAAATAATTTGTGAGTGGTATTATTGTAGTTTTCATGTGTGGAAAACATCAGAGAAAAAATGTTCCCTGAAAAGGATGGCGCTTTAAATGCCTTAACATTCTAAATATGGCATGTAACATCATAATAATCGGGACCTATTTTTATGCCACATGTTAGTGTAGTCCCATATTCATCTTTCTGTGTACAGTGCTTGTAACTTTACCAAGACTGGGCCAAATTTCTTATCATTTTGATGATTCCAGAACCTTGCAGTACACACCAATACTTATATGCTAGATGATCAACCTTTTCGGATGGATTGCACAACGTTTCTTTCACAATGCCATCGCATGACCAGAACTCAACTTTATCTGTAATCGACTACAACATTTGGAATAACACTATTTTGAATGCTTACCTCTGTATCGCTACATTATACAGACAAATGTTATACTTAGCGGGCACAAATCTTTATTCATAATGTCATGAAAAAGAGTAATTTCTCAATATCTCTAAAAGACACCGGGAAACAACGTGAATACAAGACCAAGATCATATGATATCGAATACAAGTACGTGTACACAAACTAATGAAATACGAATAGACAAGGTTGGAAAAATTGCCATAGGCTCGAATGACAATTAACCAGCAACATACATATTATGTGTTCAGTACGTAACGATATAAAACACGAGGACAATTTATGAACAGAGACAAACAAAAGATGATATTAATATATCAATGTACAGTGAAATGTATGTTATAAAATCAATGTTAATAATTGTTTATTTAAGTTATTTATTATTTTCATATTCATTCATTTACTTCGTTATTCTTGTAGTTATTTATTTACCTACTTATCTTATCAAAAATTACGGTAGATAGTAAATACACATATAACAAGGAGCGTTGCAGTTTTCTTATTTGGAATAATTCGATTCTTCCGCTTCGAATTAAGATTTATTTTAAAATTACAATAAAACATGAAATTTGAATATTTTAAAATTGATCTTACCTAATACTTGTAAGATAGATTAACGTACAAACATAAATCAAAATTGCTCCGATTCTAATAAGTGACTATTGAAATAATTACTAGAATCGATTGAATTTATATTATACAAATAATGAATGCTTATGAGTTCAATAGTGCGAATATTTTCATGAGTTGAAAGATTAACGTTCTATTCAACGAGGCGTCAGCCGAGTTGAATATAATTAACGTTAATCTTTCAACGAATGAAAATATTTGCACTATTGAACAAATGAAAAACATTCATTATTTGTTTTAAACAACAGCTTTCAACAAATTATGCTTTGCTCCTTGTATTAAAGATAAATTAAAGTTGTAGTCAGGCCTTCTGGATTACATTCAAATTGCCTCCGCGTCAGATGCGCGCAGCTAATAACAATGGGATACGTGCAGGGCAGAGAGGTACGTACGCGTCGCAGTCTGCATATAACCAAAAATGCACGGCGAATATAACCAAAAATGCACGGTTGTGCAATAGTATTATTTATTGAATATCATGTGACCAACAATCCTCCAATCAAATGACAAGGATCTACGTAGGTGTTGTATAAATCGTGATATTTTACCCCAAAGGAAATTCAAATTTACTCTTAAAAAAATCATCACACCTTACATGCCATTCTTGTGATATTTCGAAAATTCTCATTGGTGAAATTATATTCGCGGTTTTTGAAAACATGTTTCACATTACAAGAAATACAAAATGGTTTGGTTAATGATTATGAAGGTTATTTCTATGACTGTTCTCAATTATCCAGGCAGTAGATGAATAACATCAAATATTACTGGATTTACTTTGTTTTGCTTCTGACGTATTTCGCCAACTGCGGGACGCTTCACCGGGCCAACCAGGCCAGATGCCAGAGGGGCTATCTCAGATGATGATTCAAAAGGTTGAATGCTACTTAAATTGGTCATACCATCACCAGCATGAACTTCTTTAGAAGTCACTTCAGAAGCCTCCAAGTTCTCTGT